>JAYXIM010006319.1:0-64095 GCA_037575425.1 Anastrepha fraterculus | reverse complement strand
ATTTCCCATAAAGCTTCACAGGGAGTTTGCAATAGGTATCCGATAATCACTCTTCAACTTTGAAAGAATGTACGTCAGATGAGGAGTTATTCTGGCTTCCGAAATAGCTTTCATAATCGGTATGTAGACCCGTTTTAGTTTTTTGTGGTAAAACTTAAGGAGTAGCAGATTCAAGAAAAATTTTTGAATATTTTTCAATTTATTTGTTAGGTTAGGTTATGGTGGCAGTCAGTCCGTATGACCAACTCACTTAGACCTTACAGGTCCGTTGTGATACCACTGTGCGACACGGGATCCTTGTTTATTTATTAAATGAAACCATTTTGAGGCTCTTATGAAGCGCAGGATTGGTATAATCCCCGCGCCAGATAGTTCTGTAAGATAATTGAAAAAGTGTTTACCTAGACCACCTGCTCTGATTTTAGCTAAGGCTTGACAATTGCACAGGAAGTGCTCAACTGTTTCTTCCTCTTCCTCATCTCTACAACTTCTACAATATTCATGGGAAAATACGCCTAGTCTCAAATAGTCAATGACCGGTGACACAAGCCGCGACCTTCGAGAGGCTAAGCAATTTCTGTGTCCTTTTCTTGTTTATTTGTGGCCATAGTAGCCCAGCTGTTACGCATGTATCTTTCCAAGACCTGTTGGCCTCTTGGATAATTTTGTTTTTCATCATTAATTTACTCGTGGCCATAGGCATCCCAATGGTACTTTTGTCACTGAACAGTTGTAGAACAGTACCTTTCATAGCTAGCTTATCGGCTTTACAATTTTACTCAATATCTCTGTGCTCCGGAACCCAAATAAGGCTGACTTTGAATACGGCGCTAATATAGTTTAAGGCTACACGGCAATTCCTGTGCAACCTGTGATCTTATTTGTTGAAAAAACTGAAAATTCGCTGTGCACGAATAATTAATAAAAAATTAATAAAAAAGGTATACCTTAAAGTGAATATGAATTCAGTTTTCCTACCAACAGCTTTTTGACTTAGAAAAATACAATAAACTGGGATTTTGCTTATTTTGAACTCCAAATATTTATAATTCAGACAATAAAATTTAATTTCATTTAGAAAATTAACCGTGAATGAATATAAATACGTGGGTCGTTTAAATCTTCCTTTACAGAACCTAACTAAAATAGGAAAATTTATCGGTCCACTTACTTATTAGCTGATTTCTTTTTTTAGAATCACTCCACAGTTCGGGGTGAACCATTGCTTCCGTTACAATTTTCTTCCCCGTCACCCGGTCTATTCTATGTCATCTCTCCATCTTTTTCTCGGCCTCGTCTTCTATCGCTTTGTGGATTTGTTTCAAAGATCTTTTTTATTTTGTAGTTCTACTCATTCGCAGAATGTGACCGGACTATAGATTGTTTTACACTTTAATGTACATAATGAGGTAAAAAAAAATAACTTGCGCATACGAGGTTTGCTCAGAAAATGACTTTTTATTTTTCTCTAAAAATATTTATTCATTCCATGTATTTTGTTACCTTCAAAGTAATCCACTTTAATGTTTTTTCCAACCCTAAAATTCTTTCTGATATGTGAGTTTTGGTATATCTTGAGCTGCTTTTTAAGACTTTGAGTTTTTATAATGATAACACTAAATGACCTTAAATACATTGGCGATTGAAATTTAACTATATACCTAATTACCTATGTGTAGGAGAAGCTTACGTCTTACGACTTACATCCGAAATTTATTGCACAGGAGCTTGGATAAAAATATGTAATACACCCCCGAAATTATTATAATGGTATAATTTAAATGCTTGCTCATTTTATAAATTCAATAATCTTTTTATAAAAATATAGTTTATTCTATAAAAAAAAACTTGAAAATATATAAAACGCTAGTGAAATCCATTCTTATATATAGCAGCGAGGTATGGATATTAAGGCAGCAGACATCGTCCAAATACTAAGATTTGAAATATAACGGAACATAGCAGATAAAATAACGAGCTCAACACATTGATACCTAAAGATAGGAAACGATACGCTTCATCAAAAGTTAAAGAATAAGATGATTACAGCTGCCAGTATAGCGTTCCATTGACTACCGGTTGGACGCAGAAGACTAGGGAGGCTGGATTGTTGGGGTCACAGCTAATCTGCGGAGCTTGCGAATCACAAACGCAAAGACGCAGTAGAGGATCAATCGAAGTGGAGAGCTTGCAGAAACAATGGTCTATACAAAACTGTACTGCTAATGATGATGTTTATAAAAAAGGCAATAATAAACCAAGCCTCAAACTTTGCACAAGGCTTATAAAAGTTCGACAAATTTCCATAAAAATTGAAACATTCTTATCAGAATTGTTTGTTTTTAATTTGGGTTTGCAGTTTTATAGTAGCTTTATTTTAGTATAAAAAAAATAAAATCTCATGTCGCCCGAAATTTTCGTTGCTTTTCGATAATTTTTTGCTATGGCGCTGTTTTGCTTTTTTCGTATAAAAAAGATGTCATGCATTCGGCATATGGAGAAACTTTGCAAAGCTTTTAGGCTACGATTTTTTTTTAATCAAGGAGAATTTTGGGTTGCTGTAAACTTCATTTCATAGTATTAAACTAAAATTTGATGAGCTATAAAACGGCATATCCAAGTTTTTGGGACGGACGTTGTTGGTACAGAGTTTTAAAACATTTTATATTTGCTGTTTCATGCTAGCGCAAGCATAGTCGCCAGTCAAATGCTAGTTTGTGTTTTTTTAAATACCCGAAAATTAATCCATGTACCAGGCCGCTACTTCAAGTCTGTTGCTTCTCTATTTATAATCTTTTTTGGTTATGATACAAAATTAGCGGCCGCCGTAGCCGAATGGGTTGGTGCGTGACTACCATTCGGAATTTACAGAGAGAACGCAGGTTCGAATCTCGGTGAAACATCAAAATTAAGAAAAACATTTTTCTAATAGCGGTCGCCCCTCGGCAGGCAATGGCAAACCTCCGAGTGTATTTCTGCCATGAAAAGATCCTCACAAAAAAATATCTGCCGTTCGGAGGTGGCTTGAAACTGTAGGGCCCTCCATTTGTGTGGAACAACATCAAAACGCACACCACAAATAGGAGGAGGAGCTCGGCCAAACATCCAAAAAGGGTGTACGCGCCAATTATAATAAAAAAAAGATAAACAATTTATTTCAGTTATGTTAGCAGAATTGAAATCTTTCCTTGGTTTCTGTAAATTTCAAAATTGATACTTTTCATTAACTCAAGCACATAACTGGCAAAACAGTTAGCCAGCGCAAGCATTTTAAATCCATTTCATGCTTCTTCTCATCTACTAACTGTACATTTCCTTTACGTTGCCAACTAAAGTGCTTACGATTTCGACTGAGTGAACACTTAAAGAGTACTTTGTTCAACCACAACAGACATTCTGAAGTAGGTTGTAAGACTTTCAATATACGCATAAACGGGTACCTATGCCAAGTAGGAATGATAATTCCAATATAGAAAGAGTCACAGAAGAAATAGTTGGCATTACTTAATAATTTAAATTTCACCCATGAATAGAAGTTTAAAATTTGTCGCAGCCACTTTTTTTCTCAAAAAAAAAAAAGCAATCAATGTTTGAAACTGGTAGCGAACGAGTGCGAGATAATTTTTCCAACGGGGTTACACTAAACGGTGTAGGACGAGGGTCGTTGCCGCTGACTTTTTGCGTTTCACCCAAATACCTTTTAAACTATGCAGCAGGCATAAGGGCAAGTACTCCTTCAAGCAATGATATGAAAACGAGCAGCTGAAAAGTAGCCTCAATAACTACATATTTGCCATTTCGGTATTAAGTGTTGCTAAATTCCCATGGCCCTGCTACAATGGCATGCGGTCAGTACTCATTGCAATTGCTGCTAGATTAGGGAAATACTTGGCTCGATTCGGAGTGCAATCGATATGTGCATCCGTGTAGGCAGACACAAAGTATTGCAATTGCTTGCTAAAGAGCTTTGATAGCAAACGATTGTAGTTTCATTGTAACAGTTTGTGCAAATCTGCCGAAAGGGTACAGTGTTTTAATCTGAAATGTTGATCTAACTACGAAATGCACTTGAAACGGTTTAAGAATTTATGTATGTTGTGCTTTTTGAGAACTGGGATGAAAACAATTCAAATACTGATATCCCATTTTAGAAAGCCAATATTTTCCTAAACAGATGGCTAAAGCGCGCGAGCGAAAAAATGGGTATAAGTGTGCGTTGGAACTGGCGATGGTATCGTCTGTTTTGAAGGTTTTCACGCTGATATTCAGTTCTAAAATTAAGTCATTTGACTGCCAGAATTTTTTGGATTTGTCATGGCCCATGGAGCATCAAGGAACTTTGCCTCAGGATATAGTGAGAAAGGATATAATGATGAAAGATGAATAGCAAACGGTATGAGCCGGCTTGTGTCACGGTGAATAGGAAATATCGGGTGGGAGAACAAGGTGAGCAAGTGATTACAAGAATCTTAGATTTCAAGAATAAGGTAATTTTTATTATATATGAATTTTTTATTATATTTTAAATACAACTTTTTAAATTATGTATTACCATTTTCACATGATTAAAATTAATATTATTATATCACGTTCCGCATGCGATCCACATAAGTTCCGCAAGGCGATATCTCAAATTTGAGCTGATATATAAAGGGTCTTTCAAAATTGACGCTTTGTTGTCAGTAGTGAATAATTCCTAAACAGCACCTTATCCTGTCAGTTGACAGAGACATGTGGGCAATAAATAATTTTTCTCTTTTTAAATCTCCTGGTTCTGACGATATCTTGCCTGTGATGTTTACCTCGGTGGTTTCTGTCCTGCAAGAAATCTACTTGGCGTGTATCGCTCTTAATCACGATCCCGCCAACTGGAGGAAAGCGAGGGTTGTTTTCATACCCAAGGCAGGGAGAAGGGATCACGACTCGGCCAAAGACTTTAGGCCTATAAATCTTACCTCATTTATACTAAAAGTGTTTGAAAGATTGATTGATTATCATATCCGAGAGCACATCGAATCCAAATTATCTCCAGAGCAACACGCTTACCTGGAAGGGAAATCTAGGCAAACAGCCTTACACGAGGTCGTAGGGACTGTGAAAAAGTCTCTGGAAGGCAAAGAATTCATTTGGGCGGCCTTCATAGATATTGAAGAGGTTCTTAATAACATCAGGGCGGAGTCAATTAACACTGTGTTAGATAGACTAAAGGTGGAAAGACCTCTCTGTCTCTGGATCTCGTCCCTGCTTGGTTGCAAGGAAGTTAATGCGGTCACAAGAGGGGCTTAAGTTACTAGATTCATTCACAGGAGGACGCCGCAGGGTGGTGTCCTTTCGCCCCTACTTTAGTTAGTTGCTATTAACGAAGTTCTGATAATGCTAAATAAGGGTGAGATTAAGGTAGTAGCATACGCCGACGACTTAGTCCTTATGATATCGGAGATTTTTGAAAGGTCACTGGCTGTACTCAGTCGCTAGGCTACCACTTGTGGCCTCCGAGTCAACAAAAAGGAGCTGGTGCTATTTACCAGAAAACATAAACCTCCATCTTTTCGATTTCCCAAATTAGACAACCACATTCTCCCTCTTTCATCGGAGTGATACCTGACTCCAAGCTCCATTGGAAGCCACACATTGAAAATCGGGTAAAGAAGGCCTGTATAGCCTTCTACTCCTGCAAATCTATGTTCGGTAAAAAATGGGACTCAAGCCACAGGTCGTGCTGTGCATGTACGACGCACTGGTTTTGCCAATTTTGACGTATACACGCGGAAAAGCTATGGTTGCCATTTAACCGCCATTGCAGAAGCTGTGGGGATCTTTCAGAGAAGGAGACTGTAGAGCATTTTCTCTGTAAATGTCCGGGTTTAGCAGCTAGACGACTAAGGTAACTGGAAACTTCTTTCTTCGACAGCCTGGGGCAGTGTGGCAACCTATTTAGCATTAGCAGAACTTCGTCAATAGCAACTAGCCAAAGTAGGGGCGAAAGTATTAATAGTATCTATAGGTGTTTAAGACACGAGATCCAGTACCTATGCGAATACGGCACAAACCACATAAAAAAGCGCTACCCACCTGCAAGGCACAAATTATGACGTTTTCTGTTCTCTTTTATTTTCATTCTTCTAAATATTTTCTTCTCCCAATAATGATACGAAGAGTTAAAGATATTCGCTAGTCTAAAAATTTGTGCTCCATAAAATTCTATTTTACCGGTTTTATGGTAGGAAAAATATATTCAATATAGCAGAGTTCTGCACTGTATCACTGTATGTGTAACTTGGACCATCCAGCATCATCTAACGGACTCTTATTATACTTCGTCTGAGCTTTTTTGTTTTCCTCTCTCCTTCGCCTACTTCTTCACACACAAAGTGTTCCAAAAAGTTTTGAGTGGCAAAAAAACACCTCCCTTCTCTGTATGGCACGTCGCTCTTTAATAAGGCTACTCATTTACAACAGCATTGCACTTTCTCCACGATTTTACGCGATTTTAATGCACAGCAGCTGCGCAGCAGTGTCCTTGCTGTGCAACAGGATAATAAAATAATAAACTTATTGTATTACAGCGACAGCAATGAACAGCAATCGCTGCTGGCTTCTGCCCGGCTACAGCCATGTAGTTACTCACCAGTTGCCGCCATAAAAACTATCCTGCCATGTACCGACACTTTGGCTGCCGTAGCACGCATAGCTGCACATTAATGTATATACCAACAATATCTACATATTTATGTATGCAAATACATATACATATTAGTGTATGTAAATATGTATATGCATTGATAATACGTACATATATACGTATATACATCCAAAGGAGATCCGTATCCATTTTTTCGTGGGCATAAATCTGTTGGCATTGTGGGGAACGTTGCCTGCTGTGGCGGAGCACCATTTCTGACTGTCACTCGTTTTTCTCAGCCACTTCGGTTGTATTAGTTTACAGTAGGGCATGAAATTTAAGCAACGTTTTTGTCGCTTTCTGAAATGTCTAAGGTTTTATGGGCCTGCATTGCACTAAAATTTAAATTATCTGGAGTAAAAAAAAAACTTGTTGGCCTACAAAATTGGTGGTCAAAACTGAAGCATAATTTTCTGAGATTTTTTTTAAATTGTTACTATACATATGGCGGCCACCGTAGCCGAATGGGTTGGTGCGTGACTACTATTCGGATGACATAGGTTCGAGTCTCCGTGCAACACCAAAATCAAAAAAAGTTTTTTTTTAAGAGCGGTCACCCCTCGGCAAGTAATGTCAAGCATCCGAGTGTATTTCTGCCATGAAAAAGATCCTCACAAAAAAATATCTGCCGTTCGGAGTCGGCTTAAAACTGTAGGGACCATTGTGGAACAACATCAAGACGCATGCCACAAATAGGAGGGGGACCTCGGCCAAACGGCCAAAAAGGGTGTAAGCGCCAATGGCGAATGAAATACGATGGACTTAAGAGAAAATCAGACCTACAGCTACTAAGTTTTTGCTCAACACTGTATATACTTGTACATGTTTCCACTTCAGGCGCGTTGAAGCGTCGCCTTAAACTTTTGATAATTGGTTATTGTATGTGCGGGAATTTCTTATCTTGATTAAAATGCTGCGATTATGCTTAAAGGGAGTCACTTGCTTTCTAATTTAATCTGTGTTGTGCGCTTAAGGATCCTTTGGCCTGATGATATTAAAATGATTATTATGATATATTTGCAGTTATGTATGATAGGTATGTAGATGTGTATGTATGTATGTCGTTTCTTGAATAGGTATCATATTTTGCTGCGTCCCTAAGAATTTAAAGACTGCTTATAGGCTTCTTTAATTAGTACTTTGAGTATTTGCTGCCCGTTGAAATAATTAAAAGTTGAATATTTTTCGAAAGCTCGTTTCCCACTGCTACGAAAGGTAGAGGGAGACTTCATTTTCGGTATATGTTAAATATTATTTAAAGAATTAAATTAAATAAATAAAAAATAATTCACACATCAGAAGTGTTTCTATGTAAATGCTTCACCGAGGGCCTGAGTAGTCAGCGATATATTAAACAAAAGAATGCTCTCAGGAACTATTACTATTACAGAATATAACGGAACTATTTATATTTTCTTTGATATATTGTGCATTCAACAAGTGATTTTAATCGCGGATAGAAGCACGTTTTGTTAAAAAAGAAAATGGAATCTTCGAACGCGTATAAGAGGCATATTTTGTATTTTTTTATAAAAGTGGTAAAAATGCAACAACAGCTGCTGCGAAAATAAACACTGTTTAGAGGTTAAATTCATCACATGGAACCGTTCACAGGCACCTGGTTCAGTTGGGAAAAGTTTCAAAGCTGGGAAAATGGGTTCCGCATAGACTTTCCGTCGCCAACCTTCAGCAGAGAGTGAATGTGTGTTCTCAGCTGGTGCAACGGCTTGGAAATGAAAGTTTTTTGAACCGTATCGTTACTGGTGATGAAAAATGGGTCCTTTACAAAAATCCTGTTCGCAAACGCCAATGGTTAGATAAAGGTGAAACACCAGAACTGACCCCTAGAGATGGCCTTTACCCCAAGAAGATTCTCCTGTCTATTTGGTGGGATATGGCCGGTATTGTTTATTATGAACTTCTGGAACTAAACCAGACGATAACTGCTGATTATTATTCCCATCAGCTATCAAACCTGAACGAGGCACTTAGAAAAAATCGACCGTCTTTAGTGAATACGCGCAAAGTTTTGTTTCACCACGACAACGCAAGACCTCATACCGCAAGGCAAACATTAGGCAAGCTGAACGAGCTCGGATGGGAGCTAATGCCGCATCCACCATACTTTCCGGATATTGCACCTTGTGAGTACCAAGAACTACTCCTCAAAAGAAGCTATAAAAAGGGATATCGAAGCGCATTTTGGCTCCAAGGACTAGCATTTTTTGAGCAGGGAATTAAAAATTTGCCTAAACGTTGGGAAGAATTGCAAAGAATGAATGAAAATATATTAATGATTAATAAATACTTTAAGCATCTTTTTTATTAGTTTTAAAACCACCTTTAAAAAACGCACGAACTTATGGACTGACCTGATAATTTTAGTTTTGTAATCAGAGCTATCTTTATTATTAGTAATAATAATACGTAAGTACTAACAGCAATGTAAGTTGTTGTATGCAAATATTCATTTGTGATAACATAAACGACTTAACATATCGATGGTTTTCGAGAAAAGTGACATAATTCAAAAATACAAAATACTGAGTTGGGTCAGTTTTCTAGATAAGTGACGCGCCAATTCGATCACCTGACAAAACTACACTAATGCCATCGCTCGCTTGTGTCGCTTTTCTCGGAAACCATCGATATGTTAAGTCCCTACATTGCTTCTCCATGATCTGTATATGCAATCATATTAGTTGTTTAACATAAGAAACAAAACTAACAGTAACACTTACAACTCTTGATTTGTATTGCATTCCGTATGCTTTAACAGCAATAGAGAGCGCTCTTATTTGTAAATTGCAGTTGAGCAGCGTTGTTGTGTGGATGTGTATGTTAGATTCTATAGATTTTCATTTTTAGTTTAACATTTTTTTTGGCTCTTCAGAATCCCTAACCAAAATTTAAAAAATATAGGTGTTCTCAAAATCATTTTGTTTTATTTAGTAAACAAGTTGAAAAGCGAAATTAGATGATTCATTTTGAGCCACTTTGTACTATTATAGATAATGAGCGGAGAAAGACTTCGTTCCGGTGGGCTTCTGCACGTAGCGTGCGAACCTTTACAATCATTTCCATTAATCCCTATTTTATTTATGTACTTATTTTTTCACACATGGACTTTTTTTGCAAAACCTTCCGAGTACAATTGTAAGAATAAATATTGGCATAGAATAGACTTAACTGGTAATTCAATATCGTCAAATTTTAAAATCCCTACACAGCGTACAGCGTGAAATAAATATCTGCACGTATGAGTACATAAATTGTATTCACTTAAAAGCAAACCTCTTAAAATGTCTTAGGATATTTATGCATAAACGCCCAGATAAAAGGGAAGGCGGCATACAGCAAGCGACTTGTCAAACAAAGCCAACAACTCTCACACACTCAAATATGCTGGAACTCGTATGGGCGGCGGTTAATAAAAAATTATAAGTTATGCACGCATGTGTGTGCGCTGTGCACTTGCACTGCGTGAGTTCGTTACAAGTAAAAATATTAAAATTGTGGTGGCGTTGGTAAATTATGAAGCCTATACCTAGGAGCACCGGAGCGCAGCTTCAAAGGCGGTGAGAAAGTAATAACAAATAAACAAAAAAGGATGAAGATATGCTACTTACACCACCGAGTGCGAATGGGCGAATATGAAGTATGTCGTTTGAAAAAGTTTTGTGAGTAAGCAGAAGAAATGTAATAGACGGGAAAGCAAAGGAAATGTATGCAGTCTGGCGGGCAAAGTTTAGAAGTAGGCAAACTTAAATACTCATTTGAGCTGGAATAAATGTCACTTTAGTTGCGTACTGCTGAGATTTTTATTATTTCATATGCGTAAGTTACGCGAACAGCGACGAGCGAAATATTATGACAGACTCTATGCATGCGCAGAAGTATTTACAGTGAGTGTCACAGTGTGTAGGTGTGTGGGCGCGCTTTTGTTATACATTTCAGCAAAATGGTAAAATAAAGTGGTCGTTAAAGTGTCTGGAAAAAACAGTTTGTGCTTGATGCAAGAGTTTATTAAATTCTTTTAATCGCAAATTTATTAGCAAAACTTTTGTGCCTGTACTAAATTTGCATTAGCGTCACTTTGGGCATAACTTGCTAAATATTTGTATTAAGATAGAATGAAATCTACATTTTACATTTTAAATGCGAGAAGATTTTCGTTTCGAATAATTTTTATTATATTTGTTGCTTTAACCCTTTAATGGTTCCGTAAATTCCACAAGCACAAGATAAAATTGTATATATTTTTTATGATTTGTTCATGTAATGAATTTAAATTCTTAACAAGCGATGATTTATGAGTACAAAATGCATACGAACAAAAGCAAAAATAACGGAACTTTTTTCTACGAATTCGTTCTCGCCGTATGCATTGTACAATTTGACACAGAATTCATTCCAAGACTATGTAGTTAACCCCCTTAGATTGTTGTGATTTATACGGCTGTGATACATGGTTTGAGTGAAAAGTAATGAGCCTTATTTTTTTAAGCAGTTTTATTAAACCTTTTGGCTTATACAACTAATATTCTTCAAAATAGGACCCTTGAGCGTTAATACACCGCTGGTAGCGGTCCTTCCACTGCAGGAAACATTTTTTAAACTCATCCGCCGGAATCGCATTCAATTCGGCTGTCACAGTTTTTTGGATCGAATCATGGAGTCGAAACGCCTCCCCTTCAGCTTTCTTTTCAGCCGCGGGAACAAGAAGAAGTCCGGAGGGGACAGGTCTGGGCTGTAGGGAGGGTGAGGAAGCACTGGTACCCCATCTTGGCCAATGGAGAGGTGCAGAGGAAGGCGGTGTGCGCCGGCGCATTGTCGTGATGAAGGGTCCAATTGTTGACGAAGTCGGGCCGAACCGGGGCAACGCGGTTTTCCAGTCGAAGGAGCACTTCTTTGCAAAATGCCCGCATTTATAGTGCTTCCTGGAGGTTCAAACTCCTTGTGGACGATGCCTCGAGAGTCGAAAAAGATGATCAGCATGGTTTTGACCTTGAATTTCGACATCTTCTCGGCCTTCCTTGAACGACTTGTGCCACCGTTTTACCTGGGCACTGGACAGAGATTGGTCCCCGTAAGCCTTCTTGAGTAGCCCAATGGTTTCGGTACTCGTTTTGTTTAGCTTTACGCAAAATTTGATCGAGTAAAGTTGCTCCAACGATCGCTGCATTTTCGCCACTGCAAAATCCTAACACACTTTTAAAACAGCTTTCACGCGCGGAGCGATGTTGACTGCACCGCTGTTGCCAGCGAACTGAGACCGGTTTCTAGTGGAAGGGGAAGGTCCAACGATCATTTTCCCCCACCAGCTGATTTTCACCATCGTCGTACTTTAGCATCCATTTGACTTTTGTGCAGCCTGAACTATTTTCCGTCTCCCCGCGATGTGCATCATGCCTCGCAGTATCCTGCGGGTAGAGCCCGTAAAAGAACCTTTGGGATTATTCTTTCGTTGAGATCTCACTGGGGCATTGAGATTCAAATGTCTGCCTATAACCACCACTTAACAATGGCTTCATTTGGTAAACATTTTGTTGATTGAATAAAAGTTATTTAAATGAGTTTGATAGCTCGATTAGTTTCGGCTTCCGGGGAGTAAGGCATGTGGTTCTAATCAGAACACAGAGATCCACTCATATATGTACCTCAAATTACTGCAATTGGAAGAAATTTTTGTTTTTTAGGGAAGAATTTGAACCTGATTACAAGATGCAATCAGAGTATGCTTTCAATAAACTATTTCATTAGCCGGTTGAGAAGCAGAGGAAAGCATGTTAAGTGAATGAAATAGTAAGGATGTGGAACAACTTTTCCCGGCAGGAGAATAATAAGAGCTTGAATATGTTCGCTGTAGTTGTCAGCCGTTTTGAATGATTAGAACGAGGATTTTAGGCAAACTTACTTTTATCAGTTTGATAGAATTTGGTAGTGTTAGGTCTTACTCAGGTAATTGTATTTATTTTACAATAGTTTTCGACTCTTTATTCAAGTTAATTCGCAAAAAAAAAACTTTGAGAATATATCCGGTTTTGTTTCTTAAAAAATGTGTTTCTTAGAATACTGCAATTTACTAACACTAGGAATTCTCTAAATCAAACACTTTCGGCAAAATAAATTTTCTAACCAATTACCTTTAGCACAACTATCTCACATCTGAATGTCTCAAATTTGGTTTCGATGCCTCGGATGGCTTCTTTGCTCAACGAATAGCGACTGCCGACATTCGGCATGAAATTTAGCAAATGAAGTTCAAAACCAGACACATACACACGTATTCTAATGAGGATTGAATATATTTAATTTCAGACTATTCTTGTGGCAGAAGCCTTTAAAACCCACAAAGGTCTACATCATAGCAACCAAGCGTTTTTAAATTGCCTAAATTCCACCTAACTCCGTGAAAGAGTAAGTGAGCGAAGTGGGGGCTTAATTTTGTAAAGACTGTGGAAACTAAATGACTCCCAAGTGGCTACTAAATAAATTAACTCCTAATTAATGGCCGTTAACAGTCACCCGCTAACAGAATCGCAGCGAAAGGATACACCCCGGAAAAATAGTAAAATATTAACGGAGAAGCTAAAGGCACAGCGGAGAGACTGCAAGGCGACGGTAACTTTTGCGCACAGGACGCAAAAAGCGAAATTTATAGTGATTTCGCAACGAACCAAAAGAGGATAATGTTGCCACGCTTACAACACAATAACAGCAAAGCGTAGGTATCTACTGCGCGCATTACTAGGGTCACCGCTAATGTGGCAAAGTAATGCTCGTACGTAACCGTTGTCCTTGCTGGTGATCAAAGCTGCTAGGAATGCATAAAGTCAGCGTGAATTTATGTGTAAACTATTGATTTGCCCCTGTGCTGTTGGTGGTAACTAATAAAGAGAGTAGAAGTCACATGAAGTGTGTGAGTGTTTAACAGAATTATGATGCAGGTGGTCAACAGTGGCCACAGGATGGCACAGAAGTTTTAAAGTAGCCGAACTGAGTTTTTGGTTAAGGTATTGAGGTTTAATGTGCTTAGTTAAGGATGAACTATATACATATGTATGAATACCTTTCGTGTATACAAAATTAAGTAATAAACTGTTTGATTGCTTAGCTCATTTTCATAAGACTCTCTTGAGGTCAGTTTTATGCCAATTAAAGCCCCAGGCAAAAATACTAATTTGACGCAACACCAAAAAAAAAACAAATTTGCGCAATCAAAAACCATAAAGATGGGGAAGTCTGTATGTTTATATAAAACAAATTATAATACATATAATGTATTGAAAAATAAATATAAAATAAAAAAATTATTGTTGCTTTTCACAAAAATGAAGCGATGTTGTGATCAAATTGACACAAAGTGCTGATGAGTGTATAAATATTTCAAATGCTTGAGCAGGTTTTAATCTTTAGTCTATTAGGGCGACATTTGAACTTTGCGATAGCATCTTCCAATGAAGCTCCGTTAAATATTTATATGGTCTGTTGTTGTTTTATGTAAACGCAGCCGTTTCCCTTCCTTCCAATTCCGGCCCTTTCTGGTCAATCGTCTCTTACAATCTGGTAATTTGTTGAGTAGAGGGTTTGATTCGATAGGAGCAGCTTAGAAATAATGATTTCCTTCCAATTTCAGCAATCATACAACAAAGCTCTCGTAACTTAGGCTGTGCGATCAATTAGGCTGATTCAAACAGTATTTTCCAGTTTTTGTTCTCGTATATGACCCATTTTTTATAACCCAGTAAGGAGTAAAGGACTTTTGCTAAACAACTTCCATACTGCAGTCTATACAGATGGTTCAAGCATGGATTGTGGTGTTTGAGCAGGTATATATTCTCATCCGATTAGAATTGAAAAATCTGGTTGTCTTCCTAATACTAGCAGTGTTTTCCAGTGAAAGTATTGGCAATGGGGAAGCTTATAGGCTACTAATCGCAGATTTCTCTTTTAAGTACCATATCGCTATTTCTTCGGAAAGCAATGCCACAAACCAGGCACTGAATTCGGCCACAACAACCTCTAAACTGGAGGAATAAAGCAAGAATAGACTTACCACTTTACCTTAATCTGGGTCCCGGGACAATGGAACATGGAAGGAAACGAGAAACGAATTGGCAAGATGGGGATCTGCTATGAATGATATTCTCACAGAATTGGGAGCAATCAAGAATGCAACCTTCTAAAAAGATCAACAACTCGCGGATTGTAGATGAAGGGATCAGACAATTTGCAAAGTCGGCAGAACGTTATGGCCCACCTACAACCAGAAACAAAAGTCAAAATTGATAAATATGAAATGAAGGGATGACCGTAGACTCACGGCAGTGACAACTGGCTTCATACCCATATGTGAGCAGGGAGTCAAAATGAGTATCCCCTAAAATTTATACTGTCATAATTGTAATCAACCGGAGAAAAGGGAAACTATCTATCTATCTTTCAGTTCCTCTGTCAATGCCTTGCCCTATGGAAGGCGAGGATGTTAGCCCTTGGCAAACCGCTTTTTGAGAAGCTCGAAAAGCAGGCTTTTATAGACGTAAACAATCTTATAAAGTTTCTCAATCACACAGACTATGTAGATATAGACGTGAAGGAATAGCCCTCACAACTTGGTGGTAGCGGGGATGTGGTAACAAAATAATTGGGTTCTCGAAAAACCAGCCAACCAACCAACCAACTATTTACTTTAAAAATGAGTCAGCTTTTTTAGGTTCCAGCAAAGAACCGCTTGCGTATATTCCGTCCAAAAATTTGTTTTTTGATTCATTACATTGATCGCTTCTTCTTGAGGCTAGATTTGGGCAAATAGTTTCAAACGGCTTTGTGGCTAATTTTCAGTTGAATGTTCAATGGTTAAAGTGCTCATATTTTACCCGTGATTTTAATGGCATTTGCTGCGTGTGGCCTACCTGATTTATGTATATGAGATCCGCTAACTCCTAGTTGGGGCATAGTGCGTGTGGACTTGTCTGTCTTCCATCGGACGCGTTCCCAGGTGGCGGATCGGGGAAGGCTCGGCATCAAGCAGGGTAAAGGGGAAATAAAATACCACTCGCGGACCAAAACAGACAAACGCCTGCTTGGAGTTGCAAATAATTCAACTATCCCCAGGCTGGGGTAGGAAGGCTAGCAACGTACTTACTTAAAACGCAATATGCGAAGGAACAGTCAAGCAATCAGCCTCGGATAACAAAACCAATTCAATCGTCGACGACGTTTGTCTACCGTACAAGGGCTAAGATCGGACTATGGAATGTTAGGCCACTAAGATATACTTTACTTGCCACATATATATTACCTCAACAAATCCTTGATATCACCACGTTGTGGTTGCTTTGTATACTGCATTCGGGCTATAACCAGTACTAATTGGTTTGACCGTCTGCTCCCACTTTTCCCATTGGTTGTAGTGGTGTTGAAAAATGTTTTGAATTTTCTCTTCTTTTACCTACATTTTGAAATACTGCAAGAAACAAACAAACTACAAATTACCAAAGATAATTTTGAAGCGCAATATCGCCTTAACAGGACTCTAAGTATGACCCAATGCAATGTACGCATCGTGAGATATGGTTCACTAAAGGCATCTGGCGGAAAGCGCTCAAAACTTTTCGCTTGTCTATGCCATCTCTCGCCCACTTAGTGCCCCCTAATGCGCCCAAAATTACACTTCAATTAGAGCGTCGCACGCGTAATTCCTCACTCATTTAACACTCTTCAAAGCACAAAAATTATGTCACTAATTCTCCTCACCCCCGCGATTATTTTAAATTGCGTGCTAATTTGTTTACCATAATTTTTACGACAGCTACACAAGCACACACAACTTCCGGGAACATTCAAAATGAAATAAAACACTCAGAATGAAACGCGTTACATGCGCCATTTCACGCTACTTTTGTTGTTAATGAACTTTTGTTTGTATGACATATTTCAGGAGGCGACGTATCTTGAGAAATTACACTAACAAACTTTTTATTTTCTTGTTTTTATTTTTTATCATGAAAAGGAGTGCAGTGCTCAACCAACCTGATGATGAATGTACGTGTGTATGTATATTTATATGATCTCAGTATAAAAGCACGTAAATAATAAATAGGCCCCCCGGACGCTCTCATAAAACAAATACATTTCTTTAATTACCGAACTTGTAACTGTGGAGTTGCGTTAATGGGTGGTGAGTGCGTTGCGAGATTCGGCGCCAAGAGGAAGACAAAATGATTTGTTTCTTCAATTGCGACTGTGCGTGCTAGAGCGCCTTGTGACTATGTGCACGCCTATTATGGCGATTACTACCCCCTCCAAGTCAAACCCCCATTTATTGCTGCTTTTGGGTATTAAGGGGTATTGTTTAAAGCGGCGTAAAATATTAATTCATATAATTTCATGCTTGGCTGCTTTCAAATATCGCATTTAATATAATTCCTAATTAGTTTGACTAATGTGGCGATTAAGCGATTTCCGGAATTATTTGAGATTAAAGAATTATGTTTGCATGGATCAAAGAATTCCGTGTAAACATCTGCATAAAAAGTGTTCATTTGCACCAGAGTTTATTTGTATGCTTTCCAAAAATACACGCGTGCATGTTTGCTTTTATTATCTTCACTTATTCGTATGGAAACTAAGCTTTGAAGCCTTTGCTGCGTAGGCTGCTTTTATGTAGTAAATTTTGGGAGACTGTTGCACGGGTGTGTGATGTATTATAGACGTTGAGGTAACAACAAACGGTTGCTCTCATCACCGCAACTTGTATATTTAGAAACTCGAATAAGGAATGTGACTTTGTAAGCTCTGCGTGTGAAGTCATCTCTTTGAAAACGGACAGAAATTCATTTATTCAAATATTTTCAGTGCATCTTTTGGAGTTTTTTTCCAAACTATCTATCTTACCTTGTCAAGAATGAGAAAGGGAAAAACCTCAGAAGCCACGACCAACCTGATACTCCGTCAACCCCGAAATTTTTTGTACCTTCACCAACAGTCAAGAAACTTTCCCGAATTTGAAATGAGTCTCCAGCTACATTTGTACAACTTCAGACGGTAATTGAAATAAAAGCCGAGTGATCTCGTTGTAGATTGGGGCAAGTGGGGAACTTCGTTCGAATATTTTCTCAAAGGTAGCGTGATTAAATAAAAAATGTGCTCACTTCTGTACAAAATGAGCAAGTAAACTTTGGTTAGCCACATAAACCTTTTCTCATTATATTATATACGATTTTTTCCCTAATATCAGTCTTGCATGAGCCCATTTTCCTCCTGTTCGTTTTACAATTAATTAACTCTTATATGACAGAACCAACCGAATTCTATAAAAATCGATTGAAATGCCGTTATGCGCCAAGCATTCGGAAATCACTCAGTGAGCAAATATTGAAATACCGTAATGATTTCAATCTGATTCGAGGGTTGCCACTTAAGGCTTGAGATAGAAAAGTAAAAATAAATATTTATGCTTAAATTTTTTTTTTTTTTAAATAATGTTTGTGATGTGCGTATTGACCGCTTTTGCTCGCACTTGAACCAATTTTCGCAGCGACCACCGTGCCCCCTTGCCAAACGGCATTCAATGCGAGCAAATCTTGTCGGCAGCTAAATATTAATGCAATATTGGATTGATGCAAGTAAACCTAATGATGATTGTGTTAAGATGTAATGCGA
The DNA here is from genome assembly GCA_037575425.1 of Anastrepha fraterculus. Taxonomy (NCBI): domain Eukaryota; kingdom Metazoa; phylum Arthropoda; class Insecta; order Diptera; family Tephritidae; genus Anastrepha; species Anastrepha fraterculus. Next base: position 45,746 of record JAYXIM010006319.1, on the reverse strand, counting down.
AATAATAATTATTGCTTAAGATAAAAAATGTATACTAAATTTATACAAAATTTACTTACTTTTCTGTTTTAAACTAGAATTTCTTTCTAAAACATTTAGTAATAGTTCCGATTGATCAAAATGTTGTGTCCAAAATTTTCATACTTGGGGATAGGCAAAATAACAGTTCTTGTATTCCTCAAGCAGGTCAATGGGGAAAATGTGTGTGAAAATGCCAGCAAGCGCTCTTTTGGGCTAAAAGACAATCGGGCTGGGAAGTCTTCATTCAAGGAGAAAAAAACCTTGCTTTTTGAGTCCTGCATCATACCAGGAGGTAGCTTTTAGAGTAATCGAGAGAAAGAATATTCCGAAAGATAAGATGCATGCGCTTTACATCAACATATGTTGCCCTACATAAATAATGCTATGTGAATTGATAGTGTTCGATGTGTTATTTACATGCAGTGGCAAAGAAAATGGAAAAATCCTTCTGAGTAGGAAAACATGTGGCTAAATAATGCCGATCAGAAAAAGATACCAATGGGAATCGAATGGTGTGCTTTGCTGACTTAATCGTTTAAGCGGCTAGAAAGCTTTAAAATCGGAACTCAAAGTAGTTTGATTTCTTCTTCTTCTTAATTGGCGCGATAACCGTTTACGCGATTTTGGCCGAGCTTAACAAAGCGCGCCAGTCGTTTCTTTCTCGTGCTAACCGGCGCCAATTGGACACACCAAGTGAAGCCAAGTCCTTCTCCACCTGATCTTTCCAACGCCTTCTTCTTCCTCTGCTACCACCAGCTGGTACCGCATCGAATACTTTCAAAGCCGGAGCGTTTGTATCCATTCGGACGACATGACACAGCCAAAGTAGCCGTTGGGTCTTTATTCGCTGCGCTATGTCTATGTCGTCGTAAAGCTCATACAGCTCATCGTTCCATCGTCTGCGATATTCGCCGTTGCCAACGTGCAAAGGTCCAAAAATATTCCGCAGAATCTTTCTCTCGAACACTCCAAGTGTCGCTTCATCGGATGTTGTCATCGTCCAAGCTTCTGCGCCATACGTTAGGACGGGCATGATGAGAGTCTTGTAGAGTGTTAGTTTTGTTCGTCGAGAGAGGACTTTACTGCTCAATTGCCTACTTAGTCCAAAGTAGCACTTGTTGGCAAGAGAGATTCTACGTTGGATTTCAAGGCTGACATTGTTATCGGTGTTAATGCTGGTTCCTAAATAGACCAAGTCTTTTACAACCTCGAAATTATAACTGTCTACAGTGACGTGGGTGCCGATACGCGAGTGCGCCGACTGTTTGTTTGAAGACAGGAGGTACTTCGTTTTGTCTTCGTTCCCCACCAAACCCATTCGCTTTGCCTCTTTATCCAATTTGATTTCTACTGAGAACAAAAAACCTTTCCTATTTTTCCTTTTTTGCGTAGTTCTGCTCAGTAATAACGCCACCCAACCTAACTCTGAAATAATTCATTCAAAAACTTATTCACTTTACCCATTGTTTTGATGGAATTTTAATAAATACAAATAAAAATTAGGGTATCTCTTTTTTGAATTTCTTATACAATTTTCAATTCTGCCCCACTTTTTTCCATGTGCACTCCGCGGCTTCAGACTTAAGCTTGGCGCACTCTTTACTAGCGAATTGTAGTTTGGGCACCAGTAATTTCCGAGTGGTATGTTGGCTAAGTATTTATGTCGCGATCAAGTGGATTGAAATTAATGTAGTTTAATTTAAGTTTGAAGCTGGTAAGCGTAGGCTCTCAAATGTATGTAAGTATTTATTCTGCAGATATACAAAACAATGTTCCCGTAGTACATAGGACACATACACACAAATACAAATACACGACGTAGTCGAGACGTCGCTGCGTTTAGTTGTCAGTAGTTCTTCTCTATCAGATCTTTTGAACATAGAAGAGGCCTTCTTCTTCTTCAGCTACCACCAGCTAGCGCCGAATCGAGTGCTTTCAGAACCGGAGTATTTGTATCCATCCACGATACTATGATACTCGTCATCGCCAACGAGCAAAGGTCCAAAAATATGCTCTTTCTCCCAAACGCTCCAAGGGACGCCCTATCGGATAATGTTATCGTCCAAACTTCTGCGCCATATGTTAGGACGGGCATGATGAGAGCCTTATAAAGGGTTAGTTGTCTATCTCGACGAAGACTTTACTACTCAATTGCTTACTTATTCCAAAATAGCACTTTTTGGCAAGAGAGTTTTTCCAATTGCCTCGGAACCCAGTAAAGAACAATTCGTTGGGCATATAGCTATGTTTGCTCTGAGTATATGGCTGTGTGTACCCTTGTTGCCTTTCATAAGATTTATACTCGCACAGACTATAGACGCCCACCCCGACTCAAGTATCTATGCATTTTAGAACCCTCTGTGAACCATTCGAGACTACTGGGATCGACTCAAGTTCTTCTTTGTTCCAATTCACCGTGGTCTGAGTTCATGATTTGAAGCCTGTTATGATACTTGTATGGCCAAAGTCAGTAATATCTTTCCCAGGTAATTTGTATTTTAAATTTCTTTTTAGGAAAATTGCACTGGGGGTAGTCCTACTATAGCTTCTATATAGACAGTAGGACAGCTGTTTATGACACCAGTTATTGACAAGCAGGCTAGTTTTTTAAACTACCAAGTAGTTGTTTAGTGGTTACTTGATTAGCTTTAGGCCGTATAGTGGCCTAGGTGATGGACGGCAGGCATAGGTGATGTTCGATCTAATTATAATGGTAGACATCTGATAGATAATTTTGGAATCAATGTTGTGCTCTGCCTACTATATGGTTGAAACGGGCTTCCATCCGAAGTGAATTTTGTGAACATGAGCGGATATATGAACAAATCAACACAGTCTCCAATCATATTACTTCGTTGCCGTCTGAAAAACGACTGATTGGGTGGATGTGTGAATACTAATACATTTGAATACAGGAATTCGACTGAAGAATCCTCTGTGACGTTCCAGCCGAAATTCTCCTCAAAATTTTGCCTTTCACTACAGTTATTGGCCAAACCTGATAAATCTATCATCCTTGTGTGAAATTAGCGGGCAGAAATTACTTTACCGAATACTAGATAATGTAGCACCAGAAGTTGTTCGCACAATTTTGTTTTCCACCGTAGCAGATTGGCCGAATCTATCATCCTCGTCTAGTAACCGCTATTCTGGACCACAACTAAAACTGGCAGGAGCGTGAAATCCACCATAGAGTGTGGTGAAAACCCCCTTGCACCATATAACTCATTCATGGTAAGATATTGATGTTTTAAGGGGGGACCCTCATTTATCGGGTCAAAAAAATCGATTTTTTGGAAATAATTTTAATCTATTCTACAACTATTTAAGAATATACTTTCAAAATTTCAAGTCGATATCTGTATTTTTGAAGGAGTGACAAAATTTTTAACAGGACGCGACGGGTGGCCTGATCGCCTGTATCCAAAACTTTAAACGCGTTTTTCTCGAAACATCATTTTTCGATTTTGTGTACACAATTGAGAACGCTGTATTGAACCAATCAGGCTTTACAATAGCTCATTTTAAAGATAATTAAATTGTTTTCAATGTGACATTAAGTGTTTTTTTTTAAAAAAGATTTTCATATTTTTTTGTAATTTTAAAGTCAATTTTTATGCATGAAAAATCACTTTTAACATAAAACTGGGTAAAAAATATCAATTTCGACATTTTTTTTTTAAATCAAAATGTCACATCGAAGGTATTATCCTAAAGTTTTAAAAAAAATTTGGTTTTTTTATTTCAGAAAAAAATTCAGAGCGCTAGAATGTACACAGATAGAATGAGGTGCCATGGACGAGGTGTATATTTCCATACTTAAAATGTTTTTTTTCTTCTCCGAAAATTTTTGTAGACAGTCAAGACATTTATTAAAGTACTTTATGAATTACAAAACGTTTGAAGTTATTTTACCTGAGAAAAAAATTCCCAAAAATGATGCATTTTTCGACCGTCTAAATGAGGGTCCCCCCTTAATTTAATAACATTTGGGGCTAGATTGTCAGCGTTTATTTGTTGATTTGAAGCCAGCAAAATTGAGTGGCCAACATTAGTTTAGCTGGAAAGCAGTGTTAAACCTGCATTGTAACTCTGGTCTTTGGTAATATTCGGATTTGAAATTTTGGGGAACGAGTATTAAAGCTTTATTACTTGCCAAGTGCCGATTGCTCAGAAATCCTTATCAGAGTCTATTAAATGGGACTTTCCGCTACAAAAACTATAACGTTGTTACAAATCCGCCTTAAGGAATTACATTACTGCTCCTTTCTAGTTTAAAACTAAGTTAATCTGTAGAATAAAATACCATTGCACATTCAATAAAGCGCCAATGCCGGAAAAACCATGTGAAGTTCCATTCTTCTTTGCCATATCCACCCTCTCTTGCTGCTTAACAACCAACTACGTTTCGGACGTGTGCAATATTCGGTCGCTGTATAACTTTCTTAGCTCTGCTGCTGCGTTTTTAAATGTTGCTGCGTGTTTCGAACGCATTACTGGAATATTTGACGTTTGGCACGTGCTCTTCATGCATTACGGACAAGCGTTTCTCAAAAAAGTATTTCCGTTTCCGGCGCATTCGGCTAACATTTTTGCACACCATCGCAACAGATCTTCAGTACAGGCTACAAAATTTGATGTGTGTCCTTCCTTAACACGTTGTTGCCTTTGCTACGCCAGTCACCGAAATTGACCGGTAACGGAAGGCATCCCACACAATGTCCCTTATCAAGGTTATTCCAATGCACCCATTACTGCGCACCAGCGGCGGCAGTAGTAACTCATGACCATTTGTCGCATTCAGAGAATAAAAATGTGTAAACACACCCGCACATACTTACACTTAAATTATATTTACTCAGAACACAATAACTTTACAGTCACGCAAGTGTGCACTATGTACCGACTTCGAGTCAAGTACGCGCATGCATTCGGGCAATCGCCTGGACGTTAAAAAGAATGAATGCAATGCGAGGCCAATTGCAACATCGTCCACACTTTCAATTAATGTGGCACGTGACAAAGTCAAAACTGCTTGCATTTGCCGGGTTGCTGGTTGTTGTGTTCATTGTTCACGTTTTTATGTTTCTCGTTTTGCTGTGTCAAAGTTTTGTTTGCAGTTTCAGTTTTCTTTACATACTTCTACGTAATGGGGCATGCACTTTTCTGTACATCCAATGTAAGAATGTTTGAGTACACTTAACATTGGCCATGCAAGGGTTAATTTAATACTACCATGAATGTGGAAAATAGCTCACGTTTTTTGTAAGTATTTGAAATTGGTCAGTGTGATAATATTCGCGGTGATTAGAAGATTTTTGGAGCTTGAAAAGGAGGCCTAATTTATTGGAACGTATGTAGAAGAAGAAGAAGTATGTAGGAAAAACAAGATTTTGGGGAGCTACTCTAAGTTACGCGGCTAGATTCGCTACTTTGTTTTATGGTGTGTACCGATTTGTTTAGTCTTCGAACTCTGCTTGATGATTCCCTAGCTTTCTCATACTCATCCTAATTAGTATTACAGTTTTGTGCAGACCATTACTTCTGCAATTACAGCTGTTCACTTCGATCGATGCTTTAGTACGTCTTTTCAGTTTGCGATTCAGGATTTTCGCAAGTCAGCTGTGACCTCATCAATCCAACCTCCCTCGCCTCCTGCGTCCAATCGGTAATTCGCGGAACACTGTACTGGCAGCTCTATTTTTTGGTCAATCTTAACGTATGCCTTAACCATCCTATTCTTTGACTTTTGATGATGTATCGGATGCCGTAGCCGATTGACTTGGTACGTGACAAACATTCAGAAGTGCGTAGGTTCGAACCTCCGTCCACGAAACACCAAAATGATAGAAAAAGTGTTTTCTAATAGCGGTCGCCCCTCGGCAGGCAATGTCAAACCTCCGAGTGTATTTCTGCTATGAAAAATCCCCATGAAAAAATATCTGCCGAATAATGCCGGAAATATCTGAATACCATATCAGCTGTTCATATCAGTCCACGGCTTCACCACAGACGTTTTAGTTTTTAATAATAAACTTATCATTTTGTATTTGTTGAGGGCGACCGAACGATGACTTAGTTACGATGGTGTTAACCGCTTTATACTGCTGCTGGAGTTCATCAGGCTTCTAATATCAATGCCTGCTTGTCAGCAGGTGTGGTGAAGAAGTGAAAGCCAAGATATTTACAGGGACCGGTACTCGTAGTGTAACCAATTAAAAAGGCCATAAATTTAGTTTGAAAAATTACTTTTATTCAACTCAAAATAAAGAATCAATTTACTTTGGTCGATATGGCCACCTTTTGCCTTGGCTATGGCCTTGAGACGGTCCAGAAACGAATCGAAAACTGCCCGAATGTGAATTTCATGTATTTTGCTCACTCGCGGACAATGGTTTTTTTCAGCGCCTCACGATTGGTGAATCTTTTAGTTGGGACCTTTGGGAGTTTACGAATTGCTCAATGTTAAAAATTTTCACGTCAGAAGACATAACGCTCGGAAATTGACCGCTCTCGGCCAAACGAAGTAACTCCTTCGCTCTCTCAAGTCTGACTTGTTGCTGCTTTAGTGGGAGATCATGCGCCTTTTGGATCTTGTAAACCTTGACTTTGAGATCATTTTGTCAGTATGCGGCGAGTGCTATGGTCAAATGATTTCAATTCTCTCGCCATTTGATTGGCACTTCCTCGGGGATTTCGCTCAAAACTCTAAGGAAAAGGTGTTGGCATGATTCCCCCTCAACCCCCATACAACTGATGCAACGGTCGAGTCTCACAGTATGCAAACCTCGCGGACCAGTATGTCGCTGACAATGACTATCTAGAGAAATGGTGAGAGAATACCGCTGTGCCCCTACTCACCTGCTGGTGGAGAGAGACGCCGCGCTACTCTACCATGAGAATTCTGTGGCTAAGCATTCTGTAGATAAACCGTATAAGGTCTGCTCCGGCCTCAGTTTATACAGATACTTAGTGATTACCACTACTAATATTAAAAGTCCGTCAATGTCGCGAAAGGCACCCCTGCGAACTACTTCCGATATAGGGCTTCCTCTATATCTTTAACAATTGTATGCAACGCAGATTCTACCTTTGCAGTACCCACGTTGGGTATACGACAAACGCCCTCGCGGAATTTCGCTTCTTATGGGCAGGCCAATTAGCCTTTCAAGGGTTTTTAGCAAGAAAGATGAAAGACTGATTGGACTGAAATCCTGTCTGCCTTGGGTGCGAAGACAACGCTAACGGCCCTCCACAATTTGGCTACATAGCCCCTGGCTATGCAGTTCGCATAGATATTTTTCCCCAGGCAAAAATACAGGCAACCATCTGGTTTTTAAATGTCACATTCATGTAAAGATGGAAATGTAAATTCTAATGAGCAACACTTTAAATATAATTGATTGTTCTTTTTTTTATAAAGGAAACCTGAATTCTTTAAAAAATATTTTAAAACTTGCCTACTACAGTAGTACCTCGATTCTTGCACATACTCGGTACTTGCACACCTCGATTCTTGCAACATAAAAAATTTTTCCATTACGTACTTAGTACTTGCGACATCCAAAAAATTTGAACTCGATACTTGCGACATTGCCTTGTTGCTTTTAGTAACGGTTCCTTAGATTCAATAAAATTCGGGGAAGTCCCGATTTATTTCGGAAATGAATTGCTGTGATTGGCTAATTCTCTTACGCACGTGTATTTTGGGACATTTGAATCAGTTTTAACGGACGTTTCATTGAGTGTGGTCTCACAATGGCAGGTAGAAAATTTACGTTGCTTACATTAAAGCAAAAAGCTGAAATTTTAAGGAAGCTAAGTGAAGGACTTTCTATCGATGCCTTAGCCAAAAGTTTTCACGTGCACAGGTCAACAATAAACCGCATTAAGAATAAGAAGAACACCATAAGGAAGTTCCTGGCGCATGCTGAATCTGGTCCTGGGAAGAGAAAAACGTTTAAACCTGCAGAGCTTCCTAAAATGGAGAGAGCATTGATGAAATGGTTTGCAAATCAACGAGCCAAGAATTTACCAATCACTTCTGATATGCTTAAACAAAAGGCCAAGTTTCTCCATGATAAAATTCAGGAAAATCGGGGGACTTTAATGCTAGCAATGGTTGGATTACAAACTTTTAAAAAAGATATGGAATACGAAGACTCAAAATATGTGCAGAAAAATTTTCGAATAATCCATTTTACAAAAACTGAACAAAAAAATTGCTGATTTAGGTTTGACCAAGGGCCAGATACACAATGCCGATGAATCAGGTCTCTTTTGGAAGCTTTTTCCTGATAGAACTCTTGTGCGATCAAAAGAAACTTCCGCTCCAGGTCATAAAATCAGTAAGGAAAGAATAACTTTTCTGGCTTGCATGAATGCATCTGGAAATCACAGAGTAAAACTAATGGTTATTGGGAAATCATTAAACCCACGATCACTTAACAATTTTACGGATATTCCAGTTGTCTACAAAGGAAATAAAAGTGCTTGGATGGCCTTGGCTTTGTTAGAGGAATGGTTTCACAAAACATTTGTTCCAGAGGTACATCTGGTCATCTTTGTTTGTAAAACATTTCGTTTATTAATTTAAATTTCCTAAAATTGCAGGTAAAAGGGTTCCTTCGTGCCGAAAAGGCTCTATTGCTTATTGATAACTCTCCATGCCATCCCAAAGACGGCGAGTTAATGTGTAGTGATGGTCAAATATCTGTAATGTGTCTTCCTCCAAACTGTACTGCACTTATACAGCCCATGAACCAGAATGTTATAAGACTTACGAAATTGAACTACAAAACAAGCCTTTTAAGTGACATCGTTCGCCGTGGAAAAACAATAGTCGAATCTCTGCGAAACATCAACTTAAAACACGCAATATGCTTTTTAGCTAATGCCTGGAATGGTGTTAAAGTGATCTCCATTCAGTCATCATTTCAAAAACTGTTTGAGGTAACATCCGAATGGGATAGTGAAGATGTCATCCCTCCTTCAGAGTTACGCTTACAGCTTGTTGAAGATACATCCAATATTCAAGCAATTTCAATTTGCTTCAAGAAATAGAACCATTGCAGCAAATATCCGATTCTGAAATTGAGCAATGGGTTTCTGAACCTATTTTGGAGTCTTTTGAACAAAATGAAGATCCCTGTATCAATTGTGACCTTACTGATGGTGAAGAAACAAACAACGTGGTAGTAAATACGAAGAAAGTCACACAGGAGGAGACTATATCAGCATACAATATTTGCTTAGAATGGGCTGATCAAAATAATGCCTCTTTAGACGATATTATGACGCTCCAGAGACTTAGAAGCAGCGTAGTACTGAACAACCGAGCTTGCACAAAACAAACAAAAATTTCAAATTTGTTTAGTTCACCATAAAGTATGTGAGTCTTTTTATATTTATGTATATGAACGAATTAAACTTAAGCGTATTGAATTAAAATACATATTAAAAATAATAAACTTATATTCCAATCAAATTCTTTCATAAAATTGCCTTTTATTTCATACAAAAAAAATTCTCGCTACTTGCGACAACCTCAATTCTTGCACCGAGCCCTGTTTTCATTATGTGCAAGAATAGAGGTACTACTGTATTTTGCTTTCCCTTCACTGCGGCTCGCGTAGTTTTAAATTTTTTTGCTGCTCCCTTCAATTAATTTCCAGACTCTCTGCTCTATTTTCTAAGTTGTTATTGTGTTTGTTGTGTGCTAGCTTTTATTTTTCTTCTATGCGCCAGCTATTTGCACTAATTGCGTCAATTTCAATTAATTAATTTCGCCGGAAGTCAAACAGGTAGCCTACATACCGACACACATACATACGTACATTGGAGATTTTGCGCTAGTGCTCAATTTCCAGTTATTAAATGTAAGTTTGTATGTATGTAGGGGCATTATTGGGATGAGTACTTGTATATGTGTGCGGTTAGTGACGCAAACAGAAACCGCAACTACCTATTATGCCATTAACACCAACACCTCTACCTCCGCTCTGCAGCGAAAACCACAGAAGCGGTTATTTCACAGCAGCTCTTTCGTCCCTCTCCGTCAGGCAGCAGGCAAACATAAATACATACATGCGGGTATTTACTCACCACACCTTCAAACTTTGCACTTCAAGCAGCTGAAAGGCATTACAACAATAATATCTTCTTTATGCAGGCGATGTGCCGACTTCAAAGTGGAAAAGTTACGCCTGTTATTCATACAATGTACTTTGTGGCACCTACTTTCGTTTGTATTTTTACCAAGTCTCATTGTACTTTTTTCCTCCCTCCAAAACGGAAACCACACGAAGGTGTTTCTGAATGACTTCTGAACACCAAAAGTTTTCATAATAGACTTATTGGTGTGTTTTTCTTTAGTTATACTTTAACACCTTGTTACAAGCAGAGTATCATTAGCCCAATTCTTTTTTGGTTTTGTGATATGTGCTTTATCGCATCCCCTCTTTTGTCTCTAATTTATTGCATTAATGGAATTTGCTAACAACTTTGGTAAATACAATTTGAAGTTCTAATTCGTTTTGCACTCGCACTCGCATGTGCTGGCATTTGTGCTCTCAAATACTCGTATAAAAGTGTTACATACTTCAAGGCGCTTTCGCCATTGTTCCACACGTGTGCATTTACCACATGTGATGGCACGGTAGTTGCAGTTACCGTTTAGCCATGAGTTGGGCACATAAATCAAATTGCTGTTAGAACTGGGCTGCGTGTGATTGTAGTGGTGAAATGGAAAAATGTGCGCACAAAGGAAAGCCATGTGCATTAGCCGGCGTTTGTGGTACGCACGTCCCGTAATCACAGAGCTTCTTGCTGCTGGATTAACTCAATGGACATGTGGACAACATTTGATTTCCAATGCAGCGAGCGCTACATTTAATTAGTAAATGGTGCCATGGAAAGGAACTTCTTACGGTAAAGGTAGAGATCGTTTCCATTTCTCTGGCACTCGACAATAGGAATTGCCGATGCTACCATGAATAAATGAGGGTACTCGTTTGGTTTTATTGCGATTTTATAAATAAAATTTTTGAAAAATATTTCACCAAAAAAAGTAAGTAAGCAGGTGCCGAAGTTTGAGTAAAACTGAATTTTATTACTGAGGAGTGTGAAGTGCCACAGTCATATAAAGGTTACTAATAATTTCACTAGCCGACAACATTGTTATTGTTATTATTATTGATATGTTCCAAGGCGCATTCATTAAAAAAAGTGGCACTAGACCAACAACGCATCAGATGGGCCGGTCTCATCATCCGCATGGACGACGTTAGGCTACAAAAATTTCTGGTAGACTAAAGGGTTTCCCAATAACAGGTGTTACAAGTGAATGGATTGCGCTATGGAGAGATGATTAACGATTTTTTATGGCCGGAATTGGATGGTATTGATCTGGACAACATTTATTTTTAACAAGATGGCGCTACGTGCCACACAAGCCATTGATCCTTTACGGGAAAATTTCTCGGACTGTGTTATCTTTTGAAGAGGTGATCATAATCGGCCACCGAGATCTTGTGATTTAACACCTTGTGACTATTTTCTGTGGGGCCACGTTAAAGAGAAGGTCTACGCCAGCAGCCCAGGGTCGATTCAAGACCTCAAAGATGGAGTTCGTGAGGCTATCGAGGACTTAGGGCAGCCACTTTGCAATTCGGTTGTGGAAAATTTCATGAAAAGGATATTGTCCTGCCTAATGTTATTTTCCACTATTAACGGCATACCTTCCTCTTCATAATGAAATAAACATCCGATAATTTATATTAAAAAGTTGCATTTTTCTTTGAATATCAAAATAACACCTCTTATTAAAAACCCTTTACAATTCCTTTTGCTCAAGACCCCGTGGTAGACCAAAACAACTGCATAACGTAAGAGAATGGACGAAGATTGCTGGGGCAGCTAAAACCCTCTCCGGGTCGTAACGCTAATAGATGTTGAAGATGACTAGACCAGCAGCAATGGTTTGTATGTTTGATTGCCACGGCAAAGTATTGCCAATATAGAAAAAAAAATGACTTTACCTTGTTTCATTCTGTACTGACAGCCCCATGAAGGGATGAAAGAAAAAACAAACAAATCAGCTGATTTACCGATACCACCTTTAATAGATTTGCCTTGGCATCTTTGAACATTACAATCCACCTCGTAATTAGGAACTTAGTCTATCTGCACAAGATTTCTGCAAATCACGGTTTCTTGCTACATATTTTAGTTCGTTGAATGATTTTGCTGGCCTCCTTATTATTACATCTTCTCCAAGTCAATTTAGTTCGGTTCCTATTTCGAGCGGCTTGTGAATTCCCCTGCAAAGCTCAATATAATATTTCGTCCAAATTTCTTCGAGGCGTGTGTCCGATCCATTTGCACTTTCTGCGTATCACTTCCTCATCAACTACTTTTTGTTCGGGGTTTGGGACAACCAAATGTCGAAAATGCGACGCAAACATCTATTCACAAATGACTGCAGTTTTCTTGCCGATTCTTGCTTTAAATGCCACGTTTCGCCCCCAGTAGAACTGATTTGACACAACCATCAGAAATCCTTAATTTTGTTACTCTTTTAATCGCTTTGTTAGAGCACACTCGTGACAGCCTAGCGAAAGTACTCGCCGGTTTGGCTATTCTTCGCTGAATGTCAGATGCTATACTACCGTCGGGGGTCAAGAGGCGGCCACACTTAAATTCGCTGACTTCTTCACTATATCTCCAACTATTTCGAACTGTGTGTTGTTGCTAAACTTCTATTCGCATAGAATTGGAGCCGAAGACATACAGCAAAAGTACTTTTCCCAGAAACCAGAGTATATTTTTCCAATGCTTTTCGAGCTGAGCTGGTTATGATTGCTCTGGTGGCTCAAGTCGCCGCAATATTTTAACTTAAATGTGTAAAACTTAAATGTGTTAAATTCACTATCTTTTTGACTGTTGGCAGAAGCGAGAGGTACTGCATGCGAAAGAGAGGATTTCATGCTAAACAATTGAAAATACGTAGTAAAAATTAGTAGCTAGAAAGATTGCTTATCATTTTGATATTCCAAATACCATATACGAAGTTTAAGGCTTGATTTCGAACCATGGCTCCATAAAAATTTGCAGTCTTCTCTTAAGCTACATATCCCCAAAATGTAATATCTTGCCGACGAAATTAATAATCTTGTGGTAACTTTTGACGTGATAACGTCTTATAATTCGATTTAGTCGGCTGCACGCACGAAATAATGTGTCGTTATCTTGCTCAATTGTCGTTATCTTGCTCATTCGTCGTTACCTTGCTTGAACTGCAAGCAAGAGCTCGGAACGAACGACAAAGAGCCATCTGGCTTTCCGGCCCAGATACTCTTAAGTTAATATGTACGGCTTTCGTTCGTTTCAATTCGGAATACGTTACCTTCATCTGGAGGCCAAATGCACAAAGACGCTATTCACCTTAATTGTGTAATATAATCATTTATAAAAGTCGGCCGCCGTAGCCGAATGAGTGCGCAGTTTGGGAAATTCGGAGAAAAATAAAATAATAATTTTTGAGTAAAGTTTTTGCAGCAATTGGGGCCGTATGTCAGCAATAACGCGCCGAATATTCTCTTCCAAGAGGTCAATCGTCTCGGGCTTATCTGCGTAGACAAGCGACTTCACATAGCCCCACAAGAAATAGTCCAGTGGTGTTATATCGTACGATCTTGGAGGCCACGCCACAGGTCCACGGCGCGAGATAATGCGCTCACCAAAAGTTTCCTTCAATAAATCGATTGTTGCGTTGGGTGTATGGCATGTAGCGCCGTCTTGTTGAAACCAAAGGTCGTCCACATCAACATCGTCCAATTCAGGCACGAAAAAGTCATTAATCATGGCTCTATAGCGCTCTCCATTGACTGTAACATTATGGCCGGCTTCATTTTTAAAGAAATATGGACCAATGATTCCCTCTGCCCATAGAAACAGTGACTTTTTGAGGATGTAACGGCGTCTCAGCAATGGCTTGTGGATTATGTTCACTCCAAATTCGACAAGTTTGCTTATTGACACACCCTTTCAACCAAAAGTGAGCTTCATCGCTGAACAAAATTTTCTTGTGAAAATCGGGATCAGTGGCCATCTCGTTTTGGGCCCATTCACCGAACGTGCGACGCGTTGTTCAGGTGTAAGTCTATTCATTATGAAATGGCAAACCAAACTGAGCATAAATCAAGTGACAGCTGTCAAAAATACCATCTACGAAAAAAGTAGTGCCAACTTGAAAACCTAACCTCTAAAAAAAAATCCTTTATTTCTTTCTCCCCAAGTTGAGTGGGTCCAGCAAGTTTTTCTGAAATATGCTTTCATTAAGTTTCGACGAGCCAATTCTCTCGTACAAATCGCGCTTGCTTTTGATTAGCCTGAAGCCTTTGGAAGCAAGGTCAGCTTTCTTGCTTTATGTTCCTTGGACTACCATTAACGGCGCCTTTGAATGCTATTTTCTTTTGGAACGAATTAATCTTTGTAATTCGTTACCTTTCTATGGGGATACTTGTAAAGTGGAATGGGCGAGTAATGCTCCTCTTACGCGATTTGATTTCTCTAAGTCATCTGTGAAAAGTTTTTTGTCTAATATTCTAAATGCAGTATTCTAGCCTTTGATATCTTAGATGTTAATTTCCCTACTTTGTAAATAGTCTATAAGCAACTTTTTCTTCATAAAGTAAATAATTAAATAAATAATACTCGAAGTCTCCTTCATCTGCTTTGTGAATGTACTCCTCTCCCTCCATCCCTTAACGCGCCCTACTTAAGATGATATTCTACACCAGCAGCAGCCACTTTGTAAATTACTCCGCTAATTCTGCCTTGGCCTTTTGCCAGAAAACTACAAAGAGTTTGACATTTTCTTGAACTTCACCATTTTCAACTCTAATCTCTCACCTCCCATTTCCCCCATTTCCCCATCTCAGCTTCGCACTTTTAAGCCATTTGACTTTCATCACGTTCATAACCGCTGCTTTGTTGCAGGGGCGATACATTTCCTGCAATTGTGGTGTTCAATTGTTTGTTGCCGACAACAACCGCATCTTCTACCTGGTGCCGAGGGTTAAATTGGTCTTTATGCCGCTTAAAAATGTTCCTTATTGTTTTAAATGTTTCATAATTTGTATGTAATGCTTCCAAATGTTTGATTTGGCTTTTATTTTTGTTAATGGCGGTGTGTTTAAGTGGCTGTGTGTGTGTGTATGTGTCTAATATTGCTTCAGTAAATTGTATCAAAAAGTTTTCAAGAATACTTGGCTGGGTTTTATACGCACACACACACACACACAAACACAAACTTGTACTGTTGCTTTAGAATTTTCAATTAAAAAGTTTTGCTTTCAAGTCGAACACATAAATCGTGAAATCGCGTCGAATCTCTTGCACGCAAGTTAAATTCATTGTTTATTCTTAACAACATTTTATACTTTTTGAAAAAAAAGTCGCTAATGGCATTAAACCACAGATATAACCAAACATGAATGAAATAAAAACAAATACCCTTCAAGTGGTAGAATGCCAAGAGTATTTGTTGCTACTTTTTGCCAGTTGTGGCAAGATTAAATGAAATTAACGCCGTCCAAGCATTGCCAAGTCGAACACTGTCGTGATGTGTAGGTAGCATAAAATGAAGAACAAAAAAAAAACAACAACAAAACATAATGTTTGCTTTTATATAGACTAATTATAAGTCAATTATGGGATTTTGAAATAATGAGCTCCGTGGCAATAAAGTCGCTTTTGATAATTAAGTCAACTCAGCTGGTGGTTTTGTGGCAAAATTTTGTAAGGCCGAAATTGTGAAGGAAAACTTGACTCGGCCTTTTATGGAGAGTATGACTTAAGACTTACTTTTTTCGCATATTTTCTGCCTACGGGTGTTCATATACCTATTCCGTTATAGAGATGGAAGAGCAGTTTTCGTAAGCGTGACTTTTAAGTTAAAAATATTTCGATGGACTATGAGTTTGCCATAAAAAGCATCATTTTCGGAAAGTTTGACGTGTTTATTAAAATGTTTGTGCTTTAACTTAACTTGCAATATAGGATAGGTTTTACCTTGATTAGACACCTCCCATACAAACATAATTATTTATACGCATATCTTTGAAAGTAATATGCACAGAATTAATTATCTTGCCGAAGTTTTACAATTTTTGTAAAAGGCGTCGCAGTTGCAGTAAACAAACATACAAGCCGTGGAGCGCGTAAAGTTCAAAATAAAGATTTCCATCACATACAAATTTTTTTTTTTATTTGGTAAAAAGGTTTTTTAAAAACCAAATTGGATGAGTAATTTTACGCCACCCCCTTGAGTGTTGTTTATTTGCTGTGTTATAATTATCGATGTCGTATTTGATATCGTATTTGACAGTTGAGAATGGCAAACTGTGTTGACATTTCTGTTCAGAAAAGTTCGGCAAGTCCTCATGAATCGTTTAACCCTAGAACAGTGCTTCCAAATTGTGGAAATGTACTTAAGAAAAAAAAAGAAATCTGTGCGCGAGATTTATAGAGCGCTGGCGACATCATTGGACCTTATTTTTTCGAAATGAGAAAGTAGCTACCGTTACGGTGTGTGGCGAGTGCTATCGACCCACTGAATTTTCGTTTCCAAAAGTTAATCAGCTCAACATCGACGATATTTGGTTCCAACAAAACGGCGCAATTTGCCATACAGTGCGCTTAAAAATCGACTGGCCCTTTTTGGGTGCTTGGCCGAGCTCCTCCTTCTATTTGTGGCGTGCGTCTTGATGTTGTTTGACAAATGGAGGGGCCTGCGGTTTTAAGTCGACTCCAAGCGGCAGATACTTTTCATGAGGAGTTTTTTCAGAACAGAAATACACTGCCTGCCAAGAGCCGACCACTTCCGAATGGTAATCACGCACCAACCATTCGGCCACGGTGGCCGCCATCGCGATTGCACCAAGGACATTTTCCGTCTTTATTTTGACTTTGACGGGCTTCCATATGTTTTGAATTCGTACGAAAATCAATTTTTATGGTATATTTGGAGGAAAATTATTCAAAAAAGTAAAACAACTGGCAGGGCAGCGTCATGACGTGCTGAGTAACAGCCTCTAAGAATTTGTGAAAACAATGTGAAATTTAAGTGTTGGCAGAGCTTTAATACACGGCGCTGCCCAACCGCAAAATTTCATAAACTGTTTTAGGAGAAACTGTTGCTTGCAACCGTTGAACCAATTTTTGAAACAACCAAATAATCCCATAAGTGATTGAGCATGTAGCTGCATTCTTTATGTCACTCAATGTGCCATGAAATTTATGCGGTTGCACGCACTCACACACACACACGATACCCAATTCAGTTTGCTCTACTCTCGCATATTCCATTGCGGATAATACCAAAATGCTCTTTCGATTTCTATTACACCCACTCCCTCCATTTTGCCAAGCTTCCTTGCTTTCTTACTTCTCTTGCCTCCCCTTCCCCTCGCCTCATAAAATCGAATCAAAACGTTATTTAAAGCATGAAATCCGATTTGCAAGTGAACTTTTCACTTTTATTTATTATTTTACTATAGTTTTGCGTGCATGTATGTATGTATGCATGTGCATGTATGTGTGCAGTTTTTGCCCATGCGAATTTCGCTCTATATGCGGATAAACGCCTGCAGGACGAGAGGCATCGAGAGGATGAAAAAATTGAAAAATGGAAAAGCTGTAAATATGTATGTATGCGAGAGTTTTTTCACGCGTGTTTTCTTTTTTATATTTGGGTGGTTGAGTATGAGTGCCTCACCATCGTATAGTTGAAATATCATCGAAAAAAATTCCACAAAAAATTGGATTTGTTTTTTTGGTAGTAACAATTGGAAAGTGCCTAAAGTGCTCAGCACTCAATCGGACTGACAATCGAAACGAATTCTGGGCGCACAGGCAGGAAAGCCAGTTTATGTATTTTGGAAATGTGTGTCCGTTTCTCAGTTCGACGAAACTTCCGAAAAACAAAACATTCCAGTTGGATGAGCAAAATCAAATACATAAAATACAAAAACAGACAAACGACAGCGGCTCAATTGGCTTAGTAATTTTATGTATGTATGTATGTATGCCTGCATATATGAATGTAGGAATGAATTTTATGCATGCACATACATACGCACAGATGTTTTTAGCGCTCCAATTGCATTCTATGAATTAATGTTAGGCGCACCATGAAAAGGAGCAGCTCAAAAAAGTTTAGAAAAAACGAAAAAGTGAAAGAATATGAATATCTATCCATCTTTTTGTCAGAATATTTATTAAAATTTTCAAAGTCCATAAGCTCCATTGTTCTCCACGTGTCTGACTGACGTCCGTTAAAAGATTATAAAACTTTATGTGCCCTCCATTGGCGCCAGTCAGCTGGGAATTTGAAATTTTTCTTTGATTTTTGGCGCATTTCCTGTTGTCCTTGCCTCCAATAAAAACAGGTTCAAGCTGTAAAGAGACAAAATAAAATGCCACCCAAAAATCACATGACAATTTAGCCCAAACTGCAGTAAAATAATAGAAAATTGTGAAAAAAATAGTAAAAATAAAAACACAAAGAAAAAACGACTAATGCCTATGTTTTTGCTAGTCAACTTCGTCTGAATGTAAATGAAGTAATTTTTTTGGCATTAACTTTTAAGAGCCTTACTTCCGCTTTTATTGCTTTTGTTGCTGTTGTCCAGGTTGGCCCTGGCCCTGGCGCTGGCGCTGGCTCTCAGTTGACACGGGCTTATGAAACTCCATTGGCTGCGCAGATTTAATTGTCAAAAGTTGTAGGCGTGTCGGCTTGGAAGTACTTACTAAAGAAGCTTATCTTTTGGCCCGTCTTGACGGTAGCTGTGCACATTGATTTTTTTATCATCTTTTTTTATGGCCCGTCGTCTTGTATGCTAATGGTTTTTCGGTGTTTCTTTGTCGTTGGAGTGGGCTTGTAAATAATTTAAAACATGAAATTTAATCCATAATATGAATGGACATATCAATAGCAAAATATTGTTTTGGGTTGAGAGTTGTTTGGTGTGAAAATGCTTGGCTTGAGATTGCAAGTACCAAAAATATTACTCACCTATCTGTTCGTCGTTATTTGCGCCTATGAAACTCTTCAAATGTTAACCCTCATTTTAATATGACTTAGTTTAAGTCAGCATTGGCATGTAATGTAGTCTCTGTGCTGCGAGTTTGTCAGCAAATCTCATTACGGCAATACCAATGTTACCTGCTACATAGAGAACCCGAACTTGATTGGTCATGCCAAGTGTTTAAAGCTTTCTAAGGCACTTCATCACCGGTTTAGATTTCCAGTCCTAGCGCTCTTAGCCTAAAGTGTGTAAATGGCACTATTTTTCAATCGGATTATAATTTTCAATTTGAAAAACGCATATGACATGGCGAATTTCTTAATTTTTTAAATTTTTTATACGCATTTGTCATTCCATTTTTTTGCAATTATACTTTTTATTAGAAACCATTTTGTGATGCCATTTGATTAATGCAAAAAAAAAAAAAAATCACAAAAGGGCAACCCTACTCAAAAACTTTGCGGAATTACATTTACCTAAACACGTTTCGTTTCATCTGCTCATGGTTGATGGTTAATGGTAGTAAAGGGTTAAGGTATGGGCCTTTAGCACTGCGACCATGTTGATCTATTGTGCACCCTATGCTGTCTATTGACTGTTAAGTATGCTTATGAATTGTACCAGCTCCTTCTGAGGGAGTGATTGGAGGTCTTCATCTATAATCATGAACTTGTTTAAACACCTTTTTCTTCTATGCGTCAACCCCGGACATTCGATGATGAGATGTTCTATAGACTCCTCATCTTCGCAGCAAAATCTGCAGGTGCTGGTGTTATGTATGCCTTATTTATGTAAGTGTTTGTTGCAGGTGAAGTGTCCCGTGAAGGCGCCTGTGAGAGTGTGAATGTTCTTTTTGTTTAACGTGACGGCCATGTTAGCTCTGCTCATATTTATTTCAATAAGATTTTTCGATGCGTGGCAACGCTATAAATAATTTTGAATCAAAACTTTTCCAAACGGCTTTCGCCTGATGCCAACATTGTAATACCTAATTTTCGTGTGTTATCTCTAATATCGTATTTTACTAGTTTTAATTTTTTAGATAGGTGGCAATCCTTTTTAAAAATGTATATTTATAAAATGTTTTCTTCTTTGTGCGTCTTTATGTTGTTCCACAAATGAAGGAACCTACAGTTTCAAGGCGACTCCGAACGGCAGATATTTTTATGAGGAGCTTTTTCATGGCAGAAATACACTCGGAGGTTTGCGATTGCCTGCCGAGGGGCGACCGCTATTAGAAAAACTGTTTCTTCATTTTTGTCTTTCACCGAGATTCGAACCTACGTTTTGTCTGAACTCCGAATGGTAGTCACGAACCAACCCATTCGGCTACGGTGGCCGCCAGCAGCGGAGCATGTACGAAGCTCCTTGGAAAAGCCAGTGAAAAGTCAGATGGCAGATCAGAAGAGATTGCCCAACTTGTGCATATTGAGGTTATGTTTAGTTAGTAGCATCTCTTGGAAGAACACACACCAAGTTTCAGCCAGATCGGTATATTCCTTTGTGTTTGGTATTCGTTTTTTTATTCCTATTATAAATTACAATCTGTTAATATTAACAATAAGTAATTGGTGTTGGGGTTTGCAATGAAAATGTCCCTTTTCTTGAGAAGACAACATTATTGTCTTTAGTTGTATTTAGTTATAATTTTACTAACACAACATAGCTTTCTATAATTTTATTTATATAACAGTACGAGCTAGATTTGTGGGTATTTTGCGCTTTAGTCTCTTTGGTAGAAGTTTCATTTCCGGTTTCAATCTCGTTTCATAGTTTTTGTGCTCTAGTAGTCCTAAGGGTTAGATAAGCTTAGGGTTGATTGTTTTCCTAGTAGCCAGCAGAGTTGCCGGAATTTGTTGTTCTTCTCGTTTCTCTTGTTCAGTATGTGTTGTTTCCATGTGAGTTTTGAGTCAATCGTGATGCCTAAATATTTTGCACTTGAGTGTATTTTTATGCCTTCTCCGTTAATTTGCATGTCTTGCAGGTTTTCCCTTCGCGTGTATTACATGTTTTGTTTTGCCTTTATTGACCTCAATGCCCCATTTTTCAAGCCATTGTATTGTAGCTGATGGCGTATCTTGCAGTGTTTTGTTGCTGCTTCTTCATTGTTGTTAGCTGACATTAGAACTGTGCTGTCTGCAAATATAGCTATCATGGACCCTCAAGTAGTTGGCGTTGGTATATCTGTTGTGTATACTAAGTGTAGTATGGGGCCCAGTACGCTTCCTTGAGGTACTCCGTCGCCGTCATGATTTCAGAGCACTCATTAACGTTTTTTTTTTAAATATATTAAATATTTTAGGTGGTAAAACATTTTTTAGCTTATATGGAAGCTCTTTGTGTCATACTCTGTCAAATGCTTTCGCGATGACCAAATACGCGGCAATGCAATATTTATTCTTATTGAAGTCGTCTGTCGTCGCAAAATTAGAAGAAATGGGGTTCCAACTCATTTCAGATCCCCCATGTTCGCTAGACTTGGCTCCCTCGGACGATTTTTTGTTGCTCAATTTGAATAAATGGCTGGCAGGAAAAAAAAGTATTCAATCGCGGAGGTGATTTCAGACACGAATGACAGTTTTTGAGACTTGAACGAATCCTATTATTCGGAAGTCGGTTAACCAGAAATCAGCCCTTTCACTGGAGATGATTTTGTACTCAAACTTTTGGCTGAAATATGAAAATTTGTTGAATCAAGTAAATTTTCATGGTTAAAAGTCAGAACAAAATATGTTCGTCAACAGTCAAAGTTCGACCGCACTTATTGAGAAACTCTGTATATTACATTTACAATAATGAATACTGACATTTTTGAACTCACGCAGGTATGAAAATTTAACCACAAAAAAATCTCGACCTCACTCAAATTGTGGTCAGCTGGTTTCCTTATAGTTCATGCCACCAATTACGGCAGGGTACAGCGCTTACGTGTCTCACACGCAATTCGTACTTACAAGTGGAGGTCAAATTTAATATTTGCATAATCTTTAAAAATACATCAGTTTAATTAATACGAACTCATAAATAAATTAGTTTACAAACGTATATAGGTATGAACGTACGTATTTGCTTGCGTGTCGCCGTGTGTTGGCGAATTTAATTATTCATATGACGAATGCGCGCTATTACCAACACCCGCATAAACGCCGCAAATAAAACCGAGGGCGACAAGCCTCCCAGCGTAGCCGCTAATGCTACCAATGACACTGTGATATTTACAAAGCCGCAAGCCACCGACGAGCGAGCAAAACAGGAGCCCTGCCGAAAAATCACTGGAAATGAATTGATAATCAAATTAAAATTATTAAATGCTTAAACGTTCTTAGTCATCAGAAGCGGCTATAGAGGTTGTAAAAACTTTTGAGCTTACCCAGGTCTAGACCCTTCCAATTGGTACGCTTTTATAGAATTAAATTGCATTATTTGTGCAAGAAAAAATTTGTTTGTTTTATTTACTAAAGACTTTCTTGCTGGGCAGCTCTTCGCGTATTAATGTAATCACACGCAGCTACTTATGCGATCATTCATATATTCATATGTAAATCGTTTATCAATATATATACACATACCTATACACAGATACTTAGTAGAGCGGGCAATTATAATAGTTCAACTGTAAATGCTAAGACGAATGACTGAGTGTAGCCACCTGAAATGAAATTAGAGGTGGCTGACAATTGAATTGTTGTTGTTATTGCGGTCAAGTCACGAAATCAAACCGCTAACATCTTCTGGTCAATATAAATGGCGCTAATTGCACGGAAATAAATCAAAATAACCGCCAAAATGATTGACGTGCGTTACCAAGGAATGCATCGACATGCGTACATACACGAGTTCACACACATATTCACCCATATAAATGTTGGTGTGTGTAGCTGCAACTTTCGTTGAGAGTGTACATACATGCACATGTTCGAATTTATTGCGGCACGCTCATTACTGCCATTCCACCGACTGCCAACGAAATTATCAATGCCAGCAGCTGGTCATTAATGCCATGGCTCACGTGGCGTATGAGTGATTTTGTTTGCCAATTGCCATCAAGTCTGACAGTTAAATTGTGCCCCTTTGGAATATGTCAATATCGGTAAATTTTGCTGTAGTTGTCACGCACGTAAGCACACTCTCCAATAACACTTTAGTCCATTCAACAATATTGTTGCCCATAATAAGCTCACACGTGTATGTACGTATGTCCGAATGTATGTATGTGTGTATGTATACATACAATACAAGGTACAGCGGGTGTTCGGTGTTTTGTGAGTCCCGACAATTCCTTCCATGTTTGCTAACAATCGCGGGATTTTCGAGGTTTGTAATTTCTTACGCTGCATATGAAAAGGAGGCAGAGAAACCCACTTTAATAGCAAAAAAGCAACATTGACTTTAACTTTTTAGCAAATATGGGTTTATTTTAATATAAAAAGCAACACTTGCATATACGTGGCATATGCCTCTAGTATAATATAAGAACCATGCATACTAAATTTTTCGAGTACTCTGAACAATCTTAAAAATTCTTACATAAATTATTTCCCTTTCCCACTTTTTGCCGAATTTCGTAAAAGGAAATACACTGTGTCGAAATAGAAAGTACAAGGTGGCACAAAATTAGTCACCCTATCGGAAAATTTATAACTTCTGCAAATGGCGTCGTAAATCGATCATATTTGACACCCTTAAACTGGATAGCTGCAGTAGCCAAACATACAAGGAATGGATCGTGCAATGGTCAAAATAAAGATTTCCATCACTCAAATTCGTTTTTGTTTTTGTTATTTAGTAGAAAAGTTATTCAAACACGAAATTGGATGATTAATTTTGCACCTGATTCTTCTTAATTGGCGCGATAATTGCTTACGCGATTTTGGCCGAGTTAAACAAAGCGCGCGAGTCGTTTCTTTCTCGTGCTAAACGGCGCCAATTGGACACGCCCAGGGAAGCCAAGTCCTTCTCCACCTGATTTTTCCAACCCAGAGGAGGCCGTCCTCTTCCTCTGCTACCACCAGCTGGTACCGCATCGAATACTTTCAAAGCCGGAGCGTTTGTATCCATTCGGACGACATGACCCAGCCAACATACCCGCTGGATCTTTATTCGCTGCGCTATGTCTATGGCGTCGTAAAGCTCATACAGCTCATCGTTCCATCGCCTGCGATATTCGCCATTGCCAACGTGCAAAGGTCCAAAAATCTTACACAGAATCTTTCTCTCAAACACTCCAAGCGTCCCTTCATCGGTATGTTGTTTCCATACGTTAGGACGGGCATGATGAGAGTCTTGTAGAGTGTGAGTTAGTTAGTAGAGTGTAATAGTTTTGTTCGTCGAGAGAGGCCTTTACTGCTCAATTGCCTACTTCATCTAAAGTAGCACTTGTTGGCAAGAGAGATTCTACGTTGGATTTCAAGGCTGGCATTGTTATCGGTGTTAATGCTGGTTCCTAAATAGACGAAGTCTTTTACAACCTCGAAATCATAACTGTCAACAGTGACGTGGGTGCCCATACGCGAGTGCGCCGACTGTTTGTTTGAAGACAGGAGGTACTTCGTTTTGTCCTCGTTCACCACCAAACCCATTCGCTTTGCCTCTTTATCCAGTTTGGAGAAGGCAGAACTAACAGCGCGGTTGTTAAGGCCGATGATATCAATATCATCGGCATACGCCAACAATTGTACGCTCTTATAAAATATTGTGCCTGAGCGATTAAGTTCTGCGGCTCGTACGAAGCTCTCCAACATTAGGTTAAAGAAGTCACACGACAGCGAGTCACCCTGTCTGAAACATCGTTGGCTTGGAGAGGTCCTCAAACGGCTTGGAGAGGTCCTTCCCAATTCTGACGGCGCTGCTGGTGTTGAGCAACGTTATCTTGCCAAGCCGTATTAGTTTTGCGGGGATACCAAATTCAGAATCGCGCCATACAGGAAGCTCCTTTTCGTACTGTCGAATGCAGCTTTGAAGTCGACGAAAAGATGATGTGTGTCGATTCTCCTTTCATGGGTCTTTTCCAAGATTTGATGTATTGTGAATATTTGGTCGATTGTAGACTTTCCACGTCTCAAGCCACACTGATAAGGCCAAATCAGTTGGTTGACGGTGGGCTTCAGCCTTTCATACAATACGCTCGCTACAACCTTATATGCGATATTTAGAAGACGAATACCGTGGCAATTGGCACAGATTGCAGGATCGGCCTTTCATCCGACCATATTTTGCATAGAAGCTGGTGCATGCACCTTACCAGCTCCTCACCGCCATGTTTGAATAGCTCAGCCGGCAATCCGTCAGCGCTGTTGTTCTTTAGCTGCACTATTGCTATTATCTCCTCGTCATGGTCGTCGATGATTGGGGTATCAGGAACCGATGATGATGAATTGGACAGAAATTTCTATACGAGTTCGTGTTAATCGTGTGTTTTTTCATAATTCGTAAAGAAATCGTTATATAGTAAAATTTGGAACACATTTTCGAAATTTGGTTTGCGGGACGTTACACTGATATATTTTAGTGTTTATTTTAACATAAACGAATTTGTATGAAACCAACTACTTTCCGTTTGAGTCACTTAAATTTTACGAGAATTAAATACATATGCACTGCTTCTAAGTTTTATATAAAAAATAAATAATTGGCGCGTTTGATCGAGCTCCTCCTGCTACTTGTGGTGTGCGTCTTGATGATGTTCCCCAAACGGAGGGAGCTACAGTTCCAAGCCGACTACGACGGGTAAATGGGTTTTATGAGTAGCTTTTTAATGACTTTTGTTTAAACCGTCGATCTTTTTCCGACACACATTAATAGGGTGCGTATTGACGCAATTTTGTCAAATGGAAATGTTTGAAAATAATGAGCCCGGGACTTGTCCAGAGTTGCAATAATGGGATCCCGAAAATCTCGAGACCGTAAAAATCGAAAAGTGACACCATCAGTAGGTATTTACTTCTGTATTTGTGCAGTTGTGCGCTACCAAAAATTGACGTGCATTAACATTGCCAAAAGTAGCTGAACTCACTATTGAAATTGTGTCAGTGCCGTTGCCTTTCAAACGAACCTAACTAAATCGCTTTTGTCTCTTGCCGCCGGTCATGCACTTTTCCTACGAACGTCCAAATGCATAACTAAACTCGTTGCCGCCCCCATTCATTTGGGAAATTATTGAAATGCGTTCATCTAATACCGGTGAGATAACATTTAACTTTTCAATGCCATTTTAAATGGGGGTGCCTCAAAACTTTACTGCCGGTTTTGTTATTTCATTTATGTACTTTCGGTTTTTCTGCCGTTTTGCTTGTTTTATAAAGCACACCAACAGATTGAGCAGGTAGCAGCTCTGGATTTAATGGAAAAACATAATTAAACAAAATTGGAAATGTGTTAACATACACCACAAAATGTAATTATTTCCGTTTGCTTGGTGTTATATGCACTTATTTCCTCGCCGCTGACGTGTTTTAGTTTCCAGTTGAAGCGATTAGATTTTATATTACATTTTTGCTAATTGCATTAATGAGGTAGCTGCAGGGCTTCGCCTGCAGTGGCTTAAACCAGATGGATTTTGACATTTTCAGTCAGGGTAGGGATATGATGATTAATTCAACGATTTTCGTGCTGTACATGCTGGCAAGGAGCATTAGTGCATTAAAGGGCACAATGTCAGCCTTCGCTCTACTACTTTGTAAGCATCGCTATCTGTAGATTTAATTAGTCACGACCATCAAGGTTATGAGTAGAGGGGGTTATTGCCAAAAAATATAAATTGTGTTTGGCTTCAATTGAAAAATGTGTAACTTTCGAGAACAATGCGGAGTCAGCTTCGCTATAAGAGACCTAAGCGGAAGCCTTAAGCCAGAAACTTTTAGGTTAAAGAAGCCAGTTTCACTTGGACAGATTTTATTTTTATTCGGAAGGTATAGCTTCGCTTCTAGATTATTTACTTTTGCGATAGGGGAAATTATTCAAAGATAGAGTCGGAGTACATGGTGGCGCAAAATTAATCTCCAAATTTCGTTTTTTTTAGTGCTTTATTGCTAAATAAACAAAAAACAAAAAGATTTTGAGTTATGTTAATATTTATTTTGCCCTGTAGTGCTCCATTGCTTGACTAGTACACGAGTGTCAAATATTACTGACGTACGACGCTGTTTGCAAAAATTAGAGATCTTCCGGTAGGGTAATTAATTTTGTGCTAACCTGTATATCTGTGGACTTTTGATATAACTATTTATATGACTTTAAGAGGTTTTGGTTTGAAGACAATATATTCTGATCTATCATAGAACCAAACTACTAATAAGAGTAAACGTATTTTTCGAGCGGCGGCATCATAAGTCTAGTTATCGCTGAAAACTCTGCTGGAACGGTGAACGCTACAGAGTCTTAATGGACGATTTGTAGCCGGAAATTGAAGACTTGTACTTGGACGATTTCTGATCTTAGCAAGAGGGCGTGCCATGCAACACACCCTAGCCATAATCAATCTTTTGCGTAAAAGTTCGTAAGTCGCGCCATCGGCCCTTTCGTGAGTGTCGATTGATCGCCTCGCCGGTTTTATGCTTTGTCATATAGGACTGATGTTGTACAAACAATCCATTAACGATTCCGGCCCTTAAGACGGATATCGGGCAAGTCATTTCCGAAATGGAGCCTTGGAAAACTGGGATAATAGGGTAAGCCCCGGAAGCCATATGTATGAAATCGTGCTTCATAAATAATGGAATTATTTGCTTTTTCGTTTAAATGAATAATATTCTGAGACGACTTTATTTTTATTTTTTTCAATTAAAAAAAAAATAAACCGCCAAAATTTTTCACAAAAATATTCAGGTTTTCGTGATATTGACCGACTTGAAAGTACCTCCTCGAGTTGTTTTCAAATAAGGGTGTGTATGGGAATAAGCTTCCGTCCTTTCTCAGCCAAAGTTACGAATTATTTAAACAATAAAATAATACATGATAAAGGGTTTTCCAAACAGAGATGTTTATTTCATTATAAAGAGGAAAACATGCCGTTAATAGTGTAAATTAACATCAGGCAAATGACAACCTTTTATGAAATTTCCTATTCATGAAATTTTCCATAACCGAATTGCAAAGTGGATGCCCTATGTCCTCGATAGCCGCACGAATTCCATCTTTGAGGTCTTGAATAGACCCTGGGCTGTTGGCATAGACCTTCTCTTTCCCGTGGCTCCAAAGAAAAAAGTCACAAGGTGTTAAATCACAAGATCTCGGTGGCCAATAGTGATCACCTCTTCGAGAGATAACACGGTCCGGAAACTTTTCCCGTAAAAGATCAATGGTTTCGTCTCTTGTGTTGCACGTAGCGCCGTCTTGTTGAAAATAAACGTTGTCCAGATCAATACCATTTAATTCTGGCCATAAATAATCGTTAATTATCTCTCGATAGCCTTTTATATATTTAAATAACACCTGTTATTGAAAAACCCTTTATTATGTGAAGTATGTGTCATTGTAAGCTACATCTTTACTCCATCTTTCAGGTAGCATACGGATTCCCCTGACGGAAAATTCGAGTTCTTTTGATTTGGTCCAGACATTGAGCCAGTGTGCGATGCTCTCGTAATAATAAGGATTGACTACATTGATCGGAAGAGATGGTACTCCGAAGGTTCAATGTCTGGAGAATACGGCGGGCGAGGCAAGATTTCCCAATTCAGTCCCTCTAAATATTTCTGGACCAATTTAGCAACGTGTGGCCTCGCGTTGTCACGCAGCAAAATCAGTTTGTCATGTCTGCCGTCCTATTCCGGCCGCTTTTCTTTGAGAGCTCGATCCAAACGCATTAGCTGCAGTAGCTAACGATCGCCAGTGATGGTTTCAGATGCTTTAAAGATTTCATAATAGCGGACACCCTTCTGATCCCACCAGATGCACAACATAACTTTTGAAGCATGAATACTTTTTTGTCGCTGTCGATGGACCTGGTTCACCTGGCAAGCTCCAACAGTTTCGACGTTTAAGGTTATCATAATAGATCCATTTTTCATCGCCAGTGACGATGCGATGCAGAAAACCATTTCTTTTCTGCCATCTCACACGTCACTAAACGTCTCTCGATATCCTTCTGCTTCGATTGATGTGACACCCAGTTACCACATCCAACTCTTTAGACATATCATCAAGGGTTCGACATGCGTCTTCATCCAATAATTGTTGTAGTTGGCGACCAGCTAATTGTTGTAGAGTATCTGCGAATTTTTTCGGTGCCCATTCGCGATCTTTCTTTTTGGAAGCGTCGAACCATTCTCTCCAAGTTGTATTTGATGGGGCGTGATTACCGTAAATAGTGGTCAATATGCGACACGTTTCAGCAGCACTTTTCTCTAAAAGATAATAATAAAGCATGACTTCCCGCAAATGCCGTTTTTTTGGGACGAACGTAGACATTTTTGACGTCAGATAAAAAAGGATCTTTACGCTTCAAACGAATGTCAACTACTGCGACCGACACCTCACATATACACCTTCAAATCACCAGTATATTACTAGAGTGAACACAAAAGTAGCATCAGCAGCGACACCTCTTTTACGAGGGCGGAGACTTATTCCCATTAAGATTATTTAAGTATTCCCATGCCATACATAAAATTAGTTCACAAAATATTTTTTCCAACAATTATTTATGGTAATAGAAGAGTTTAAGCTTAAGGGGTCTGCTTCAAAGTTTTAAAATGTTTAACAACAGAATCAAAGTAGTCTTACTTTGCGAAAAAAAATGGACGGGAATGGAATAATTTTACGAAAAACGAAAAGAGGGAGAAAATGTATTTCCAGTAATATCAAGGAAGTCTAAAATAGTCAAGAGTTGGCTGAATTTTTTCAAGTTTTCCTTAAATTTATCTTCTAAAGAAAGTGAAAAATAGTACCACTCTTCTGTTATCTGAGGATATTTTTTTGAAAAAAACATATTTTAAAAATACTTTTATTTCTATCTAAACCGTAATTATTTTCCGAGATATCTTGGCGGAAGTTTTAGAACATAACAAATCTTCCAATGCCGGCGGAAAAGCGCAACTCCTTTTCAGTGAGGCAACCTGATGTACTCGTATATATTGTTTTCTGAAGAATGCAGTATGTATGTATGTATGTATGTATATCTCAACCCTTCCTTATATCAACTTAGGCGCTTATTGTATGTGACCGCAGAAATATGTCTGTTGAACACAAAAATTTATGTTCATATTTGGTATTAAAAATCTGAGCAAACAAAAAATTCTGTTTTACAAGTATGCACGCATAATAAATATGAATTCGTTCTGGTAAGCAAAAGTCATTGAACGCGATATTCACAAACGGCACAAGAGCACAATAAGAGCAAGAGAGACAGAAAGATAGAGTAGACAGAGGTAAATGCGAAAAGTCACTTACTCAAACTAATAAAAATTTGAACTTTGTCTTTGACAAAATGCCAATGAAGCCATCAGCAGCTATAAAGCGCATATTTACAAGCCGAATGGATTGCATGATTGTATGCATGTGTATGTGCGTGTGTGAGTGTGTGTGTGTGTGTGTCGCAGAGCATTACTGAAAGCGCCAAGTCGTAAAAGCACGACCACCAAAAAAGAGTAAGTCAACTCTGCCAAATGCTTGGTCGGTATGACAAACAGTGAACGACAATATGACAACAACAAAACAAACATTGCGAGCGCAGTAAAAAACAAAAGCAAAACATTTTTGCCAGCAACTGGCAGCGAGAAAATGTAAATAAAAAAAAGCGGAGCCGTCACAAAGTCTACAACTTTTATGGCATAGAATAATAAAAAAATGTTCGAGTTGTGGGACAGGCGGGAAAGGCTGTGTTCTACTATAAATAGCACACGCACACACACACCAGCAATAATGCGAGTATATTTGCCATGGTCCGGAAATGCGGAAATAACTGTAATTGTATAAATAAAGTTATTCACTATTGATTTTAAAGTTAAACTACATAGAAGAGGAAAACATTCGAGGCAACTGAGGCAGCTACATAGATTATCTACATACATATACACTATATGTATGTATATGTGTGCCCTCTCTCTATATATCTCTGCGTACTCGTAATACGAAGCGCAAATAACCAATGCGAATGGCTTGGAAAAATATATAAAAATTGCCTCTGTTGGTTTGCTGCTTTCCGTTGTCTTGAGATGATGGATGGAGATAAAAGGCCAAGCGTAAGAAGGCCAACTATGTAAATAACTAGACTGGCAGATATGTAAAAAGCCTTGGTAAGTAGCCAGTTATCTAGCTGGACTGACGCAGAAGTTGGCTCCCATTGTCTTCGTTCGATAGGACACAGAGCAAAAGCGGTCCACTTAACAATGGGCACAAAGACAAAACACTTTTCACTTAAACGCTCATCTTACGGATTTAATAAAGGACCAGAAGGAAATCTAGTACTGTGTAAGTACAATGAGATGGCTTAGAAAAACAAAACGAAGTATTTGAAAGAAAAGTTAAATTAAATAGAAAAAGTGATTCTAAGCTTTTGTGCAGCTACTTGTCTTTTTTTCGTTTACTGTTTGTGAAGCAAAGCGGCCGATCAGAAACTGGCCTACGACGAGCCTGCCACCTTTCTGGCGCCAAAGCTTTTAGCACTGTACGGTGGCGGCCAGCTAAGTGAATACTCGTTAGTGGAAAAATTCAAGCTTAGTGCACTTTTGCAACAGTTTTCGCAAGAAGTGGAATTATTTGAAACATGTGAAAGTATATTCGACATCTAATAACATTGGGCGACAGTTTTAGTGGCAGACCAAAGCAGACCGGATTGTTAATATTTTCTGAAAGTATGCGTACGCAGTAATGAACACTTAAGGGGCAATTGCAAAATGGTAAAAATATTTGTCTGAGCGAAATGAAAGGTTGAGACATACCACATATAGTAAAATTATCATCATCGTGTTGGCACTACAGTCCGGGAGGGATCATTGCCTTCTCTACAATTCCCTATTTATGTCTACATTCCGCTGTCGCTCTGTGTTGTGGGACTCCCATCTTTCGTATATCATCTTCTACGGCTTGTAACTATCTTTGCCGCGGTCGACCTCTCTTTCTCGCCCTTTCTGGTTTCGCTTCAAAAACTTTTTTGTTCGTTTTTTCCTGTACATTCTTAGAACGCGTCCATACTAATGTAATCTTTAGGACTTTATAGATCGAGTTACATTTCGCACCGCGATTAAACTACTGAGTTCGTGGCTGTACGGTATAGAGGTCGCGGTCGACCAAAAACTTGGAGAAGGTCGATGTTGCGCCAACTAGCAGATGCCGACATCACATAGGACGGTGCAAAAACAACACCATAGAACCGTATACGACGGAAGAGTCTTGCCGAGGCCCTATAATCCCGAAAAGAGTGAACAAGGAAAAAAAATATAGTGTTTCCTGTCACAGGGACTTTCGCACTTAGCTGAAACAATAAAAGATCATCATTTTTCTTCATTAATTAACTGCCATTAAATTCTCTGTTTCAACACTTTTTGAATAATTATTGCTAAATTTCCTTCCCCGACCTGCCAATTAAGGAGATAGTTTCGACTTAAGTGTCATGGCAAGGTTTATCTAAAAATTATTTACATTACAAAACATGATAACTGACATACGGATAGGTTTTACACCGAGGAGAAAACCAAAGGCAGGTACCTGCGAACCGGAGAATAGATACTTGGAAACGCTAGGCACGAATATACGTATATTTCAAGGGGAGGTCTATAAAGCAGAAAGTCTCTCAACTCTTTCCAGGTTATGTCAAAGTTGGTGCTGGAACGTCTTAATAAGCTGAGTATCTTAGGATTGAACAACCAGGTATGTGCCCCATGGATTCTAGGACACAAAGGAATTACTCTGAGTCAAATGGCAAATCAATTTGCTAGCAAATGGACGGCCTCTCCAGTTATAGGTCCTGAGCTATTTTGTGGCTTAGGAAATACTACCTAGGGAGGATGGTTCCATATGTAGAAGTCAACGCAAGTGGGGAAGTTACTGATCGCTACTAACTTGGGAGTGGCCAGGTCGATTCTTCTGAATATGGCTCAAGCAGCTCACAACTTACGGGATTAGGCCAAGTATCCTCTGGGTAGCTTCCGAACATCCGTTCGGGAGTGAGCTAACGTGAGAAGGCGAAGCATCCCAGGATAGCTGGTTGTGCGCTGGGTTTGGGACCCGCCACTAAAAAATCCTCCCAATAAAAAGATGTACTTTGGACTAAGTAGGCTACTGAGCAGTAAAGTCCCCTCTCGAGGAACAAAACTAACATTCTATAAGGCTCTCATCATGCCCGTCCTAACGTATGACGCAGAAGCGTGGACGATGACAATATCCGATAAAGCGACGCTTGGAGTGTTTGAGAGAAAGATTCTGTACAAGAATTTTAGACCTTTGCACGGCGAATATCGCAGACGATGGAACGATGAGCTGTATGAGCTTTACGACGACATAGACATGGCGCAGGGAATAAAGATCCAGCGGCTACGTTGGCTGGGTCATGTCGTCCGAACGGCTCTGAAAGTATTCGGTACCTGCTGGTGGTAGCAGAGGAAGAGGAAGAACCCCTTTGTTTTGGAAAGATCAGGTGGAGAAGGACTCGGCTTCACTTGGTGTGTCCGACTGGCGTCGGTTAGCACGAGAAAGAAACGACTTGCGCGCTTTGTTAAGCTCGGCCAAAATCGCGTAAGGGGTTATCGCGCCAAGAAGAAGAAGAATAAGAGCAATTTTTTGGTCTAGGAAATACTACCCCCCTATCTCTAAATAAGGAAGTAGAGGTAAGATAAAGAAGACCAATTAATTTCACTAATAGAAAGAGTAAACCCTGGAGTAGCGGCGTTTTCTTGGTTATTTCCAAAAGATAATGGTCCAAACTGTCACTCATTAGTGACTTCTCCTTGACGAGATGAGTATTTTGGACATGATTTTAAATTTTTCTGAATTAGTGTTTTTATTTGTAGGCTTGAGTCTAATAAGAGGTAAACTGGAAAAATTTTGATACATTTTTAATAACTTTGAGATTTTTTCATTGTTGAAAATTTCGCGATGGAGTTTTTAAAATCAAATATCTTCGGCTCTTAACATTTTTATAATATTTTATTTTATTTTTGCTCATAAAATATACTTAAAAATATTTTTTTTTGGCCGAAGGCCTTAGCAGCCAGAGCTTGCTCCTTTTTTTTGGAATAATTATTTATAATTATAACTCTTTTTAATAAATAAATAAAAAAAAAATTTTTTTGGGGAAAAATTGGGAGACATCTACCGACAGTGGTTCAAATTCAGCAAATCCGCAATACCGAACTCATTCCTTGCAGCCTTTGCTGTTTACGTCTGATCTACCGCCACTGTATGTCCGTCAAACTTCATTACACATTTCTTTGAAATTCTTTGTAACAATTACTTTTTTGCAATTTTTTCTTCCTACTTTTTAATTTTATTTTATTTTTTTCGCCAGACGATTTTTATTATCCATTTGCCCCTCATTTCTCTCCAAAGCTATCATCAATTTAACCGATTTTTCGTTTACTTTGGACTGCCTTTGTATGCAACTACCAACCAATTTTGTCCGTCTGCCCTTGTTGGTTAGTGATGGTCTTAGTAATGCACAAAGGCTACTCATACTTACCCATACACATATAAATGTAACTGTGTATGTATGTGCATACAAGGTGTAGGATGGGTCCATGGCGCGCATTGTCGGAGAAGAGCATAATAATACTTTTCATATTTTTAACATTGTGGTTATTGTTTGTGTTTTTGCTGTTTGTGGCTAAAGTCTGCTTTTGTCTGCTTCGGCAGTCTACGTAAGTAGCCCTCGTCCATTGAGGATATTTGTATGTTGCGAAAGTTTTATCTCTCAATTCGCTAGCGTTGGGTTTGCCCAGCACTTTGTGGCTGTCTTTCTCGCATTTTTTCCTTTCCGGCTTTGTTCATTTGTAATTCTAATAGGAAACGGTCAATTCAGTGAAATTTGTAAGTACAAAAGGCGAATATGGTTTTTGATCTAACTAATCGCTTATGAAATATTATTATGTGGGTCTAGGCAGGACATACATATCTACAAACTTACATACAAATTTATAAAAGGAATAAAAAATACATACGTATATTTATATGCATATTAGGGTGGGTTATATTTCTTCTTTAATTTGTTTTGCCGACTGAAGCATTCTATTGGCAATTTTGAAAAAAAGTCCATGCCCACATAGGGCTGAAATGGATGTAGAGATGTCTTATTTTTAGTTTTTCTTACAAATCTTCAATAAATAGTTTCTTTTTCTTAGTTTGCTAAATTTTTTGGGAGCAAATTTACAATACTTAAGAGATGTTTGGTGTTTATTTTGCTCAAAACCCTCCGCTAGACAACAAATCAGCAGTCACAATTTAATTGTATTAATCCACGACAAAATTACCCTTCATCAAACTGTAGGAGGTACAACAACTAATGCAATGGCCCCTTCAACTGCATTTCGAATTGTTAAATTAATAAAATAATAAAAAATTCCGTCAATGGATTCTGGTAGAGAGAATAAATAAATGTACGTGTGTCGGTGAATTGAAAGTTTACACCTGCGTTTTATTTTGAGGAGTGCAAAGATTTTTACTCGTACTCCCATTTTTATGTTACATCGGCACAGGGAACTATGTGAACCTTACACTTTAGATACAAGATGTGTTTAGCAATGCTATGCAAAAAATAACGGCAAACACTTTTATGATGTTTTTAACCCTCTATCCCCACAATAGATTGACCGTTTTTTCCTCTTACGAAATTAACCCTTACCATAAATACATTTTGCGTTTTGACTTATTTCTCTCAATTAAGCTGAATTTTGCTCTTTGGTGTATTAAGAGGCTTATAGTGAAATTTTAAGCCCAATATTTTTGTATTTAATTTTAAACCATTATATGACACTTATGACGAAAACTAGGATCAAATGTATACGCGGAGCTTTAGCTGATTTTAGTTATCTATAAGTCGTTGGAAACACGATTAAAAGTAGTTTGTTCGCATAAAATCGCACATATATACAATTCTAAACCAAATAATAAAATTAAATATTTTATATTTTACCTTAATTGCCGAGTAGGTAGGTAGGTAGGGTGGCTGCCATAAAGACACACTAAGACCTTAGTAATAAGCTTAGTATCTCACAACATGCGTACTGTAAAGGGAAATCTACTACTAACTCACTTGTTACAGAAATCGAGAAGTAAATTTATAATAAAGAATTCACACTGGTAGCCTTCCTTGATATCGAGGGCGCGTTCAACAACATCCTACCGGCACTGACAGATTTCGGGATCTCTGGCGCTCTGGTTGAGTTCATAATAAACATGCTCTTGAGCAGATTGTGATCGCAAGAAAAAAGTTAGCAGAGGATCACCTCAAGGCGGTGTGCTGCCATTAAACTCCTTGCTAAAGAGCCTAGAGGAGAGAGGACAACACGTCGTAGCATATGCGGACGATGTTGCAATGGTAGTAAGAGGGAAATTTCCCAATACACTTAGAGAAGTAGTGCAAGATTTACTAAACATGGTTGAAAACTGGTCAAAAGCAAATGGGCTAAGCGTCAACCCCAATAAAACTGAACTCATCCTATTTACCAGGAAACATAAAATTCCAAATATAGCTCCCCCGACTCTAGGTGGAACGGCACTGTCATTTAGTGATGAGGCCCGCTACTTAGGTCTAATACTAGACAGAAAACTAAGTTGGAAGGCAAATGTCGAAGATAGAGTAAAAAGAGCGACAATAGCACTCTACTCTTGTAAACAGCTGATAGGACTAAGTTGGGGTCTCTCCCCATCTATCGTATATTGGCTTTACACAGCAAATTGTCAGACCAATCCCAATATACGGCATACTAGTATGGTGGCGGGCTTTAGATAAGTTATACATTAAGAGAACCATGGTACATGTACAAAGAATGGTCAGTCTTTGCATCTGCGGGACCCTTAGGACCACACCCACAGAGGCACTAAATATTATACTTAACCTTTTACCAATAGAGCAATTCGGTAAGTAAACAGCTGCCAAGACAGCTCTCAGATTAAAATAAATCGGTCTCGTCAGAACAAACCAGAGAGGACACTCTTCAGTTTTAGAAAAATTCCCCTGCATTCCAGTTACAACGGATTTCTGTAAGACCAAGGATATCAACTTAGATAAATCGTTCGTCACAGTATTTCCTTCCAAAGAGGAATGGGATAATGAGCTTATTGTTAAGGAAAATGATATAAACATCTCTACAGATGGCTCAAAACTTGACAACAGAGTAGGTGGAGGGGTTTACTCCGATAAACTCGGAGTATGCCAATAATTTCGCCTACCTGATCATGGCAGTGTATTTCAGGCGGAAGTCACTGCCATAAAAGAGGGACTTTCGGTAATAAAAACGAGATTATTATCCACAAATGAAGTCTTCATTTACTCGGACAGTCAAGCGGCAATAAAAGCACTTGAATCTAAAACACACTCGTTAAAAACAGTTTTAGAATGTTTTAAACTACTAAATGACGTATCTAAGTGCTACAAAGTGCACCTTATCTGGGTGCCAGGCCACAGGAATATTACAGGAAATTGCAAGGCGGATGAACTTGCTCGAACCGGTACAACGCTCGATTTCCAACCGGATAATCCGCTGCTACCCATGCCTATAGCCACTTGTAAATTACTTATAGACAGGGAAACCATCAAAAAGGTAAATACAAGTTGGCAAAACCTCACAACATGCGAACTAAGCAGACAGACATGGCCGAACTGGAACAGCGGGCGATCGAAAATCTTGTTAAGATTTAACAAAGAAGCTATGAGAAAAATGATAGGGGTATTAACTGATCATTGCTTAATAGGCAGCCACGCTAGAAGGTTAGGACTCCCGTACTTCGATTTCTGTTGAAGCTGTTTTAATACAGAAGAAGAGGAAACAGTCACACACCTTTTATGTGAGTGTGAAAGCTTAGCTATGAGAAGGCTGCGCACTCTTGATACAGCATTTCTAACCGATGTAGCGGACATAGCCCATCTAAAACTAACGAAGTTCTGCTGGTTTATTAAAGTTACCGGATGGTTTGAAAAGGAACACGTAGGGTAAGGATAAGCTCCAGTGGTATCACCCAGTAGAATACTTCAGTCGTCGAAACAAAGTCAGTTATACATTTTTGGAACAAATTTAGCCGCCCTAATGTATATACTTATATATAGAATGTGATAGGAAAATGGAATTAGAGACCAAATGAAGTTGAATTAAAATTCTGTGAAATTAGCTCGGTGAAATATTTGGAAAGGATTAAAAAGCCGTCTTTGTTCTTTTTTTGAGTATTTGAAGCTGCCTCTACTCAATGGTAATATTGAAGTAGACAGATTTGGGAAAAAAGAGGGCTGTCGTAATTAGTGACTGAATCAATGAAAATGGCACAAATAGCAAACAGAAATGCTTATTGGTGTTGATATATTTCAACTATACGATAATCACCAAAAAATTTTAAAATCCTGTGTTGAAAATATGCACTTGTTTTTTAACAGTTTTTTATTTTTATTTAATAAAACCTGCTTACAAAATATTAAATACTTTTTTAAAATTCGAGTGGCAAATAAAAATCAAAATAAAAAATACGATGTGTCATTCATAAGTAAATGAAAAAATGAACACTGGTTCTTTTTCTACATTTAAATTATTTCTTTTGTATTTTGCACATTGACTACGCTGCCGTTCTTAAGATCGATATTGTTGCGTGAACCACAAGTCATACTGTAGGACTTAAGGTACTTAGCCATGAGTAACCAGCTCGTGATTTGACAACATTAAAAGCTGAAAAAAGTTTTGAAGAAATCGGTTCTTGGGGACTCTCACCTTTATATACAAATACAATGGTAAACAATGGGCTCGGCCAATCTCAGAAATCTGAGAAGACAGCCCCCGCCCTGCATTGTGATGATTTATGACCGCACAACTAAAGGGAGGCAGATAGCAGAAGAACGACAGATTAGAAAAAAATTATTTGGTTATTTTTTAATTGAGCGCCAACATCCTTTATTGGATGCTTGGACGAGCTCCTTCCCCTATTCGTAGCCTACGCCTTACTTTTTTTATGTTTTTCTCAAATGAAGCGACCTACAGTTTTATACTACTTCCGAATAGTAAATGGTTTTTTATAAGAAACTTTTTCATGGCAAAAATACAGGCGGAGGTTTGCCATTGTCTTACGAAGGTCTAGAAGAAACCTTTTATCTTTGGTGTTCCATGCCCGGATATTCAAGCCCGGGTATTTCCGAATGATAGTCACGCACCAACTCATTCGGCTGCGGCGGAATCGAGCATAGTTACGTATATAAAAAAAGTTATTTGGCCGCCTTTTTGACCATTGTGACCGTTGATGAAACTCGGATTTACACGTATGATCTGGAGTCCAAGCAAGAGTTTATGCAGTGTAGGAAAATAAAGAAGGACCACCAAGGACCAAGATATCAGGTCAGTCCATAAGTTCGTGCGTTTTTTAAAGTTGGTTTTAAAATTAAGAAAAAAGATGTTTAAAGTAAAGTTTAAAGTATTTATTAATCAATAATATATTTTCCTCCATTATTTACAATGTCTTCCCAACGTTTAGGCACATTTTTAATTAACTGCTCAACAAATTGTTTCTCCTTGGAGCCAAAATACGCTTCGATATCCCTTTTTATAGCTTCATTTGCGGAGTAGTTCTGGTTGCTCATATGGGATTGAAGTCCACGGAAAAGGTGATAATCACAAGGTGCAATATTCGGAGATTATGGTGGATGCGGCATTAGCTCCCATCCGAGCTCGTTCAACTTGCCTAATGTTTGCCTTGCGGTGTGAGGCAAAACTTTGCGTATATTCACTGAAGACGGTTGATTTTTGATGGGAATACTAATCAGCAGTTATCGTCTGGTTTGGTTCCAGAAGTTCATAATAAACAATACCGGTCATATCCCACCAAATAGACAGGAGAACTTTCTTGAGGTGAAGGCCATCTCTAGGGGTCGGTTCTGGTGTTTCATCTTTATCTAACCATTGGCGTTTGCGAACAGGATTATTGTAAAGGACCCATTTTTCATCACCAGTAACGATAGGATTCAAAAAACTTTCATTTTCAAGCCTTTGCAGCAGCTGAGAGCACACATTCACTTTCTGCTGAAGGTTGGCGACGGAAAGTCTATGCGGAACCCATTTTCCCAGCTTTGAAACCTTTCCCAACTGAACCAGGTGCCTGTGAACTGTTCCATGTGATGAATTTAACCTCTGAGCTATCATATCGACTGTCAAATTTGGCTCAGCTTCCACGAGTTCGAGCAAGGCGTCGTAGTTAAAGACTTCCGGACGATCAGCGGCGGGGCATCCTTCACGTCGCAGTTACCACTTCGGAATTTTGAAAACCACTTTCGCGCAATCCTTACACTCACGGTATCCTCTCCGTAAACAGTGTTTATTTCTGCAGTAGCAGTTGTTGCATTTTTACCACTTTTTAAAAAAGTACAAAATATGCCTCTTATTTTTTATTTTTTAACAAAACGTGATTCTATCCGCGATTAAAAGCACTTGTTGAATGCACAATATATCAAAGAAAATATAAATAGTTCCGTTATATTCCGCGAATAATTTTTTGTATGCAAAAATCGTACAAAAGTGAAATTATGGGTAAAATACGCACGGACTTATGGACTGACCTGCTACATCGCAAGCGTGTGCACTGGTTGTTATTTGTGCTAAAAGTGCAGCCGTTTAAATCGAGGGATGCCTGAGCTACATGATTCACAGAAATTGACCACCCACCTTGGAATACATTGGATTTGGTTCTATTGATTCCAAATGTGACAATGGGACATTTTTTTTGAAATATAACAAAATGGCGTACTTTTGAAAGAAGATACCTATGTTTTTGGGGTGGAAACCAGACTGTAGTATGGAAAGTTAGAGCTGAAAAGAAAAGAAAGTAGCACCTGCCAGAATGACAAGCCTACAGAGTAATAACCAGCTTAACTTTTCCGTTTCAGATGTTCTGAAGAGCCAAAATCCTGTTGACAAGCCACCTATCTTTTTCTAAGACGCTTACTTTGGTGCCACACTACTAAAAAAAAATTGTCAAAAAAAATTGTTTTTGTATACCATTTGATGTTATTATTGACATACTATACTATAAAATCAAAGTGATCGCATTTTATTTTCAACAAAAATATCTATAAAAATGAGTATTTGACCAGGCTACTACCTTGAGCAACAATATATTGAGGGAAAATATCGCAGATGATTCTATTTTATGTATGGTCCTCTTGGTTTTCAAAAACACGAAGCTTGAACTTTGGGATTTTGCAAAAATAGGTAATTTTCGTGGATTATACGAGCCCGCACTTCCTCAATGAAAATAGTTGCATGATATAAAAATATGTTGAGTGTTTTTTTAAACGTTTTTATAAAAACTTTGAATGTGCGAGTATGTGCGTCAAACAGAAAACATATTTTATAGCGTCCAATCAATATCCAACCTCGAGTGTGTTCCAAAAAATGGCTTGAAGGCGGAATTTAATTCCAGAGCTAAGTTCATGATACCCAACACAAATCAAGGGAATATTTCGGAGAAGGCCTGGTTCGATGGAAGGCGCTGAAGTATAAGTATAAAAAATATACATTCATATTACACATGCACATACGAGGTGTGTTCAAAAAGTATCGCGAATTTTGAATTTTCGCAGGTTACGTATATTCGAATTTCGATTTTTTTTGTGGCGATATGTTGGTACTCATGTCTCTCACTCATGCCGACGAGTTCGGCAATTTTGAAGGTTCAGTCAATTGTTGACAGCTGCTTTGCTTGCACGTGTTTCGGCTCGTCTTCGTTTTTTACCTATTAAAAAAGATGGATCAAAGAACCTGTATGAAATTTTGTGTGAAAAACGGAATTAAATGCGCGGATGTATTCCGAATGTTGACTCAGTGCGGTGTCATACGGAGAAGCTACTTTGGACCAAAGCAACGTTTATCGGTAGTACAAAATGCTCTCAGAAGGCCGAGAAGATGTGAACGACGAAAAGCGTGCTGGACGCCCGATCACTTCAACAACAGACGAAAGAAATGATGAAGTGAAGAAAATGGTATTGGCCAATCGTCGAATCACCGTTAGAGAAGTTTCTGAGGACCTAGACATATCGATTGGCTCGTGCCATTCGGTTTTTTCAATGATTTGGGCATGAGATGGGTCGCCGCAAAATTCGTACCAAAACTGCTCAATTTCGACCAAAAGCAGCATCGCATGAACATTGCTAATGAGATGTTGGACTCTGGCCGCGACGACCCAAATTTGCTCCAGAGGGTCGTAACTGGTGACAAATCGTGGGTTTATGGTTATGACGTGGAAACCAAAGCTCAATCATCTCAATGGAAGCTGCCGCACGAACCAAGACCGAAAAAAGCGCGCCAAGTTCGGTCGAATGCAAAAGTTTTGCTTACCGTTTTCGTCGATTGGAGGGGCGTTGTGCATCATGAGTTCGTGCCACAGGGTAAAACGTTCAAAAAGGAATATTACTTGCAAGTTATGCGCGAAGCAGTCTGCCAGAAACGCCCGGATTTGTGGAAGAACAAAAATTGGCTCTTGCATCACGATAACGGCCCTGCTCACACATCGCTGCTTGTGGGCGACTTTTTGGAAAAAAACAACACAGTAACGACGCCACAGCCACCGTATTCCCCAGATCTGGCCCCTGTGACTTTTTCTTGTTCCTGAAACTGAAGAGGCCCATGAAAGGTCGACGCTACGCTACGATTGACGAGATAAAGACGGCATCGAAGGCGGAGCTGAACAAGATAAAAAAAATGATGTTTTTAAGTGCTTCGAAGATTGGAAAAAAACGTTGGCACAAGTGCATAATATCTCATGGAGATTTCTTTGAAGGGGTAAAAATAGATATTAATGAATAAATAAATAATTTTTGAAAAAACGCAAAATTCGCGATACTTTTTGAACACACCTCGTACATACATATGCACATAATCAAGCTTCTGACATTACATGATATTTCATCTGATTAAAATGCATAACTCTATTAACAAAACAGAAGAGGTGCGGGGAAAATGAAAACAGCACAAAATACGCACACCTGTATTTTATTGCACATACATACACACACGTATCCATGTACGTGTATTATATAACGAAATTTACATATTTTCGTAATTTGTAAATACAATTTCCTGGCAATATCCTTTGGCTTGACAATGGCTGCATTAATCGATTTTCATCTTGTGGAATACATTTACGAGTGATTGGTTGGAAAGATAATCGAATAGAGCACACGCAATACAGTTGTACGTATGTGTGTATGTGGCGAAATGCAGTCGAAAATGCTTTTAAGTATAAATTTATTAATTTGAGTGCATGGGATGAATTGATGTGGCATGTACTCGCACGAAAGGACTAGTCCACGAATGAAACAAAACAAGGACGAGATGACTCGGCTATTGCGCTAAAATCCCACAGTTAGTAGCTAATACTGCGACTGATGGGATGCGCACTAGGAGTGGTGCAAAATTAGGTGGTTGCTTAAGTGGATGCTGCTCGGTTGTCGCACGAAGTTTTGGAGGAAAGCGCCTTAATGGCTGGATGAGTATAGACGCAGCATCTGTTACGAGCAACTATGCATACAACAAAGAATCGGTATAGGACCAGTAGAGTCTCGAAATGTACTAGTCGCACGCCAGCATTGCTGTACTTCGATTTACCGCTGGAGATGCATATAATTGCGCAAAATATGTACATGCGTTGGTATATCCACACTTTTGTTTGCCATTTATCCTCAACCTTAGAAAATTTTAGTGAATGAATTTTGTATGCACTAGAAATTAATACATCAAATAAATAAAATTACCACCTAACTTAGGTGATATGATTGTTTTTGAAATATATCTGATAAATGGCAAAGTAATATAATATTTACAGCTTTCCATGTGTATGCAGGTGTCCTAAAGTATTCATGTTTTATTGTTGCATGGAAAGCTAGTAGGATGAGAGAGTGGCGGGTGATGATAAGTTTTTGATATGAATTGTGGTTATACCTGCACATTGATACTGGATGATTTTAATGTTTTTGGCTAATTATGCATTTACAATTAAAAATATTAATTTTTGCTGCCATAGTTCAAGATGTTGGCCGGCAAATAAATTGAATTTTTTCTTGCTAAAAATGAACGGCGCATTTTGCTTTGATTTAAAATTTTGTTGCTATTGTTTTACTGGAAATTGATCATTTGCTGATTGCATTGATCTCCAATCTGATCTGAATCATTTCTTCGATTGGCGTTCCTCTAATAATTTGCACTTGAATGTTAATAACTGTTGAGTCGTGACTTTTGCTGAAATATTGAAAACAATAATTTTTCAAAGCGCTGTATCTATACTTAGTGCGTAGTCACTGCATAATTTAGATACATTTTTCAATTTCTTACATTTTTCTGTATGTAACCCAAAACGTACCAGAAATATGATTTTTCGAAATACTTCGATGCGACGCCACTTAAGAGGACTAATTTCTTGGGAAATTTTTGATTTCCATTTCTTTCATTTTTTCAGATGCTTCGAATGGAGAGGAATTGGATCATAGAGCAATGCTATTAAAAACCTCGATGCCACTGCAACAGGTAGAGTAATATTTTCAAGATGAGAAGTAGCCTATATCCTGCTCAGAAAGCTCCTCTACATTACAGCGAAAGTCCCGTCAAATTCGGTGCATCCGTTTCAGAGGTTAATGCATACAAGCATATAGACTCAACGGCCCTACAGTTTTATTATAGTACTCGTATAGATACAGTGGTGTGTTATATCTACAAA
Source organism: Anastrepha fraterculus (assembly GCA_037575425.1). Taxonomy (NCBI): domain Eukaryota; kingdom Metazoa; phylum Arthropoda; class Insecta; order Diptera; family Tephritidae; genus Anastrepha; species Anastrepha fraterculus. Next base: position 807 of record JAYXIM010006319.1, on the reverse strand, counting down.
CACACTGAGAACTCTTGGATGGCATCTGCGTTGACCAACATGTAAAAGGTGCATACTAAATAAATGGGTAAAAAGTATACAAATCAAAATAGAAGAAAATAAATTAAAAAATTGTGTTTTTCATATCATTTATGAAAAATAAATGATGATTAAGCGGTTGGCAGTAGCCAGAATTTTCAAATAAGTTGGATTTTTTGTTTTGCATTTTCTTAAAGTATAATACCTTAAAAATATTGTGTGAAAGTTTGAAGTGAATGCGACAAATACTTTTCGAGTTATTCAACAATTAACAAAGGGCGCTCGGGCGCTCCGGAGCGTTCAAGAGCAAGTAGTAAAACTTTAAATGAGGTTTTCTCAAAACTAAAACTTTTTTGAACCGGTGATCACTGTAAATTAAAAACCGCTTGGTAGATTTCAATAAAATTTATACTGCTTTTGAGATTTTTTTTTCAAAAATTTTAACAATTTTTAAGAATTAAATGTCGGTTTTTTCCTGAGGCCGCCATATTGTTGATTTTGAAAAAAAGCTTCTATCAGGCACAAGATTATCTATTAATAATTTCTCTTGTCCGGTTGATTTTAGATTAATCTCCCAGGACTTGTGATGATTACCGCAAGGGACTTCTGGAGAAACGGGCTCAAACAGCGATAACTTTTACAATTATTATTTTTTTTTGAATTTTTGATTAAGTCAAATCAGAACATGATGTATTAACCCAATGTTTTTATTTTTGTAAAATAAAGCAATTAACTAGCAAAAAAAAATTATTCAAAATCTTAATTTTTTCGGGTCTCTGACTACCTCTA
>JAYXIM010006316.1:0-21188 GCA_037575425.1 Anastrepha fraterculus | reverse complement strand
TAACCCGGCGAGCGTAAGGTTAATATTTATTACATTGAGCGTAAGCTGGGTGTAACAAACCCATATATTGAGCTAGATATTTTAATGTGTTCATAATATTTTTATATGTTTTTATTTACTAGTACAATTATGTAATAACCCAAGAACTGATTGGGAAGGAAAAATAAAGCAAACAAATATTTTTAAATCTTTATTTATGAAATTAACAAAAATATTTTCTTTCATTTAAACAAAGTGTAACACTTAGTATTATAATTTTATAAAAAAAAGAAACTAAAAAAAAACAAAACGAATAGCTTTTACTTCTAGCTTATAAAATTAGGAAACATATGAGATCAAAACTTTTACTATATAGTTATTCAGAGTTCTCGTAATCATCTTCAGTTTGAGCGCAATCTTGACACGTGAAAACAGCATGTTCCATACATAAATAGCGATTGCATTTATAACAAGTGTGTTTAGTCTTGCGATCTTTTTTAGTAGGGCATATTTGACATCTCCTGATAGGCTTAGGAACTTTATTTGGAGGTCGTTGTGAGTGTGAGGGTTCATCCACTTGGTCCAGAATTCGTTTGCGAAGCTCTCGGGATAAATGCTGATTTTCCTTTCTGTTTTGTAAATGTTCTGAAACCAATCCAATACCCAGGTCTCTAAGAAAATTTCGGCGTGACAAATTGCTACTATTATTGGACTTGTAAACTATTATGCTATTTATACCAGCCATGTTCAAAACTGCATAGAAAATCACCATTGGCCAGCGCTTTGTATTTCGCGAAACATCGTAGTTGGTGCACAGCTCATCTACAACATCAACGCCTCCCTTGGTCTGATTATAAAAAATAATCATTTCTGGTTTTTGTGTGCCATTAGTATCAGCAACAACGCTATCATCGTGATGTAATGTTGACATCAACAAAACAACCTTGTTTTTTTTGGCACATGGGACAATAAAGATATATCCTTTTGAAATCCAAACACTGTGCTGGGGATCTCTCGGTTACGCGTTTGGAGCATCTGACTTGGAATCTCGGGCTTATTTTTTCGAACAGTTCCTGTGCTTGTCAAACGATGTTCTTTCAATAAGTGTAACATCAACGGATAACTGGTAAACCAGTTATCAAAGGTGACATTGCGATTGGTTTTGGAAATTGGAGCCACAAGTCTGTCCACAACATCATAAGCTTTGTTACTGAGAGCGTAAGGGCCTGTTGGTTGTTTTCCTGGGTAAATTTCAAGATTGATGACGTAAAACGACTTTGCATTAACCAAGGCATATATTTTCAAGCCATATTTGTTTGGCTTATTGGGCATATACTGGCGAAAACTGCAACGGCCTCGAAACGATGGAAGTTGTTCATCTATAGTTGTATACTCAGATGGTGTATAAACAATTTGGCAATTTGCTACGAACTTCTCGAAAAAAGAACGAATGGCAGCCAAATTATCAGTAGCTTTTCTTTCGCTCCGAGTATTCTTATCATCAAACCGTAAACAGTTTTGAATAAATTGAAATCTCTTCAAAGTCATCGTTGTCCTAAAAATCTCAACCCCTGATCCATCACTTATCCACAGATCCTTCAAATTCAGCTTATTTGCTTTGAACTGTCCTGCAAGATACAAGAGACCGATAAAAGCCTTTAATTCTGACGATGACAAGTCTGCCATGATATATTTCTTTACGTGACTATTTTCACAAGCAGTTCTCTTCAGATTTATTTGACTATTTGTATGTAACAATATTTCTTGCAAAATCTCATCAGTAAGAAAGAGTTTCCAACATTCAACAGCTGTCTTTGCATTTTTGCCAATATCTTTTACGCCCTGCCTTTCCCTTATAATGTTTTCTGATCTCGTACGCACGTTAGACCTTTCTGGTACACTAAACCACTTTGTACCATTCTTTCCAGTAAAATATGGTCTGTTATCATTGCTTTCACGTTCTTCAGATCCCTCAGCTTCGTTTTCTTCCTCATTCGGTAATCCTACCTCTTGTTCCGAATCACTTTCAGAGCTTCTTTGGCCAACATTATCAATTTCGAAGTCACTACCAGAATCATCACAAGAATCATCCTGATCAGCTGCTTCGAAAACCCTCAATAATCTTCTTTGGGTTTCTTCGTATGACACATTAATTATTTAGCTGAAAAAAAAATAAAAACTAAAATATAATGAATATAAAACAAAAAGTATTTACTCGAATTTGTAACACGAAGCGTAAGGTGGGTGAAACTTACCCGGCCGCAACTTTGACAACATCTAAACACCTCGCCAGTCGGCGGTCAACTGCGGCATGAAACACAACGAATGCCTACCTCCCCCGCGCAGCTACTCAGACGCACAACTTATTTTGACGTACGGAATAGAAAATATCAAACGGTTTATTACAGGCTGGGTGAATTTCTCCCAACCTTACGCTCGCCGGGTTAATAATAATTTTTTTGCTGCACTATTTATTACATCTTAATAGTTAAATCCAATGCTAGGCCAGTTCTTTTCTTGATATTTTCTGACTATTTTCTGCTCGCTACTTTTAAAGTTCAATCTTAAAGAAAAAAAGAGCTGTAAAAACAATCTCTTGGCAACTGCGAAAACCTTGATAATAAGAGGCAGAGAGGGAGAGCAAGATTGATAGAGTAATTGCAGCAACAACAACATTGATTTATGTTGCCTTAAGCAGCCTCATTTCCCTGCAGTATTTTCGCTGCTTAACTTTCCGCGTCAATTCAAATAAAAGCGAATAAACACAAGAGTCGAAGTAAAGCCAAGCAGCTGAAAAAATGTCTGCAACAACACTTGAAATACAAGTAACAGTATTTATTTACGAGCACAATACTACTGCTCTATGTTTCAATTTGACTCACTGCTACTCGCCGCAGCTGCTGCTGCCGTTGCTGGTGCCGGTGCATATTCCTCATCCATTCAAGTGCTATTTTCGGTAATGTGTAACTTTCCGCTCAACTACTGGCTTGCATACTTTTATACTTTGGCTGCTGCCGCCGCAGTTTCAGCGGAGATTTGCGACATGCCAACGTGGTTTTACACGCTTTTCAAAAACTGTTTACTGTTTTTGAATTTTCATTCCTTTTCTTCATTGCAATGCTTTGTTGTGTATTTGTTTTTGTTTTTGTTTTTTTGCGCTTGCCTTGCCTTTTGCTATATTTACATTTGGCAATACATACTTTTTGGCTCTTCAACTGTGGGCAGCATTGTTCGGGCGCCTGTGTGTATGCTTGCAGTTATATTACTTATAAAATGTGTGTGTATTGCGCTGTCAGTGCGCTTCGAAGTACTGTTCTCGTTCATTTTATTATTATTGTGTTGTGTTATTGTTGTAGTTTAAGGCATTTTTTATATTTTTACTATTCATTTTATTTCCTTGCTATATTTGGCTCATTCACGTACGCCGTCATCTCACTTGATTTCCATGCATGCACACATACATACTTACATATCTACACATACACGCGTGTTTTGTTAAGCATCTCTTATTTTCTGCCTCCATTTCAGCGCATCCGTGTAATGCATACTTTTTGGCGCAGCAAACAATACAAAATTCACATATGTATGCATGCATATGGAAGTGCACATTGTTGTTGGTGTATGAATTTGAGTATTATTTATGTTAATGTCTCGACTCATGTTTACTTCTTTCCCTGCCACTCCCTGTCTGCCTGCTTGTCCTTCTGCCGGTCTGTCTGTCTGTCTCTCCGTCACAAACTTCACCAGAAGTGCTGTTTTCGGTTCCGCCGCACTGGTGAGTCATCGTCTGGTTCACAAGTTGTTTGTCCCTTTGGTGGTTGACTCGTCGGTTAGTTTGCTATGGGTTCATAGTAGCGGTCTAGCGGTGTTTGTTGTTGGCTCGTTGGTGGCTGCCAAGTTAACGCCGAAAGCAAAAGCAACAATGTCATCAGCAGCAGCAGCAGCATCAGCAAGAGCGTCAAACTGGCAGCCAGCGTCCGTGGCAAGTCCTGTGGCGGCTGTTTGTCCTGCCACTAAACGCGCGCACACACACGCCGGCATGCTGGCGCGTTAGTGGTGAGTTTGGCTTAGTGCACGTGTGTGTGTGCGAATGTGTGATTTAAATGGAAGTGTTGTGCATTTGTTGGCACTGCAAGCGCTGTCGTCACTCCGCCACGCTGACACTTCATCCGCCACTACGCTACATTAAATTTATACATCCAGATATTCATTTTCATATTTTCTGTTTATATTTATCCTAGTTTTTTTAGTTTCGCTGTTTTATTTCAGCTTTTTCTTAGTACACTAATGGATAATTTACGGCTTGGTAAATGGTTCCCGCAATTTCATACATAAAGCATTCGGTGTAATGAGTCAAAGGCAGCGAGAGCCACTAAAACGTAAAATTCTGCATATTTCTATTACAAAAACGTATATTTGCGCTTTGGATGCTGGCGCTGGCTGAAACGCTGAAGTAAATGTGTAATTTATGCATTAGAGAGTGCGCAGTGTTTCATCCCGAGATACTTAATAATCGCAATCTGCATTCCCCCTTTCGACGACATATTTCAGTTGCATTATTTATTCTGGTATTTTAATATTCCATAGAAATGTTTTGCGATATTTCGCATTCATTATTTGCGCAAGTATGGGCAACTCTTTTATAATATTTTGATATCGTCTACTCCAATGTACGGGATTAAATTCAGCGAAAGAGCAGACCACTAAATGGAATGTGAATTGGACTGCATAGACACGATGGACGTTTATTGGTAACCGGCTCTGCGTACTTCTCTTCATGCAGTTGTATTTTTATGGAGGAAGTATCCTACTCTCAACCATGTGCTCGGGTATATAAAGGCTATAGCAGGCAATCCGGCAAGCTTTACTCATCAAAAAAACATATGAAACCAAGAGAAAGCGTATGATTCTTGTTTTAACCTTTGCAGATCCATGACTAAGGCACTTGTGAGCATTCGAAATAGCTTCTTAGTTTGGTCTATCCCATGTCTTTCGTAATTTCCACCCACGAAGTGATTTGCTTCATTGAAGATTGTATCTCTACTTAGACAATTGTGTTTCAATGGAGCTCAAATTTTGTGACAATTTGACCCAGTCAATATTCAGATCACAGCATGCGGTTGCTGTAGCCAAAGGATACACAATGGGGTATTAAGTTCTACATTTGCCCTGTGTCTTTAAACTGCAAAAAATACTATAATTTGTGTGTTGAAAACTTTATTCCTGTTGCTGTTATAGAAATTAAATAAAAAAGAACAATATTCTTACTCATTAAAAGAACATTTTCTTTCCTTCTTCTTTATATTTAGTAGGCGAATCAAGGTTGTTCCCTGCTTTGTGAAGCCACTGTATGCATATTATTAGACAACATCTCTCCTTCTGAGCAACTAATTTCAATTTTCGCACAATATTATTTTAAGTTCCAAAAAACTTAAAACATTTACTCATTTAATAGAAAACTAAATTTGGGCTAAATAAATGAGATGAGCGTAACGCCTGTGTAAAAAGCGTAAATATACAAAATTGTGCCTGCGCTTCAACCGGAGTTAAAGGAATTTATGTGTAAAATTGTAATGAAGTAAGCAATAAAATTTATATACATATACCTTCCATATTTCTGCTCACCGCCGCAGGCATTACCCAAGTCATGCTATTTGTCACCTGTCATATAAAACCCGTCATCTCTTTTCACTGGCCTGTCAACTGCTTTTATTTTCTACGACAACAAATACTCTACATCTGTTACGCACAGAACTATTTCCTATTTTATATTCTAATATATTTACCTGTCATTATCATCTCAACCTCATCCTAGGCCTAAGAAGAATGGGGTGGGTCTAAAGGGAAGGAGATGTTAGATGAGCTGGTGAAGGGACAAGCGAATAAGTCCGCCGGGCCTTAACATATTGAATTGTGTGTAATTGGGCCAAAGTAACAGGGCTCTCACGAGGTAGTTGAAGCACTTCGTCTACAATAGGTGGTAGTTGAACTCCGATGATGGCATTCGGGGGGCGAGGGGCGGGAGTTCATGAAGGTGGCGAGGGACTCCCGATGAATGCCGTCTACCACCTATTCTGTGAGATCTAGCAGATGGCGAGTAAATTTATGAATTTCGTCAGTAAGTTCAAGGAGACGTGCCTAGCAGGTTGCTTAGTCTCAAGAAAGTGTCTATAGGGGTGGTTTCTACAGTAACATCCTAGCAGGAATTGCTTGAAGATCATAATATTATGTTCCTTGCCTTTGGTTGTGGTATTCATAGTTAATTTCTTATGAATTCGAATGATCGCGATTCAAAAGTTTCCATTTGCTTTTCTTAGGATCTTTTCGATAATTAACCTCTAACATTACAGCTCACTTTATCACATCCGTAAGCCAACTTTCGCTCACTCAAAACCTTGTTGAACTCTCAAGCTCATTTTCAAAGGCTTGTAAGGTTTAAAATGTAGTTAGGTGAAGTAAAATTAATTAAGCCCTGCAGATTCAAACAGTACTAGGCATATTTTCAACTGTTTCCTATTACAGGTTCAATTTTTCCGTAATTACTTCCAAGAAAATCATTGCAAGTTTTCGTTAGGTTTTGTGTGCAGTTCGAAGTTTTAATGTATTTGCGCCTTTTAAAGGGTGGTTATGTTTTAAGGGCCGGTGTTGATTTTGAATAAAATACAATTTTTTTTAGAAATTATTGTCATTTCTTTATTATATTATTATGATAATATTGGTATGGCTCAATTACGAATGGAACAAAATATTGGCCAAATAGCCGCCGCGGCCTCGGCGGCACACCCCCATCCGATGGTCCAAATTTTCGATGACGGTGAGGCATAATTGAGGTTCTATGCCGTTAATGTGCTGAATTATCTCATCCTTTAGCTTTTGAATTGTTGCTGGCTTATCGACGTACACCTTTTCTTTCAAATAACTCCAAAGAAAGATGTCCAACGGTGTCAAATCACATGATCTTGGCATCCAATTGACAACGCCGCGACGTGAGAATATTCGGCCATCAAATTTTTCGCGCAAAAGGGCCATTGTTTCGTTAGCTGTGTAACAAGTGGCACCGTCCTGTTGAAACCACATATCGTCCACATCCATATCTTCCAATTTGGGCCATAAAAAGTTCGTTATCATCTCACGATAGCGAACACTATTCACAGTAACTGCCTGACCGGCCTCATTTTGGAAAAAATACGGCCCAATGATGCCGCAGGCCTATAAACCGCGCTAAACAGTCACTCTTTCTGGGTGCATTGGTTTTTCGGCAATCACTCTTGGATTATCATTCGCCCAAATGCGGCAATTCTGTTTATTGACAAACTGAGGTGAAAATGTGCCTCATCACTGAAGATGATTTTCTTCGAACGCCCGTTTTGATTTGAACGCCCGTTTTCATAACAAGCCTGAATAACTTTAAGACGTTGCTCCATTATGTATTTTTCCATGGTTCAAATTGAGTTAGTCTGAAATTTAAAAATATCAAATGAAATAAACTTGACGTTTAGGTGTGGTTCACATTCAACATCGGCCCTTGAATTTTAACCACCCTTTAGAAAAATAAATTTGCACTTATTCCCCATTATTTTGCTTGACCTGATACCAGGTAAACTAGCAAAATTTTCTTATTATTAAAGTCATTAACAGTTTTAGAACCTTTCATCTGCTTTTTTTTTAGATATTTGATAACTGAAGTAAGCCCGAGGGTCGAAAGTAGGGACGAAAATAATGAAATTCACATTTGCGGATTATTTAGCCATTTAGCCTGTGAAAAGAGTTATGTGATGCGGCTAGTCACTGTTCTTACTTCCCACTGAGCGAAGCACATCTACATGAGAAGTCTGAGAATGATTGCAGCAGAAGATGCAGAGTTGCAAATGGACGAACAGAAGCTGCGGAGATTAAACTGGAGAAAGGAGCGTTAAGAATCTGGAGTTCTGAGGACGATCTACTTTTATAAGGAAATCGAGGATCATCTTGAGAGCATGGAGTATACTCCTGAGCAGAATGACTAGCATCCAACAGAAATCCAACTTTAACAAATAGCGATAAGGGAAGAGGCAGGAAATATGCTCCTACTACGGTATATACCTATGAAATGAGACTTTGCGCTATTAGTCCATAGATGTCGCTAGCAGTATTTTTAAACCTTCCCAAATGTCTTGTTTTTTTCGTCTGTCATCTGTCAACAATATTCAGTTCATTGATTGTTATGTTTTATACAACAATGCATTTTTGTCACTCTTAAAAATGTCGCATTTCGTGCCTTCAAACTACGATTTGCGGACATCGAAAAGCCACTTGTGAAATGCTGCTCTCCCGATTCAAAAGGAAGTCTGTTTTTGCATCGAATCGTTACGGGTGATGAAAAATGGGTGTATTTCTTCAATCCCAAGCGTAAACGATCGTTTGGTCCGCCCGGCCCCAAGCCAAAAACAACGGCCAAACCAAATCGCTTCGGCCACAAGGCAATGTTGTGTGTTTTCTGGGATCAGCGTGGTATGATTTGGTACGAGCTATTAAAACCAGGTGAAACAGTTGACGGTGCACGCTACCAACGACAATCGGCCGATTTGAACAACATCGAAAACGCCCAGAATATGCCGATCGGCGTCACAAATTAATTTTTCTTGATGACAATGCACCGCCACATCGAACAAGAGCGACCTGGGAAATGGTGGAGACGTACGATTGCGAACCACTGGTACATGCTTCTTACTCACCAGACTTGGCGCCTTCCGATTATCATTTGTTTGCATCGATGGGCCACGCACTCTCCGAGCACCGCTTCAATTCTCACGAAGAAACCAAATAATGGCTCGATGATTGGCTTGCGGCCAAAGACGGCCAATTTTTTTGTTGCCTGAGAGATGGGAAAAATGTGTCGCTAGTGATGGCTATTATTTTGAAGATTAAATTTCTAACCATTTTTTGTTAATAAACGTTTGAAATTGAAAAAAGTCTCATTTCATAGATAAAAACTGTACAGAAATAGACATTTGGCTTCGAGTTGCACGCTAAAAAGGGAAAATTGCACGAAAGCATTCGGTTACGTTTATGATGAATTTAGTCAAATGATAAATACACAAAGTTTTCTCAAACTTTATTTTATTATTGGGAAATCCGCTAATGGAAAGCACCCTAGAGCGTTTGCAAAGAAAGTGCAACAGCCGCTCTGCGGGAGGAAAGATGCTGAGGGGTTGCAAGCAATAATGAGATGCGCAAATGAGTATAAAATTTCCACGCAATTTAAGTGCGAATGAAGAATTTGCGAAAAAGACAAGACGAGGCCTAACATACGAGCATACCCATCACTGAATGGTATATAGTAATTTTTAAAGTGAAATTGTGAAAGTGGAAGCGTTTGCAAGTGGAATAGACATTTAAAGACAGAGGGAGTTCGCTTCCGTCGCCACCCTTCAATGCTTGAAGAGGGTGCATGGCTGTCGCCACCCTCTTCTGATTGCTCAAATGAGTTTGTGATTATGTGACGTGAGCACATACAATCATATTCCCTTGTACTACATACACTTTCTTGATTTTTGATTATACCTTCTGTCAAAAAAGTACCAATAACTTTGTACAAGTTCAAAATTTCATTTTAATATTTTGCGGCATATGAGGATCGTTTGAAAAGTAGATACGTGCGAAAATAAAAAACATTTAATTGCTTGGAGCAAACCTTGTTTATTCTTCAACATACTCTACTAAACGTAAAATACACTTCGTCCAACGCTGTTCTAGTTGGCTGTTTCCTTCCGAGTTATGAGATTTGCTAAATCTGAAAATAACCATTCGTTTTACAATCACCTCCTCGTTTGAATAAAATATTTTTGCCGCCAGGCATTTTTTCTAATTGGGGAACAAATAGGAGTCCGAGGAAGCCAAGTATGAGCCATAGGAGGGATATGAAACGAGTTGGAACTCTATTTTCATTAATTTGGTACCACAACGGCTGAGGCGTGCAATTCCACACATGAAATACTTTTTCGTTCATTTTTTTGAAAATCACGCTGGTGGAAACTTGGTGTGCGTTCTTCCAAGAGATGCTACTAATTAACTAACATAACTTCGATACGTACCAGCAGTGCCATATTTCTGACTTTGCACGTACTTTTAAACAGCCTTCATATTTGCTTAAACTTAATTTTTTGTATGGATAGCTTCCTTATTTTTTTAAACTATTCTGTAGAAGTTAATGAGCTTTCAGGGGCCTCAGGTCCATTGACAAACCGCATACACCAACAAATTTAAAAGTTCGCAATTAAGTGAGATCGACTGTCAAAACACTTGCCCCTAAAAAGAGTGGAAAATCCAATCAGAATATCAATAAGTTTTATCAATAAGACGAAAAGTATTTATTATATATTCGAATTTATTGCATTGTCTTCAAAGTGAGTATCTTTCGAAAAGCCCATCAGCAAAACATGTTTCGATCGTCGCCACGAATTTCTTGATATGTCTTTTATCATCTGAACACGGGTACCTTGAAGCGGTAATTTAATAAATTTTGGAGAAATAGTAATCTAAGTCTATTAGACTTCGTTGAGTTCTTGGGCAAAAAACCATTCATAATGATGACTTTGTGAGCTGACGCTTTACCACGGTTCCACCTAAACGTTCTCGACAATTTTGCTCTCTCAAACGTCATATTTTGCCCAAAGAATACTCCTTCTTTATTGTCGGACATTTGTTTTGAATTTTGATTATCCCTTTCAACGCACTTTTTAAGTAATCAATTGCCGGTACTTTTTTGACAGAAGGTATTTAGTATGGGCAATTTCCTCAACATGCGTGAGCCTTCGTTCAGCTCGTTATAGGTCTCCATGGCTCCCAAATACATACATTATCTACCACCACACCCCGGACATGTGACTGTGTCTGCAATTCATCTGCGTCTTGCCAGCCCAGCGTGCACACATCCCCCTTATCGCTATTGTAATTTAACACGCTACAAAAAATTATAGATTGCATTTCTTTTCACTTTCCTGCCATCCACCCCAACGCAAGCATTTGCAATTTTAATGCCTTAATTTAAACTGCATATTCCTGGAAAAGCTTTAGCGTTTCACGCCTGACTTTCTATTTCAAGCGCTGCAAATTCAGGCTGCTGCCGCACATGGGAGTACTCACAATTTTAGTCTCATTTCCATTTCTATTCGCTCCATTGATGTCACAATAAATCTAAATTTGTCTTGTCATGTCAGCGATAATGGTTGGCTACAGCAGCCTTTGCTATTGTTGTTGATTTTCTCATTGTTTCTACTTAGTGCTTTGCCTCAGTGAGTGTGCGAGTGAGCGAATGAGAATGGGTGAATGATGGCTGGCTGGCTGCTTGCTTGTTTCGTTGATTCTTTGTTTGTGTGGGTTTTTTCAATTGGGTTGTTGGCTGACTAGTGACTGGCGGTTGGCGTTTGCCGGCTCATGGGTTGTGGTTAGTGGTTGGTTGGCTTTTATGCAGCATCTAATAATAATGCATTTTATTATAAATTTATGTACTCGAGTGTTTGGTATGACTGTGTGCGCGTGGGTTTTATTTTAATGCATTCGATGCTAGCCATTTTCTATTTATCTCGTAGTAGATGTGTGTGCAGTAGAGGTATTTTTTATTTTCGGCGAGTTTATTTGTCCTACATATTTGATTGCTATGACCAGGCATTCACTGCAATGAAGGAAGGATTAGCAGTTTTAAGGTTTTAAGAAGACGGCTGTTGTTATTGTGAATGTACCAGCACAAATAAATTCGCTGCTGCAGTGAGACCTCGGTCGAATATAAATCTGGATCATTATGGTAGCGTAGAACCTATTGTCGGGGAATTCCCGAACCCTTGGGGTGTCGCTTTTGCCCCATAAAAATTGCACGACACAAATGGTTAATGCATTACCGAATTGCCGTTTTCCACAGCGACACTTTTTTCCTCTATTTTTTTTCAATTGTATATTATCCCACAAATATACTCTCAAGCTTTTAGAAAAAATAAAAAAGAAATAAAAAGTATAAACAAATAGCAAACAAAACGAAAAATGAATGAAAATGGGGCTTGCACTTCGATCTCTTAGCCTTTTGTGTCCTCTAATAGTACCTCTTCCAAGCTGAGTTCCGTTTAATAAATCTACGATAGAGCTGGGCTAGACTGAGAGTACGTGCCTATCTTCCTGTCGCATCCGGTCGGGATTTTTCACATTCGAAGAGAAGGTAACAGAAATAACAGTACTGTGCAGATGACTACGTAGTCTGCCGTGACCAGTGACTGTTTATCATGAGAGAAGGTTATGACTTGCGCGTCCCTCCTGTTATTTTACCCGTCCGCTAAGTACTTCATCTGACTTAGCTTTAGAGTTTGGTGTCAGCTCACGTCTCTTATCATTAGCTGCTCACTTCTAAGCTTTTCTGTGATGTTCTGTTGTCTTATAATTAGAAAGGGCTCGGGTATTTTTAATAAAAAGGCCGTAGCCTAGCCAATGTTACATCCCAGTTACACTCCAGTGTCCTGGAAGCCGGATTCGATTATGCATTCTCAGCAAGTTCAATTTCTCGATGCACTCAAGGACCACTGAGGACTTAACCTCAAAGGATGACAACGCTTGAGGGTCGGCAGTTGGCTCAGTCGGGTGATTTCTGTTCAAATTGATATCTGCATATAGACAGTTGGCATACACCATCGCGTCGAAAATACTGGGAAGCCTACATATCGGTATAGGCCGCTTTGTTTTGGGGCTAGTGCCTATGTCTTCAGGTGTCTTCCAGCCATCTGTCAACCAGTACAGGATAAAATCTTGAAACTTCCTTTCAAGTGCAAGTATACTTTACTGTATTGCCCAATTCGATCCTGGATTTCTACTCAAATTTAATAACCTTATTGGTAACATTTATGGGTAGTAGGGCTAGTGGGAGTTGCAGGCTCAGCGATTCCATGTTCACTTTTCCTTTAGTCACGTTTAACGATGACCATATCTAATCTATATACAAATATCGCATTGCAAGTATGTTTGCGTATGTGTGGCCTACAGATTCCGAACCCGATTTTGTATTGCTAGATCGTTTTTTATTTTATTGTATAAGATATTTTCCAAACCTGAGAAAAAACGTGCTGGGCTTTTGCCAGTAGTAGGGCCAAACAGGGGGATGTGCAATGTTGTAGGCTTCTGGTCTGCATATCAACATTTAGCAGAGCCCCTAAATAATATTTTAATTCGGTTATTTAAAAAATATTGCTTGTGTTACTTGCATTATAATGGTCTTGCACGTCACACCGCGTTTTTGAACAGACTTCAGATATGGAAATTCGGAAAATTATTTTTTCAAAATGTTGAAAAACAAATGACGCATAAACTCTTTTGTTACTAAAATTTTGTTTTCTTGCACTTTTTAACTTCGTTCTTCTTGCTGTTTGATAAAAACGTAAAAAATGGTTTAACTTTCCCTTTAAGAAAAAGGTATACGTAATGGATATCATAAAAAATTTATAATTGGCTTATGGAAAATGATCATTCGCTAGATGTTCACATTAATATCACAAAGTGAGTACGAGTATAAGTACATAAAAAAGGTATTTGAGAAAATTACATTGATGAGAGAATGCACCATTAATGTACTCGTTAAAATCTATATTTCCACGCGCATATAAAATTTTTCCTAGATAACAAAAAGCGTTGATTCTTGTCGCACGGTAATGTAAGAAAAATATAAAGTTTATAGCATGTGGAACAAGCTGCTCTAAGTGACTTTCGTCAAGGCCAATAAGCAAATATGCATTCCGCTCTGTTATTAATACTAGAAATAGTGTCAAAATTAAATTTTCTACCTCATTTGCTGGCTGCTTTAGAAAACAAATTACGATACGAAATAGTGCAGCATCTCCCACTGCTTTTACTTTCTTCTTGTTTCTTTTACAAAACAATCCCCAATCACTATTGGAAAACCCTCGCGGTGCATTTGACGTAAGAATATTGAAGGAAGGGGAGAAACGAAACGATCACTATAACTAAATCGATAGCTGCAAACGATTTGAATCGTATTTGCATAGCCAGATTTGCGGTTGTGCAGAGTCGCCTTAGCATATGCAAATATTTTCATTGCAAACATATTCGACAAGAGAGCCATTGCAAGCAGGAGCACGGCAAGAGGTCAGTCTGCGTATACTCGTAAGTGTGACTTCGTTCAGCTGTATGGCAATGGGTGTACGTGTTTATGATGCCTGCTTGTTTGTTTGCATATGCAAATTGTGTCAATTGCATAAAAGAATTGCAAACTACTACCAACAACAGTAACAAGCGCAACAAGGACCCTTTCGTTCTGCTGTTGCCTGTGCTAGCCTGCTTATGACACCTACCACTGTGCCCTGCTCTTTGCCCCTTTGCAATCGTCTGTATGAACCATTGTTTTTCTAGCATTTTGTAATACCTATTCTTGGTATTTGTTGTCAATTTTGTATTGCTACTTGTGTGGGAATTCGTTGGTCTGGTTTCAGTTCGCTCGTATTGCGCAACATCGCTCATCAACGTTAGCCAAAGCTAACAGCCTAATTAATATGCAAACAATATAAGGATAAGTCCCTATGAATGCTTTCACACCGACTGACTGCCTGACTGAGTGACCTATGGTGGACTGAGGATGGGAAAAAATGCAAATTCTCATGTGTACACTGCTTGAAAAATATTTGTGTAGACTGATGTGAAGGGACTTTCAAATGGTGCGTCTAGATGTTGTTTTATAATAAAACATGTACTTATAAAGATTACTTCAGGGTTTGCTATTTTTATTCAAAATACGGATCTTAAAAATTATATGTGAAAAATGGAACTTTAATGCCCACCACAAGCACGTCCACGAGAATTACATTTTTTAAGCGCTCACTCACCCATTATCGCATTGGGTTCAGCAGCCTCAATGTTCAGCTTTTTCACTTAGGCTTTACTTTTCAAAAAACCTCACAAAAATTAGTCTAATGGAGTTAGATCGCATGATCTTGGTGGTCAGTTTATGTCACCATTACGTAAAATTAATCGACTGGGAAACTTAGATCGCAAAAATGAAATGTTTTCTCGCGTTGTGTGACTTTTGGCTACATCCGCTTGAAAATAAAAGTCGTCTCTGTCTAATTCCTTCAAGCTCCGGCCACGAAAAATCCATTGATGTTGTTGTTGTTGAAGTGGTTCAATATTTTCACTGAAATACTCCTGATTGGTGACCAGCACCGTTTTACTACCACTGTCTCGTGTGATAATGTCTTTTTTTGTTTTTTTTTTAAGTCAGATCCATTTAGTGAGGTCAAAGAGTAACAGCAAATCCTTTATCTCGATGTCTGAGATCTGCTTAATTTGCTGTAGGAAAGGCTTACCGAAGGAGCGGAGCCCTGGCTAGCCCCGGACATTCCCATAAATAGTGGCAAAGACTTTCCTTCGCCCCTTCCGCTTGACAGGTACTGTAGATAGGATTGAAGGGTAGATTGAGTTTAGCTGCATGATCCCCTACTTTCCAATGATCTGTAAGGGTTGCGGTGATGCGTGAAATGTTTGGCCGAGAACATCCAACAGGTCATTCGTCCTTTGGATTTTGTGTGACGGCCATGTGTTTTTCGTTGTAATTTTTTGTTGTAATACATGTAGTTATTTGCTTCCATCTTCATTCGGCTAAAGCAAGATAGTGTGAAGCAATGGATGCTTTTAATGTGTTCAGTGGGGTGGAGAATGCCACCGCCTCTGCTAAGTTTAGTGGCGAACCTTTTCTTGCTAGTTCATCCGCTATCTCATTGCCCCGTATGTTCCTATGACCGGGAACCCATATCAGACTAATTTCAAGCCAATGGCTAAGCGATCATACATACTGTTGCATACTTTTAGGTACTCATTAATTGCTTTTTGCGTCGATAATAAAGTGTATCTACGATATTTTCAATAACTTTCTAAAACCAGGGAATGTTAATGCAGGGAAAGTTAATGAAATGAGAAGGCGCAAAATTGAATATCAGTTTTTCGAGTTGCAAATTGAAGATTCTGCTAATAAGGCAGTGTCGCCTATTCATGTTGCTGGTTTGCTAACGACTGAACGATGGAGAGTAAGAATACGTGTCATCAATTGATGTATGGGATGGACAGCACTGCTCTATAGCAAACTACCCACGCCGTGCATCAGCCGTTCAGTAAGTGTGAAGCGAGGTTGGGATATTGCGTTGACCTGTGATTCGCACTGAACGAAGCGATATTCTTAATAGTTTTTAACAATATCGCTAAATCGAAGGAATATACGTATTACGGCTATTGATTTTTCTTTATTGCGTAACTATTTAGAGGAAATTCAGTGTGTGATGGTGAACAATTAAGTTACGGGCAAAATGAGTCAGAGTGAGACTGATGTGACGCAAACTTGCGCATCAGATGCGACTCATCAACAGATAGTTGTCTCCAATATGCCTAATGAAATACATGGCAATCCAAGGTAAATATATATTAAGTAAATATATCAAATAAATATATCAAAAACACGGAAGGTGGTTCAAGACTGTTAAATGAAAATTACCATGAGTTGCCAATGATCGTTACCGGAGATTTTAATGTCAATTTCGCGAGCAAAGAATCGTTGGAACTTTTGAAATTTTTCAAAGAAGTCTTTGATCTAGATATTGTCAACGATATAAATGTTAGTACAACTAGACAGGGAACAACAATAGACGCAGTTTTCGCACGATTCATCAACAATTTGAGCGCAAATGTATATATCTCCCACTTTAGCTATCATAAGCCGATTATTAGTATATTAGGAAATAACCATTGTGAGAGTGATCCTGAAAATTTTGCGATGTCATGTGAATAATTTGTGAATACAATCGATGTATATACTAGAAATGTGTTGAAAAGGTGCCTATGATTCCATTGTAATTATAACTATATTTTATCAATGTATAATAAAAAATTTATGAGTAATATTTAAGCTTTTCTGAAAAAAAAATATGAAAACCTGAATTTAACACGAGAGAGGGGGAGAGATCTAAACCGGGGCTCCCATGCATGGAACAACCAACTTAGAAGTTTCACTTCTACCGTACGTGAGTCTGACAGACCCTAGTTTTTTTTTATAAAATATACTTCAAACTGCATACAACAAAAGTCATATATTTTAAAGTTTCAAACTTTGTAAAAAAAAAAAACAAAAAAAAAAAAATAAAAAAATTGACAAATGTTCATAAAAAATATTTCCAAACAAAAAAAAAAAAACTGGGCATGCTGTTTTATAGCCCATTAAATTTTTGCATAATAAAGTGCTGATTTCAAGCCTCATAAAAATCTGTTTCATTTTTTATAATGTTTTTTTTTGCTGGCGGTTTGGTGTATTATCTACATACGAAAAAATTTCGAGCACTCGTTGTTTAAAAAAAGTACAAAACACCGTCGGCAAAAATAAAAATTATTAAAAATCAACATGAATTTTAAGCTACTTTAAAGTGACATAAAATTATATCAAAATGTAGTGGGCTAAAAACCATATACCCGGAATTTTTCTAAACATTTTGACTAAAATGTTAAAAATTCTGATGAAGATTTGTGGCATTTTTTATTGTAAATTTGTACCAAGTCTGAAATTTCGAGCTATGTGGCTTTTGTTTTAATATAAACTAAAACTAAATACCAAAAAAAAAAAACATAAAAAGATAGTCAAAACTTAGCACTATGTCACGCTGCAGTTATTTTGAACACAAGTGTTTGTAGGTATACATATATCCATATACTTACGCAAATATTTACTCCCAAAAATGCGTTAATGCAAATGTTTGTATTTCTCATTAAAAGTAAAATCGGCGAGTTTCTGTGAAAAAGTCTTCATACATTCATCCATATGGCAGTGCATCTCTAGTAATGAAACATGCGTGAGTGTATGTGTACATACAAACATATGTTGTATAAATTATCCGGTTATGCATATTTTGAGTTGTAACTTAGCAGGTTTTCAAAGGGCTAATTTGCATACAATATCTGGCTACAACGACAAAATACTTTCATTCCCACAAAGCCCAGCCTAAAGCTCGGTCATCTATTTTATAAACAAACAAAACCATCAGAACAGCCATAAAACCACATATGCATATATCCGTAGACAGATTGTAGTTCCTTTATTGGGCAGCGCTGTGGTGATGTGATGAAAGCCACTTAGCCACTCAACGCTAGTCTTTAGTCACTGACTCAAGCTGAAGAGTGCTGACACACACCAGATTTAATTTAAATCAACTCCACCAAATACATTTTGCCTGTTTGTTGCATATGAAAATGCTCTCCACAGCTGGCAGTCTACATAGTATTCCAAGTGTTTACCCACTTACCAACTCCAGCATATCCATCAGCATGTCTGTCTGGCTTTTTTCCTTGACTTTCCATTTGCATTTTACTCCTCTAACTACTGACTAACTGCCCATTAATTTGACTGGCGCTTTGTTCCTCGCAATACACTTTCTTATTTCATTTCATGCATTCATCCATTCATCATGTGGCTTTGGCGGCGTAAATTATGCACTACTTCCTCGAGCTTTACGTAGCTTAGCATATGCTTAGGCGTCTTACTTAGTTAATTTAATTCAGCTGCGGGTATTTCACTCAAGCTTTGCGAAATGAAGTGGAAGGAAGCATGCAACGTCAAATATGTGGGCGCCATGCAGCAGCAGGAGAGAAGTATGCGGCATACTCCACTCGCACAAGTGGCTTTAGGAAAAAATAATTAACTGAAATGTGACACGAAGCGCACAGCATAATTGCTCTTCAGGTGCAAGCTTAAGCGGACCAGCTTAGTGGGTAATCAGAGCTACTTACATATGCACATATGAATTTTTGTAGATTTTAGTAGATGTGATCGAGAGCACAACGTGCGTGGCAAATGTTTTAAGTCCGTCATGCATTCGTAGGAAAAATCATTTTATATTACTTTTTATTTACTTTTTTTTTTATGAATCAAAATTAGTTGAAAAGTTTGTTAATTAAAAAGGAAAATCAAAACTCCAGCTAATTTTGAGCCGATTGGTTGTCATGTGAATACTTCTATCAGACAATAACCCACACTTTTTACATCTTACGGAACTGCAAGAAGTGATCTAAGCTTGAATTGATCTAAGTTCATAAAGCTTTAAGGAATGGTCTAATATTTGCCGTACAATTATTATGTAAAGGTCAAGAATATGAATGAGAAACTAATTATTGCAAAGCCCTTGGTATAGTCATAACTTTTTGAAGTGAAAACTTCTTTAGAATCGTTGGGAGTGATTTGAGGAAAAGTGAAACGAAAAAGCGACCCCCTTGGCTACGAAGCGTTATATTATATGTTGATATAAACGTAGCGACAACTAAATAAAAATAACTTTTATTTTTTCTCGTGATTCGAGCCAAGGATTTTGGATCCGAAGCTCACATTGCTAGTCGCTCGGCTACCGCGCCATGTTGTCGTTGCTGGTCTAAAAGTTATTTAGTTACGAAGCGTTATATTAGATATTATATTAGATACTGAAAGTCAGTTTAAGTGAATCGGTATAAATATTTCGTACATTAATTTTTGTGAGAGTGTAATTCTCAAAAGGTTTATTAGGTTTATTATTTAAAATCTATTGACTAGGTAGTGTGGTTATCAGCTTAACATCTGATAGATCCTCCATCGGAGGACAACAAATGTTAAACTAATTTTTGGAAATGGGCGGAGTGTTTTAGAGGTTTGCTCCTCCTCTGCCAGGGGTTGACCCGGTATTGCAGTACCGGCGGTATTTCGGCCTTGAATAAATACAAGAAAAAATATATTAATACATTTAGCTTTGGTGGGAAGGGCCATAAATTTTTATATGAATACATGTAGACGAAAATGGAATTTTTTTCTTTTTTTGAAATTTGCATTGTAGGACATTTCTGATTATTTATTGAAAACAGTCTTTTGGTTTAGATACTGAAAGTCAGTTTAAGTGAATCGGTATAAATATTTCGTACATTAATTTTTGTGAGAGTGTAATTCTCAAAAGGTTTATTAGGTTTATTATTTAAAATCTATTGACTAGGTAGTGTGGTTATCAGCTTAACATCTGATAGATCCTCCATCGGAGGACAACAAATGTTAAACTAATTTTTGGAAATGCGCGGAGTGTTATAGGGGCTTGCTGCCCACCTCTGCCACGGGTTGGCCCGGTATTGCAGTACCGCCGGGATTTCAGCCTTGAATAAATACAAGAAAAAATATACTAATACATTTAGCTTTGGTGGGAAGAAACATAAATTTTTATATGAATACAAGTAGACGAAAATGGAAGAAATTTGTAAGTCTGTTTCTTCGGTCCGTTTGGGTATTTTTTTTGACAACATCGAAACCAAAGCATTTGTATCATATTTTATCTATCATAAGCCACTCGTATCATTTGTTGAAATTGAAAACATTGAGGATGAATAATGATAAAATGAAGAAAATAAAATATGAACTTTATAGCAATATTATAATGAACCTATAATTATCCGCTCCTAATGCTGCTTTCGTCTTATTCTCTCTCAGTTTGTTTTACGGAAGGTTTCACTTCTATCAAGTCTAACTGTTAGACTGGTATTTTTTTATATTTATAATAGCTTTCCTGAATAATAAATATTAGGACCGTTGAATGGAATAGAAACCATTTCGATTAACTCCATACTCTAATATAAGGTGTGACGGGTTCAAAAAATCGAACTTTTGTTTTTTACATTTTTCGGAAGAAAAACATCTTAAAAATATACTATAAGCATTTCAGACAGAAATTTTAATTATTTTTAAAGTTATAGCTAAAATAAGAGAGCGCGCCGTAGTGTGTATGAAAGCGTGTGACACGCCTGCTGCAGCTGTTGTCGAAACTTTAAGCGCGTTTTTCTCAAAACCATGTTTTCGAAATTTCATCATGTTTCACTGACTCAAAACTATTCAACCGATTTGGCTAAAAATGTAACCCGTTATTCTAGACACACATATCTAGATCCCGAAACTTTAAAACATTTAATTTTTTAGTAATAAACTATTTAATTTAAACAATTTATAAAGAAAAAAAATTAGATTTTGAGAACTTTTTTCACAAGTCCGCCATTTGGGGTTTTTTTTTGTTATTTTTATGTATATTTCAGGTTCGGGACCTAAAATAAAGTCTACAGAATAATAATCTCTTTGAATTTTTTATTTCAGATGACTTGGGGAGGCTGTGTGTTTCCCCGAACCAACTCATCTTTTTTTTAAGGACAAA
>JAYXIM010006315.1:0-28767 GCA_037575425.1 Anastrepha fraterculus | reverse complement strand
AACCTTTAGAACAGTCTATCATTAACAGAAAAGTAACCGTCACAGGGCTTCCAGTAAATCGGCTTAAAATACGCTGGATAAAGTTACAAAGGTCCAAACCCTATCTCATGCAATTCAAATGTGACTATAATGAAGATACAGAATTTCAAGCCATTAATATAAGAAAATCTTCAGTGCGGTTTACCGCAAAGTTTGAAAAATATAGATCACCCATTATTATTATATATCCTAAAGGTAGAACTGTGACAAAGGTCCACATGGTGGACTTGCTAAATGCATTCCTCCTGTTAAACACGATTACTATAAGAACTTGTTAACAAATCGAAATGACGACTCCTCACATAAGCTGATGAAGAAAACATTATTTATAATATTGCTGAATCATCACAAGGAATAATACCGCTAACATAAAGATTTTTCTGTAATAAAAACTGAAAAATGAAAAGACTAAGTTTAACTTTATTACTTTTTTCAGTTGCCAAATTGATTAACTCCATCAGTCACATAAAAACTGTAACATTACTGACGATTGTTTGTTGGCTATTCTTTCTTATTAATTTTATATGCCGTTAGATGAAAGCTATATCTGCAATTATGCATTTCACATTATATATTTGAATTAATATTATCAGAGGAATTTTTAAAAACAATATACATTACATCATCGCATTTCTCAACTTTTCATTTTATGGAGTTAATATATAGATGCGTGCACTGAGCGGCTCATATGTCAATCGGTCGTCGTTTGTAAAGTGTCATTTGTTGCTTAGGATGTATTTTCTGAAGCGCTTTATTAGTCATCTGTAACCACTCGATTGCCGTATTTAAACTATGAATGTATAAAATTGCTAGCTTCACATATTTCACTTTCCTTCCTCTGTCATCCGTTAATCGCTTGCCATCTGTCACTTAGAGCATTGGCTGCGGTTGGCCATCATTAGACATCTATCACCATCCGCTTACCGTACTTTATCTGTTAATTTGTTATATTGCAAGATGACCAAGTCTTCCGCAAGTTTGGAGCTGAGTGTGAATTGGGAAATGTGATGATAAATAAGACGACAGAGCTAAATAAGACAACTGTTGATGGCTATTTGGATTATGATAGAGAGGTCGTAAAGCGATGAATTATAGATAACTGGTAACAGTATTAAAATAGCGCGTCACCCTTTACGATATACGAGTGTTTAGGCCACACCCTAAATACTTTCAAATTTTAACTACCCTAATGTTAATTGTGCCTACCGTTCCGACTGTTGCAAACCACCGGTTGCAGTCGCTGCAACGTTAAGGCCGTTAACCTTGGCATTCCCCGCCGAACAGTTAAAACGTTTACTGTGTTAAACACTGTTCGGCGAGATTACTTTCGTTTTGACTTTGCAATTTAATTTCACTGAAAAATTAGCATACCAAGGATCAGGACGTGCCAGCCAACGGGAGGTAAGAATTAATCCGTGCCATTAGATCATATGCTATATGTATACATTATATCATATAATATACATATACGTACATACATTCATACATATAAATATTAATAAAAGATGATAGCAAATAGACACTAACCCTTTTTTTCTTTTCTATAAAAATATCATCCGAGCGACCGTGGAGGAACCACATTTTAAACCTTACAACTGCGTCCCCCTTCGATGATAACAACTCATACATGCTTTGTTATAGGTGACGACTGGCAGATCTACGAATTTGCTGTGGAATAATTGCTACAAATTAACTGATTCATTCTACCTTTCCATTTTTTAACTACTTTTCCAATAAATCTGGCCGTATGGCGTCAATGGCGGCTTGAGTAAGCGCTGTATGGAAAATTGCGGCCTCTCGCCGATGTTTAGCTGATTAATTTTTGGAAACAAAAATTTAGGCAACATGGCTCGATAGCACTCCCTATTCGCTTTAACGGCAGTTACTTCCTCATTTCGAAGGAAATGAGAAATACGAAAAATGGACGAAGTGCTCTTTGAATTTCGCGAACATATTTAATTTTTTCAAAGTAAATTACCACAATTTGGAAGCGTTGTTCTGGCGTTAAACGATTCATGATAACTTGCCAAACCTTACTGAACAGAAATGTCAACAGCGCATGCCATTCTCAGCTGCCGTACAATAGGTATTGGTATCGATAGTTCTCATGCAGCTGAAAAAACATCCGATACTACGGCTCAGTGGTTATTCAGTAGGCATTCACAATGTCGCCACCGCTTTGTACTTGTGGTGAACTCTTTGAAATTAAAGCTCACCCCTCGTAGTAGGAGTGGCTACCTTTAGACATCAGTACTTAAGGCGATGTTGCGAGGAATTTACAGTAGTAACAGCACATTTTTGCCTGAGCTTAGGTGAGAAATGAAAGTGGGATTCTTTTGTTGCATGAAGTGTCACTATTGCGTTAATTGTGATTCATTAACTACTGTAAGAGGCGGCTGCCGTAGCCTAATGGTGCGTAGGTTCGAATTTCCGTGCATGTAAATAGAAAAAGCTTTTTCTAATAGCGGTTGGCCCATGGCGGGTAATGGCAAATCTCCCAGTGCATTTCTGCCATGAAAAAGTTCCTCATGAAAAAATATCTGCCGTTCGGAGTCGTCTTAAACTGTAGGTCCCTCCATGTGTGGAAAAACATCAAGAGATGGAGCAGGACAATCAGAGGACAATCGCTAAGAAAAAGTAGTTTTATGAATGTAGATGGTGGTAATGCCAATCCATTTTAGTCCATGTGTTTGTAGAAATAGGTTCAACTAGAATCAAAATGACTGGAGATATCATGAATATCTTAGGGCGAAATCGGGATAAGCTGGTGGTTTCAAAAAAGATAGAATTATTGACGGCGTGACTTCAATGTATTTTTTCTTTATAACAGACAAGCAGGTACCCAGTATGCGCTGCTCTACCGTTAAAGCCAAGTATATTCGATGAAGTGATGAGCCACACAATAACATATCAAAGAAAATATAAATCAGAGAGCATTCATGTGTCATAACTTTTGTGCTTGACCATTCTCACTTAGCGAAGTTGAGCACCCAGCGTACATACCAAAAAAAACAGTATTTTTTTTTGCGAAAATGTTACCTTTGCATTCAAAATTTTAAAAGCAATAGGACATAATTGATTAATTCTATTAATGTAAATTGGTAGTAAACTTTTCAAAGTTGCATACATAAAATCAGTTCCCCAAGCGGCTGAGCCATTTTTGATTTGTTGTATGCTTTTTAACACATTTTGGCTTACTGACACGCCTCTTTTGTACATTTGTGAAATTTATGGGAGAAAAGACCTTCCAGAAGAGATTAGTTTCAAAACACAAAATATCCTGTGCAAATTGGAGTAAGCTGTACATACTTATTAGCTTACATATGCACATATTTTGGGACTTGACCTTGTGGACATAGAGTATTTATTTATTTATAACTGCAAAACGATTATGGAGCGTTTGTGTCATTTGTTTGATGATCGCAGATCCACTAAATCGTGCATTTTATCTTTAAATTTTGAAGCAAGAATAAAAAAGTGTTAGGAAAATGCGTTTGGCGACCCACGTATGGTTCAATCTATAAACGTGGTAAATGAACTTCCATTGGCAAACTTTCATAATTTGAACTTTCTTGTTCAACTTGGCAAAACCATAACCGGTGAAAACGCTTACATACAAACATACATGTGCATTTACGTACCCATTCATAAGTACATATGCACTGGCGTGTCACAGTGTGCGGCATCAATAACTCACCTGCCGCCCACAAATACCAATAAAACTTCATTTCTTGTATTTGCAAACGATCGAGGAAACACAATTTTACGCCATATGCATAAATCAAAGCAAATATGCAATTACATACACGTGTACATACACACACATATTGAAAAGGAATTACAAATTTCGCAACGAGATGAAATTTATCACCCGACCATGTTCTGGCCAATATTCGTATGAGATATTGTATTTACACACAAGAATTTGTGTCCTCTATAGGGAGTGAGGGCATACATACATACACATGTACTTGTATGGGCAGTAAATCTCATGCAAGAGATCTATAGGTAAGTGCATGTACGTCTGTTTGTATGTAGGTATGCATGTTTAATATTGTGCCTGTGGAATTGTAGGATTCTGTCTGTGGGCTCCTACATGTTGGCACATCCTTGACACAGACACCACAGACACTTTGCAGGAGCAAATCTATGTACATATGAGCACCTACACACTCACAAGAATGCGCTCTTACGTAAGCAAAACATATGTACAGTTGAGAATTAGCAAGTCGGAGATGCGGACGCCTCTTGCGGTGCGGCACCACTGCCTACATCTATGATTTGTTTGTTGTACATCAACTCATAGCCGTATAAGTGTTTGTAAAAATCGATTCAATATGTGACTCCCTCAAAAACAAAAAACAAAAAAATCAGGAATAAAATACTATAAAACACTTTCGAGAGTTGCACCAACATTTTCACTGCCATTTGTGGTCTATTGTTTGCTGCCAATCTGCCGAGTTTGCCCTTTTTGCTTTGCATAGACGGCAGAAGGGCAGACAAATAGATGACCAAACGGTGCTGCAAATTGTATTGCTTTGGAATTACGTAGATTTTTTGTTGTGTGGGTGTATTTGAATGGAGCTGTGCAGTTCACTTAAAAAATAAACCAGAACTCAGTGAGCTTTCCAGTGCTTGCAAATACCTATACAGGATTCGAAATAAAATTGCGGTTGGTGATGTAAAATATATATGATATAAAATATATTATACATATGTTCATACATACTTTTAAAGGGTGCTCCTATAAGTCTTATCCGCTTTTCACGAACATATCTTCAAGAATCCCGTTTACTTACTCGTGAGTTTGATGGCGATAATTCCAAATCTTTATCGTGATATACGTATGCACATATTCTTAAGCCAAAGGAGCCTGACAAGATTTCAAGGGGACTTAATATTAAGAACTCTTTAATTGAAATATATTTGCAACTTTCAGCTGTAGTTTGAAGCAGACTGCGATTGCTTCCTGCTGAATTCAGAAATTACAAAACTGGTTTGCCAACATTTTTTCATAAAATGTAGTAATTTGAGTTTTGAAGGAACCAGAAAAATTCACAGATATGATGGCACTGTGCGACCATACTTTACCATGGTGCAAAATCGATGAGTTGTTTTCTTTTTTGGCGAATCGCTTCACGTAAACCTCTCCCTCATTAACTATTCGACCTTCTGGCAAAAATTCGTAGTGTACAATACCATTGTAATCCATAAAACAGCATCGCTTTGTGTTTTGATTGAAACCGACGTGGTTTTTTGGGTTTGTTTCATTTGGAGCTCGAGACGTCTCGCCGGATGTCATAGATCTACGCCTCGCCTTCAGTAATGATGCCTTGGATGAGCGTTGGGTCGGCATAACTTTTACAATCCGATTGTTCCGGGAACTTTTAGATGAAGCTGGTACATAAAATTTGCGCAGATTCTTCTTCAATTTATGGTATGATATTGCTCTTCAGGATGCAGGACTCTTTGGTTTTATGTCGACTTCGAACTGCAGATCGTTTTCTATAGGAAGTTGAGAATATATCGTTAGAAAAAATTTTTCCAAACATATGACTTTTCCTATGATGCCACCATCTCTACCAGCTACCGACACTGACAGACACCAAACGAAAGTTAGTTTAACATAAATCCACATGACTTCGACGGCTTCAAAACTGACTGCCAAGAACTCCCTTTTCTTACTTTATTCGCAGTTTATTCGCAAGGGGTTTTTGAAATATTTTTGTAAAGGGTGGTTGAATTTGAAGGGCCAATGTTGAATGTGAACCACACCTAAACGTCAAGCTTTTTTCTGCATTTCATTTGACATTTTTCAATCTCAGACTAAGTCAATTTGAACCATGGAAAAATACACAATCGAAAAAAGCGTTAAAGTTATTCAGGCTTATTATGAAAACGGGCGTTCAAATCAAAATGCATATCGGGCACTTCGTGATTTTATCGGTCAATTTAATCGTCCAAATGTGCGTAAAATCGGAAAAATTGTGCAAAAGTGTGAGCAAACCGGGTCTTAGGAGATGTGAAAACACCAGAGCATGCTCGTATAGCTCGTACTGCTGTTCGCGATAGTGTGATTGAAGAGCCGTCCACCTCAACTCGTCGTCGTGCCCAACAATTACACCTCTCACGCTCGTCGTGGATGAACATTAGCAAAAAAGACTTGCATTTACACGCTTACAAGGTGCAATTGACTCAAGAACTAAAGCCTCTTGACCATTTCAAGCGTCGTCAATGGTCAGAATGGTGGCAGGAAATGGCAACAGTGTATGACCAATTTTCGAAGCTAATCATCTTCAGTGATGAGGCACATTTTCACCTCAGTGGATTCGTCAATAAGCAGAATTGCCGCATTTGGGCGAATGATAATCCAAGAAACGCTTCAGAACTCCAAAGGGTTTTGTGGCTAGCCCGAATAGAAAACTGTCGAACTTTCTTCCAAAACTTGGTAGAAAAGACGCTCGATTGGTGGTTGGTATTATTACAGGACACAATTCATGCATGGGGTCAGCATATATGACCACCATTGGAATCATTGGGGACCCTGCTTGTTTACCTGTCTTGCTTAGAGGAGCCGGATATCACTGAACATTTTCTCTGTGAGTGTCTTTGCTAGAGCAAGATTACGAATTTTCGGTTCCAATGTCATGAGAATCAGTAAAATTCATTACCTCAAACTGGAGGATATTTTTTAGATTTGCTAATGAGTCTAGAAAATTCTTACAGGACTAGCTATCTCTGTTTCTGCCTCTATCCATACCATCCCATATCGTTTTCTCTGCCACTTCTCTCCCTTCCTGCTTGCCTATCAACCCTTTTACTTTTAAGAGGGATTTTTAGCCTGAGTGTTTTGTAAGTTTCCAATCTCTCGGTGCTCTTTGGCTCGCCTTTTTCAAATTTCAATTTCAGCACCTATTGACAAGAGAGATTCTACGTTGAATTTCAAGGCTTGCATGCTTAAAATGTGTTTTTGGCTATGTCGTTCCTTATACGAACGAATTTTAAAACTTATGCGCCATTTATGCTTAGCTGGTTTAGATATGAAAATGAAATTGTGTACTCACCGAGGATTTTAGATCGTTGTGGATTTAAAATTATTAGCTTAAAAATGTATGATATTCGATTTTCCATGTGGTAACTTCTGATGTGAACTCCAAATCAATTTATTTATGTTTTTCCTTCAAATACCAACTTTGCTTCTTCTCACTCGCATGTGAGCGCTCGTCCATCAATATTTTATTCAATTGCATCGCTCATCTGGCAAGTTGTTTTATTTTGTTGCATTTTTTGCAGCTTTCAAATATTTTTCATTTGGTTGGTCTGCTCATATCCACACCTCTTTGATGCCATTCTGCTATTCTGTTGTACTATCGTAGTCAATGCTTTCCACTTTCCACTTCACCCTTTCATATATCATTTACATTTGTATGCTTGTGCTTTATTGCTTTCTGAGGCTGCTCATATATTTATTTATGCACTCTCCAATCTGCTTGTCTACTCGCATGACCGTCTACGAGTATATGAGAATCGTCTAATGAGTGTCTGCTGGTACGAGCGTTGCTGGTATTGCGGCGGGTGTGCCTGAGCGACGCTTGGGAGTAGTTTGCCATATTCTGACCACAAGCTTTGCCATGTGCAAGCATGTGTGTATATGTGTGTGTTGCACGCATACATATGCAAGATTTTAGTTTTAAATTTAACTAACCACTACACCCACAAGTTTTTGATTGCAGTTGTTTTATTCTTACTTAATACGAGTATCTGGACATGGGTGTTTGCCTGCAAGTCACCCCTTTCTGTTCCCCTGTGTGTTTTCAATCCATTTCGATAAGTGTAGAACTTACATTTGTATATTTTCATATTAATTTCATTTTCCCTTATCATTGTTGTTCGATGTTGAGTTTGTTTTTGTTTTGCACCACTACTATTACCATTGCATCAGCACATCTCAGTATGTGCTGCCTAAATTTACTCTCGTAATTTAACAATGTTATTGTTTTTATTTCTTTATCTCCTGCTATGCCTTGTGCGTATTTGTCTTCTCTGATTGGTTGTTGTCTTTATTATGTTACTAGAAAGTTTTTCTTTTGTTTTCACTTTTAATTTATGTGGTTTTATATTTTTGTAATATTTGCAGGTTTTCCTTCAATGGCCTGCAGTTCAGTTGAACATATGGACAGTTGTTGAACTCGTTGTTTGCTGGTTGCTCAATATTCAGATGCAACAACCTCCCAAGAGAAACTGTTCTTCTTTCATTTGCAGAGTCTTTTTTGCGGCAATGTTTATTCATGCATTAATTTCGTAGTTCCATAGCAAACGTAATAATTAAGAAGTCAAATACGAGGTTTGCATGTACAAAGGCTGACCGACTTGAAGAGATTTAGAGCCAGCTGAAAGGAAAGGGAACAGGACCGTTGACATTATTAATAGTCTTCTAGGATAATTGCTGTCATAGCCCATGACCTGTAATACGTGGAAATTCTATCCTGAAATCACATAAATATGTAATCCACAAAACATGCAATTCTTCCCACCACTTCTGCGCAACCAGGCAGCAAATAATCCACTTCAAGAACATGAAAATATTGGAGGAAAGATAATTGCATACGCTGATGATACCGTAGTAGCTATCTCGAGAAAACACATTCCAACATTGTGCGATCTTCAACAAAGATCTCACAACAAACTATCACTTTAGTGCAATCGTCGAGAACTAGAATAAAATCCAGAAAAAATGGATCTGATACTGCTTAGCAGGAGACACAAGACACCTGTCCTCAAGGGAAACCTGTCCTAGGGGGAAAACGCTGAGAGTAAGAAAAGGGCTAAATGTTTAGGTTGGTTGCTGAATAGGAAGCTAAATAGGAGACTCTCATTTGCAGATGGAGTACGCCAAGCAATGACGGCGTTGTACTTCTGCAAAAGGCTAATTAGGAAAAATGGAGGTTGGAACTCAGAATAATACATTGGCTCTACACAGCGGTAGTTATTCTCTACTATGGTATTGCAGTATGGTTGAATACCCTTGAGAAGGATGTGAACAGTCAAAGAGTTGACCACGTTCAAAGACTCGCATCTATGCTCATAATCCGTGCGATGCCAACCACGCCATTGATAGTATTCTAATCGAAATTAAACTTCCGTCCAGTAGATGTGCAGGCAAAATACATCGCTATCAGTGCGCCACTAAGGTTGAAAACCTTAAGTAAGTGACCTAACAGGGGCTACGGCCATGGTAAGATTTCAACTGGAATTTCGGAGCTTCCCGGACTGGTGGCCTATGCACTCACCAACAATTTCCTTTACAATGTTCACGGCCCTCCTACTCTCAAGGGAAGAGTGGGAACGGGACGATGTAACAGAGCAACAGAGCGAGTCTATCCTCAAAGTTCGAAGATAGGGTGGGCGGAGGTTTATATTCCCACATCTGGGGATCTCCTTCAGCTTTCGGCTTCTGGACTGGTACTGCAGCTTTCAGACTGAACTGATGGCAAAAAGCTGTGGCACTGATACAACGAGGTATATCATTGGCACATTGAGAGGAACAGCAGGGCCGATAAATTAAGGTGACTTGGCACCAAGTTGATTGATGAGTGCACAGCCAATCAGCTTACAGATTTGTAAGAGAGAAAATTAAAGGATGGCGGAGTGAATCCACTTGCAGAACGACCTACAATTGGGGCCGCCTCTCCATAATCGTATAGAATTTCTGCTAAGCCAAAATAAGCGGACACTGATTTCCCTTATAACGGGACATTGCCTAAGGGATGGACTTGGAAATACATGACTTCTGCATAAGCTGGCTAAATCAGAAAGAGGAAGACATGATCTTGCACCTTCTGTGTAATTGTTCTGCCCTATCCAGACATAGATTTACCATTAAAGGTAGCCAATTTTTTATATTTGATGAAATTTTATAAATTTACAAAGTTTGAAACTTGTAATCTATATATATAAAAAGAAGTTACATTTCCTTGGTAATCTTATAACTCAAGAACGGGCTCACCTATCCAAACCAAATTTTTAGGCTTTGTTTGGACTATTCAGTAGATGGTTTGTGTTTTAAAATTTTAAGAATCGGATACCAGGGTCTCGAGAAATAGGCCAAAACGTGAACCCGAGTAACCCTAGGATGTGTTAGTACAATATGGGTAGCAAATGGAAGCTGCTGATGATTCTATAGTATAGAGTATTTTTGATGCCGCTCCGTGACTAGGGTCTCGAGATATCGGCCAAAATGTGGACCCCGATAACTTAAGGATGTGTTCGTACAATATGGGTAGCAAATGGGAGCTGTTGATGATTCTATAGTATAGAGTATTTTTAATGCCCCTCCGTAACTAGGGTCGTGAGATATAGACCAAAACGTGGGCCTGGATAACCCTAGGATGTGTTTGAACCACATGAGTATCCATTTCGGCAAAAATGTAAAGCACTTATGGATTTAATTGTGAAATTATATGTATTTGGGGAGGTGCGTTGCCATATGTACTCCATCGAATGGCAGAAAAGGGGATTGCCGCACGCACATATACTAATTTGGCTGGCACATAAAATAATTCCGGATCAAATCGATAGCCTTATATCAGCTGAAATTCCTAACCACACTGCTGATCCTGAGTTATTTCAAGTTGTCGTTAAAAACATGATACATGGCCAACTTAATTGAAATCGGTGCAGCCGTTCCTGAGTTATGACATTTTATGTGATCACAAAGTGAAGAAGATCGTGGTTGACGAAATGAAGTGGAAACACAACGACACAGACGGAGAAATCAGTCGGTTAGTAGTGAAGCACCAAGAAACCGTCGTGGGCGTACGTCCGTTTATGATATACGTCAAATGGACCGCGCGTCTTTCAATTACGATGCCACCACTGATTACAGCATGCATGCCTACATTGGCCAAATGAATATAGAATGTATACATTGCAAAGCAATTAAATTCAGAAACTAAACGCCTCGTATGTGCTGTGCTGGTGGGAAAGTCAAATTGCCGGTGCTAGAACTTCCGCCAGAACCTTTGCATTCATTGGTTTTTGGCAATTCACCAACGTCGAAGCATTTCCTCTTAAACATTAAAAAATACAATTCATGCTTTCAAATGACATCTTTTGGAGCTACAAATATTATAAGAGATGGATTTATGCCGACGTTTAAGGTTATTACTTCGTTTGGAATAAACAATATCATATTTAATTTATGTGCCGTCCCTGTGTTCGATGTTTTTAAAAATTCAGATCCGTTATCTACATATATTTCTCGAACTTTACATATTCAAGGTCAAATATACCATAGAGCTGGGTCTTTGCTACTATTCCCGGATGGTGACCATCAATTTTTGAAAATATATTTTATTGGTGATGAGAATAGTGAATTAGATCAGCGCTGTGCAATTTCGACGAATACGAGAAGATCAATCGTGAATGAATTGCAAACAATGTTCCATCAACACAATGATTTGGTGAAATTGTTCAAAGTGGCACTCGATCTGATGCCCACCGATGACCACAAAATAATAATAAAAGCCGATAAAACACCAATTGGGGAGCACGCCAGACGATTCAATATAAAAAAAACATTTTATGTATGGTGGTGCGAAGCCCACTGGGGAATGCTAGTAATATATAATTTGTTATATGAACTATATTTTTACAAAAAAAATATTTAAGGAGAAAAGTAAGTGAACAAATAGTCAAAAATTGTTTAAATGGTGGGTGTTATATTTTTTCGTGGCATGTATGTTTGTTGGAAATTTTATTTCCGAGGCCAATTAGAAAATAGCTTAGAGCTTTGGATCCATTTTGTTTATATGACCTAGTTTCCCTATAAGGTTTTGTTCCGCATATGGTGGAATTGGCAGGGAATCATCTTCTCCTCTTAATCTTTCAGAAGTGTCCAGCTTTGGTCAATAGGAAAGGAATTGTGTACCATCAGTATAAGACCGAGTCCCAAGAATCTATATTGACTCACCAGAAGCGGCCGGATGTGTGGCAGCTGCGATTCGGATGTGGAATAGTTGTGTGATTATTTTTTCTTTTAATTTCTAAAAGTCGAATAAATAAAAAATCGAATAAAATAAAATGTTTTTTTTTTGGCAAACTCAATTTTCGTTGTGACTTACTTTCAAAGGAGCAAAAAATTAAATTCACACTTTCAAAATATCAAATTTTATAAGACTAAACTAATTTTCATTAGCACTAAAATCTTCTCAGAGTGGCCTTTTTTAACCTTTTTTTGTATAATAATACAGTTTTTTTTTTAACTTAAAGTTTTGGTAGCTTTAAAGAAACAAACACGAAACTTCAAAATTTTTGCATTTTCGGTATAAAAAAGCACTAAATTTATGCGAAGAGCAAATGGTTGGCAATACTGCACAACTCAGAAAAACGTGACGTCACGCACTCTCTGATGGGCGCAAACTTCTTTCTATCATTCTTGGGTGTTTATGTTGAATTTTAACTTTTTGTATTGTATTAAGAGACTTTCCCATAAAAGAAAAATAAGCTAAAAATCTATTCAAAATTAGAATACGAAAAAGGAAGAAACTTTGAGCTCACCTAAAAAACTGTAGATTAGAAATTAGAAGTACATTTTCAAATAACCGAATCAAATTTTGTTTGTTCCCTCTACCAGTATTTAGCGACGGTTATTTTTATTTTTTTGTTGTACCGTAATTCACAATTTTCCCACGAAAGCGCTGCTGATTGAATGTTTCAAGCTACGTGAGGCAGCTTTGGTAAATAGAGGAAGAAATTAAGTGTGAGTGGCGGAATATTCAACTACCGGAATTTAAAATAACGGCGTCGATATTGCCCACACCTACTATAAACGAAATGAATTGCACCAAAAAATCTACACAAGCAGATATGCGCAAGAAGAAACTTAAATAATAAAGGGTCTTTCAAAAGACGCACTTAGATGTTGTTTAAAAGAAAACGTTTAAAAATTTTAGGTTTCCAGGTTTCACTATTTTTATGCAAAATGAATAAAACAATACATAAATAAATATACAATTATATGTGAAAAATGGCATCATTTAGATGCCCACCAGGAGGTCGTCTCGAGATAAAATCCATCAAACAGGCGATTCATGAATGCCTACTTGCTGAGCGTCGAGATATCGATGTTGAAGGTTGTTCAGCACCACTTTGCACCGCATCAGCAGTTTTTTCAACAGAAAGCACAGTTTTTGGTCGGCCAATCTTTTTTCTATGCTCGACAGAGCCAGTTTTCTGAAATTTTTCACCAACATTTGATTTGTCGACTTAAACGGGCGATTATGTCCACCAAACAAATCACAAATTTTCCGATAATTTTCTTAACGATCGACCATTTTTACGATAAATTTCCGCGTTGTTCTAACTTGTAAAATTGTACATCTGTTACTTGACCAATTACAAAAATGACGTGAAATTGCACGGTAGCCTGTCTAGGAATTATGCGTTACTGACATCCAGGCGCCACTTTTGAAGGACCCTTTATTAATGTGCCCATATGTATGAATGTTTGCCTGCAACTCTACTACGGCTAATTTAATATTTTATGTATATAGTTCGCAGCTAATACATAATTGCGCATGTGTGTGTGTGTGACCTAAGGCATATTCACTTCCTTAAAGCTCCCCTATTTCACACAGTTTAGTGCTGTTTAGTAGCCGTTTCACATGTTTCACGACGTTGCGCTAACTAAAACCTCGCATTAAGGCACCACAAATACTAATCCATTTGCATTTGTATGTGTGTACATGGCTGTGTGCATGCTGACTTCACCTGTATCGTTAAAACATTTTTCCACAATTTACTCACTACAGCAACATATGCGACAAGAGACAGCAACTACGACAACATATGCCATGACACCTTTCAAAAAAGGTTGGCGACACCATGTTGACTAAGCAACGCGATGTGTTGCAGGTCCATGCCGCACCACGACCGACATAACATAATCATAAATATAAATTAACTACTGGTTGCAAAAAAAACAACAACAACAACAACAAACGGGAGATTTCTGTAAGTACAGCTGAAGTAGAACTAAAAGCGACTACTTCACTTACAAAAACAACAATAGCACTCTAGTGGTGCAACAGTAGCACAGCAACAGCTGCTACATGCGCTATTGGAATGGGGCATGCAGCACGATGGCATAACTAATATAATCAGTGCATTACCAACAACAACAACAACAACAGAGTAAGAATGAACATAAGGAAGTGTAAAGGCGAAAGAAAGCTCGGCCGTCAGCTGCGTGTTAGGGTGAAACAGGCAGGGCGGGGAGAGGGGCGGGTTTTTGCGCTGGTAGTCACAAGCTCGAGTAGTGCTGCCGGAATGACATCATGTCGTTCTCTTGCCCCACATGCAAGCGGCGCTTGTTGCAAGTAAAACTTTCTGCGAAACTCTGAAAGTGTTGCACAAGTGGCTTTTGTACAACACCAGCAGCAAAAGTGAGCCACCACCGCACACACGTACGTCAACATGCGTGTATGTGTGCAGCTTTGTATACTTACGTATGCTTAACAAGTCGGGCGCGTTGCAAAATGTTACGCTGCATGCGGGTGTGTTGCATGCTCCAACTACTAGGGCACAACAATATCATAAACGTTGCACTATTGCCCGGGGTAATGTTGCGCATGCATTTTACATAAGTAAGTGTTGAAGAAGAAAAATGTTTTAAGGCAACATTTTGCTGCAACAACAACAACAATAGTGATACAAATAATACGAACGAGAGGTGCAAGCATACATACATTACATACGTATACATTTTTCATGCAACAAAATGTCCAACAAGCACTTCTCCTTCGAATGCTGTGTGGCACTACTTACCCACACACACACACATGCAAACTCATACTTGCATTAGTAATAACCGTCCACCTTTGCGACTTTTAGACGCCTCCGGTTGCGCGACAAGTCCACTTTTGCACTTTGGCTACTTTTGTGCGCTTTGTTGACAGCGTTGCATTCCAGTGTAGCTGCCAGTACGAGTCCGAATAAGTACAAGTGTTGCTTACTGCGAGCCACTTCAGACTCAAGTTGCTAACTCTTTCCGCAGGCAACGGATCGCGATTTGGGTACGAAATCATATGTGAAGAAGCTTCTGTACGTGAATTAAGTCACATGGCAAACAATTTTATTAAAAAGTTTATTATGGGATACGTTGAAAAAATTGCCCAATAATTTAGGTGGCTGTGGATGAGAGCATGGGGAAAGGCCTAGAAAAAGCCCACTGGCAAAATACTTCAAGTCTCTTGGCTGATGCCCCTTGAAAATAATTTGTTTCTGTTAGACCAAAGTTCCATGGAAATGTCTGCCTTGGGTTCTTATTAGTCAAACTTCTATTCAATGGATATCAGGAGCCGGGAAATGCCAATTATTGAATGAAAAGCAGGTATTATTTGCAGTACCAATTTGATAATAAGCTGAACAAAGTCCAAGTTGTGAAACTCAACCATAAATTATTGGAAGGACATAAAAATAGTTAGGTGGCATTAAAAACCCCTATGAGACAGGATTAAATTGTACATACAGGGCGCATACGGTATATGCTCTTTTTTAGATAAGACACGGAGAACTACAACTTCAAGAAACAATCAGTTATCGTCGCTATATGCGCAAATCACACAAATTTAAACGAATGCTGTAATTCCGCGGTTCAAGTTAAGGTCTCTTCCAAGTCCCACCCATCGACTAACGAACGGAGTTGAGGAGTCTGTCAATCAACATTTATTCAAAGAGTGAGGCTTAGGAATCTCTGAACGAATCTTCAGCCTTTCAAAAAATAAGCTTCCGATTTCTAGATACCTGGTCTTCATTGATCTGGTAGGGTCAGTTATTGTCTAAACAAACGGCAGGCTGAATACGGCAGAAATGAGAATGCAAGAACAAATAGGGAAGCGTGGGATTGGGAAAATTATTCGTTACCAACCATAGTCGGTTTTTGGTCTCATAGTCTTCAGAAGCAGTGAATTAGCGCGTTGTGACTAACCAAATCTTACCCTAACTTAAGTCATATTTTTCTAAAAAATGGAGCTGGAGTAACAGTAGACACTTTAGCATAACTTTCTAATTAAGAGTTTTGAGGTCCTGCACAATGCCCATCAATATTACGCGTACTTTTGAATTTTTGAAGAAGAAGGTAGAGATAAGACAACTCGTGATAAGAGGTTTAGTACTTGTTGTTGTTGTTGCTGTAGCAGCATAAACATTCCCTATACGTACATGGGGAATGCTGGTGAAGTGACAGTCCTTGACCGGATATATCGGGAGAACGGAAGTTTAGTACTCAAAGCTAGCGGTTTCCTGCTTGAGTTCAAAAAGTATTTCGACGAATACCTTTCGAAGGGTCTGAATCTTACTTCTACATGTGAATGGGTAGTGAAGTGAAAGATGTAGGGAGATTATATACTTACTCGTCTACAGTTCACACAAAAACCAACTCTAGAAAAATGCGTTCATGCGTTTGTTTATTACATTTTCTTAAATTTAGGTGAGATTTAATGTGTTCGTTCTAAAGGTCCAGCAAGGAATTTCCGAAAACTGGCTAATCTACATTTTTTGCAAAATTTTGTGAGCGACTTAGCAGAAGTTCACTTGAGCGACTAATTTTTTGCCTTGGCTTTTGGGACATAAAGTAGGGCACCAGCATTCTTTGGGGAAAGCCCAGTTTCTAGGGCATAACATACATGGTTTATTTATATCAAAAGTATAAAACTTCATCAGCGTTTCAGTTTCATTGCATTGATCTTAAGGAGCTGAAATGGAAAGCGAACGAAGTAAGCCTTCAGGCACGCATACATACACTCATGGACAATAAAATTCGAGTGCTACAAGCTGGTCATTTTCTGCCATGTAAATAATTGTCGAACTTAATTAAAATAAATTGAAAACAAAAAATAAATTATATATACATAAAAATCTCATTTTTACAGCTATTCTGAGACCCTGATTCATCACGTCAAAATCTTCGGTTTTTCGGTAATCTGTTTTTTGGTATCTGTAGGTCAGTTACACTTCTCCGGCCTGTGGTATCTAATTCATTTCTATCATTATTGGTCAATCGCGACTTACTGGCACATACCAGAAACTTCAGAAAACCACACAGAAAAAACTTAACCTCCGGGAGAAGTAACCATGCACCCAAATCGTTCCTAACAAAAGTTAATCCTTTGGATGTACTGGTCAATTACCTAACTCGCCGTGGTGACTTGATCAGTGTTTATAAGTACAAAAAATCGGCTTTTTAACTGTAAATCAAGATTTTGTAAATCTCGAATTTCGACCAACAAGAAAAAATAATGTGTTGTATGTATGCGTGTATTTCAACTTGATTATGTTTTGTTGCACTGCATAATTCACCTACACTGAGTTGGTGTATAATTTCCAAAACGAAATGAAAATCGAATTACATCTTTGTTGTCTCTATACACCCAATATTCGCTTACATCTGCCTGACCCGATCAATCATTGGACTGCTATGAATATAATGAGGCTATGCCCTGTTCAGGCTGATTTTCGTTTTCTGTGCCTGCCTAGCACTTAATTCCCTGCATTCCTTCCATTATTACAATTTTCTAAGTACAATGCAGCTAACCACATCCGTACACTTATTACCAACTAATTAACTTAAAAGCACTAAAGCCGTTAACAGGTGCAGATGGAAAAGTGCTGAGTCGGAAATAGTAATTCCAACTGCCCAGTATTTAATCACTTTAGTACCTCATCATTAGTTGAAGAATGCAGCCATGCAACCATGCAGCCAAGGTGCATTGATGGCCACCGCCTCAGATGAGGCGGATGCTGTGGCAATTGGTTGCCTGAGAGAAAGTATTTGTTGCAGTACAGCTCAAGGTGTTAACCATAGAATGGCCTTAGGCCCTTTATTATCTGTCACACGCAATGAACAGTGGAAATGGCATGCACCAACTACAAAGCTAACGGAATCCTAGAATCGAAACGAACAGTGGTGAGTGGCTGGGTGAAGTATGGTTAAAATATTTAACTGAACGATTTCCGTAATTTCACAGACAAAGACAGATAATCAGTGTAAAAAAAAAAATGGAATAAGCTCCATCAGCATAAATTACATTCGTTGTAAAAAATTCAAAAATTAATATTTAAATAAAATTATCAAGCATTGAAAGACAAAAATAATAAAAGTGAATAAATATGGAAATTTTTGAATATAAGATAAGAAACTGAAGTCTTCATGTGAGAATCAAAGAATATAAGTCTTTACGCTTTCAGATGAGAAATAGGAATGAGAGAATTTAGTAAACAACAAAACACCTTTACATATGTCGACAGACTGAGTTCGTTAAGGACCTAGGAAATGAACCTACCGCTAAAATTCTACCGGTAAATGTGAACGAAGTACTCGAAGCAAGTGACAAATTATCGCCTCGAAAAGCGCGAGGACCAGACAGCTTTCCAAGCTCTGCGCTGAAGAAAGCGGTGGCACCAAATCCAAACATTTTCAATATGTACCTGCAAGAAGGCATTTTTTCAATTAGCTGGAAAATGCAAAGATTGGTACTCATACCAAAAAATTCAGGCGCTGGGTCTTCCACGGCAAATGGGTCTCTATGTATGTTGTAGTGCACCGGCAAGCTGTTCGAGCTAATTATCAAAAACCGGCTAGAAGCATTTGTAGATGAACTGCTGTTAAGCAATCAGTTAGATTTTAGAAAAAAAGCGATCTACCTCAGATGCGATTGAGGTTGTAAAACAAATATACGAAAGGCGATTGGTGGCAAGCGATGGCTAGGTGGAATCAAGGAGTACTGCTTGGTTGGCTTGTTCGACGTTAAAAACGAGTTCAATAGTGCTAGTTGGATAGAGTTACTCCACACTTTGCGCATTACGGTTTAAATAACGAACTAAATGCCTGCCTTCTAAATGGTTTTTGCGAACTCCTAAAGTCGTATCTGAGCGAACGCTACTTTCGCGTTAAATAAGAAGACGAGTACTTTAACCTTGAAGAAATAAATGCTGGTGTGCTTGCGGCGTTCTTGGTCCGCTCTTATACCTTCTATATACCAGAGACTTGCCGATTCCCCCGAATAGCTTCATCACCCCTTTTGCTGATGACAGTGCAATCCTAGCAAATGGAAATAGTGCTGAAGAATCTGTAGCTAAACTTCAAATTGCAACAAACGCTATTGAAGAGTGGAGAACGACTTGGAAGTCAGTTCATGTAAACTTCATCAACAAAAAAGTGAATCAGTATCCAATAATACTGCTAGGTGCCGCAATGCCACAGGCAAATATTGGAAAATACCATGGCCCGATCCTAAGCTTCGATGGAAGGAGCATATAAAACTTAAACGGCACGAAATCCATCTGAAGATATCCATATATAACAAAGATCTATATATAAACAAATTATAAAGCCTGTGTGGTCCTATGACGTGCAACTATGGGGTTGTGCCCGGTAAAGTAATATAAATATACTTCAACGACTCCAGAACAAAATCCTTTGAGATATTCTTAACTCAGCTTGGTTCGTTCGCAATAAGGATATTCATCATGATCTCCAGATCTCTACAGTCGCTGAAGAAATTAAAAAACAAGCATAATCCCACTACCTCAGGTTTCAACTCCTCAGGACTAACCCGGCTACTCCATCGAATCGAACCACATGATCTGGCATGATGGCTGTTAACTTAAGGAAGGGACTATGAAAATCTCTTCACGATGGGATAATTCACCAAAAGGCAGGTAACCGCCTCATCCCTAGAGTAAAAGAATGACTTGAAAGAAAGCACCCTTATCCAAACCCTTGAATGTTTTAAAGCATACCTTCATCGCTTTGGGCATGAAGAGACTCCATAATGCGAGCCATGAACGGACGAAGATGCAGAACATGTGCTTTTCGTATGTCATCGTTGCAGAAGACTTAGGAAAACTCTAAAAGGTAAACTCGCCTGTGGCGCCACGGCCGAGAATTTAGTGCCACTGATGCTAAAGAGCAACGACGCATGCGACTGCGGCAGTAATGCAGCAACTTCGATACAGAAAGCAAGAAAACGTGTAAGCCATCAAACACAAAAGTGCAGGTAACTAATGGTACCAGACACATTGTAGAAATACACCTTTCTATGGTATGGACAGGTACATGGCTGGTGGGGGATACGACAGGGGTGACTCTCTCGTCAAAAGCTGTGAACAGTGGGTGGAAACAAGCAGATGCTACTTTTGACGCATTGCATCAGTACAGTAACAGATGTTGAGTCCAGGGCTCAAACCGCCTCCCGACGAAATACTTAACGGTAGCATTGAGAGGATCGGTCCTTTGACGGTAGGAGGTTTAGTTCGGGTTAAAGGTCCATTTTGACGGGGTTAGGGTTCGATGTTTCGACCTCGTAAAAAACATATGAGTGTGTTATACAAATTTCAAGGAAAGAAGCTGTTTGTTTGCCTAGCAAAAACAAATTTGTAAAATAAAACACTAATTAATTAAGATCAATTTTCATTTTTTATATATAATATTAAAAAAATATATATATATATTAGAAATGAAATTTTCTGTATAATATGCGTTATAAATAAAAGAGATCGCAATTCAAATATTTCTTTCTCCTGACTTGGAAAGTTGAAAACTCATTGTGCTCCGATGCTTCCTCGAGCCCACTTATTATTTATTTTTGACATTTTCTTGCTGTGAAAACAGCTTTACAAACTATAGCTTTGCTTAAACCATCAACCTTACACCAACTGTAATATTTACCTTCTTCAATATTCTTCTTCACTTTTATTTTAATATAAATTCCTGCAAAATATGCGTATCGGGCCACCTAACGTAAAAACGAACTGTTTTCATAAGTTATTTTTGGCGTCATGCTTCCGGCAGCCCTCCATTTAGTCCATCAGCCTTTCATCAGCCCTGGG
Source organism: Anastrepha fraterculus (assembly GCA_037575425.1). Taxonomy (NCBI): domain Eukaryota; kingdom Metazoa; phylum Arthropoda; class Insecta; order Diptera; family Tephritidae; genus Anastrepha; species Anastrepha fraterculus. Next base: position 7,839 of record JAYXIM010006315.1, on the reverse strand, counting down.
ATTAGCAGTGCCACCACGCACTCAAACGAGTTTCTGGGCGCACTTTCGTTTAAAACGAGAGAGTTTCGCATCCAGTCGTCTATGGTAAAAGTGCAGACAAAGTTCTCTACGCAAAACTTGCTGGAATGTAGGCTGATAGATTCTCAAAGCCCGTGACTGACTAGATCACGTGAACTGAAGAACTTACGGTTGCGATATTTATGGTCCTTCAATCCGTGCATTACCCACCTGAGTAGTCAGTCTTCGACAGCCAAGCGGCAATAACGGCTCTCGGGTTAGTGACGGTGCACTCGGAACTAATCAGGGAATGCCTGATCTCCTTTCAACTGCGTTCGAATTCTTTGACATTAGCCTCATCTGGGTTCCTGGTCACAGCGACATTGCGGGAAACTGCGAGGCGGATGAGCTGGCCAGACAAGGGACATGTGAGGTGATCTCCCCGCGAAAGGAGGGAATTGGGATCCCCCTGACTACCTGCGGTCTGCTCTTGGAAAGATTGGCATCGCGCCAACTCAGCGAGCGTTGGGCAAGTACACAAACTTGTAAGGTTGCGAAATCCTTCTGGCCACGTGTGGACCGGAGGGCGCTCGGGCCAGCTTCTGAGGTTGACAAAATATCAGCTCTCGAATCTCGTGGGTTTTCTCACAGGTCACTATGCGCGAGGAATGCATTCTTTGAGGCTTAGAATTACCTCAAGTCCCTTTTGCGATGGATATATGGAGGATGAGGTAGAATCATCTCAGCACCTACTCCGTAGCTGCCCTGCTCTGGTGGGGCTAAGATCCAGGCACCTTGGCTCTTACTTCTTTGCTACGCCTGCTGATATAGCAGGTGTTGACATTAAAAATCTGATGAATTTCATCAGTAGCACAAAGCGGTTGACGCAAACGCAGCACAGTCATCGTTCGTAGTCCACACACTCTAACCCACCCTCCTAACCATCCCAGCACCACCTTGCCCCGCATCCCATCGGTCTTCCTCTCTCACCTCACCTCCTTCATAATGGTATCAGAAAGGACGAATCGGCTTTATCCAACCTAACCTAAGCTAATTTAAATTTCGACCACCAACTCAGAATGTCGATAGTAATTTTGAGTACTTTTTGCGCATCCATAAACTTTAGCATTGGAAAAATATAAATCTTGAAAGATGCGTTGACTTCGCTAAATCAGTCTGGGTGCATTTGTATTTAAATAGTTTTGTGGACATCGAGCAACTCTTACTTTCTTACCAATTTCATTACAGTGAATGGAAATATGCAATTGTTGCGAATAGAAATACAGTTGAGCATTTTCCTAATCTGACCCATCTATAAGAAGGCAGACCCTGTAAACTGCTTTAGCTGTTCCGGAACTACTTTCTTAATATTACATTTAAGATTTTATCTGACTAATTATGTGAAGCAAGGAAGTTAATCACCAATAAATTTATTGGACCCTATTAGGACGGCTTCAGGTTTGAAAGGTCTATCATCGAAGTGATGAAAAATACCATGAACATCTACAAAATTGCTACGAACCTTGTCAAAAGAAAGAAAAACCTTTTCGTGCTACTCTGTCATGCCCATTCATTAGATTTGGTGTAATTTGAAGAAGAAGAAAATCTCCATTGAGTGGTTAAGTGATTCAAGTGAGGAATTAAAAAGTTAAGCTTTTTCTCGAGCAGCCAAAAACACGCGGAATGCCGATATCAATCTATGGCGCAGAAGCTTGGCCGAAGACTATGGAGTAGGTAGGTGCAATGGTTGAAGTGTCACTCTGACACTCTCCAAGTAAAACCGAAGCGCCGTTTTGATGCCATTATGAGACAGGCCCATGGAGTGTTCCAGAGAAATATTCTTCGCCTTACTTGTGGATCTCTGTGTACGCTGTGAATTTTTGATGATTGCGAGGTAGTTCTGTTGATGAGCGTCGTCCGAATCGGGTCCAGCTCTCAATTGGTTCACACTGTTGAAATACGCTGAATGTGGACGTCGGCTTTTAAGTGAGGGAAAACTTTGCTTAACTTGGTGGTTAAATAAAGGGAGGTACCGAAAAGCGTAATCACAAAAGTTCAAATAGTGCATAAGATGTAAAAAACTTTTGCCTTCGAGTTTGGCTCAATGGAAACACTGCAACCACACCCTGGTGCACAACCACGCACACTTAACCTTGTGGCCTAACCAGAAGTTACTGTCATGGCAGCTCACCGAACACAGCTCTGTGTTTAGAAACAGAGCAAAATGTGGAAGTGGGCGCCAAAAGTGATCGGATAAAGTGCCGGATGCTATGCAGCATCGAATAGTTCCACACATCCGTACACGATGGTGGCTTTCCTGCTGGCGGTGGGGGTCGACAAAGACAGAATCCAGCCGTTGAGGACGCCAGAGGCCGGCAATGGGTCCACACTGTCATTCGTTTGTCACTTGCCTGTCTCGTTACGGTTAAGTGAGTGGGATAATGTTTGCACGGACGCACTTATGTATATCACTCAAACACACATCCATACGCAGGCACACACGCACACATCCATGCTTAGAAGTGCATGCACTCGTGAGCCAGCACAGCATCAAATTGCGGGTGGGCCAATGTTGTTACACATAAATCACCATGCAAAGTGTCTGGACTCGGCGCAGCACAGCTGTACTCAACGCTGTGGCCAAAGCCAACTTCAACTACAGCACTCCGTTTACAGCGTTGCAAGCACCAGTCAGTGGACGTAGTTGCAGTTGTTGTGCACTGTAGTGTGTGCAATGAGGCAACTGTGCAATTTTCAATGTACACATACATCCACACATACACACGCACACATGTACAAATAGGTTTGTCATTCTGCATGTATCTATTTATGCACGTAGTGTTGTGCAATTGATGGCCACATGCTGGGAATTACCTGTGCCGTGAACTGTTAGCCATCAGTTTGGATATTTGCCACTCATGCGTAACGCCAACAGACCTTGAAGTCTCAAACTTTCTGAGTTCTTGTCATACATATGTACTATTCAAACTTGCAGCGCGCACACAACCGAAAGTTTACAGTTTTGCCAAAATATACACAATTTCACTGTGCAAGCTGCAAGAAAAACAAAGCTACAGGCACGTTGCGTGCAACAAAGTTTCCAACAAATTTTTTACTCCTATGGGGCACCAATACACTACATTTACCTGCATCCTGATGCATGCAAACCATTAGAATACTCGCATACCAGCAACATTTTTCTTTGCTACCTTGTTTTTGTTTTTCTTTTACAATCTGTTGTAACTTGTTAGCTATTTTGTTACCTTTGTTTTTTACTATTCCAGGTAGTAAAAGATTATGCACAACTTTTTCCACAGGCGGAGTGAGCGAGTCTGACGTGTACACATAACGTGTGTCGCCTCCAGTAGAAGTGATTGAGATGACAGCTCAAGGCGTGTGAGTAGCGAATTATATACCAGGGGTGAGTATTTTTGAATTGAAAGAGATTTTGCAGTCATTTCGGCCCAACAATTTTCTCATACAGAGGTTGTAAGTTTGAAGAATAGAGGGTGAGCGTTTATGAGCACTACATTTTACTGTGAACAGAGATGGGGAACTCACAATGAATGGCGCCACGATTAAATAGTTATAATAACTTAATACCGACAATCTTAGCTAGAGTTCAAGTCGTAGGTGAGTGATCTATGCCAAGTTCTATTGTAAAATAATATAAATCTGGCAATCACTTTTCTTCGCTCCATTATTCCTTTGTACTATATGCTATCCTTGCACTAAAGAAAGTAGTCACCATCATACGTTAAAATCACGCGTGTTTATCTCTGCTCAACAAGATCACTTCGTCGCGTTCCATATTATGGCCTCACATTCTACTCAGCGCAGTTTCATATTGTTTAGGGAGGATCAAATCGTTGGACATATTATTTGAAAATAAAATATTCTTACAATTATTCGAGTTACTTGCAAGATTCTTAATTTAGTCATAATGATTAAAAAAATTTTGAATATGACAGCAAACAATTATTTAAGCGCCCCTGTAGCTCTGGGAAAATAAGCATGTTTTGGGAATTTCTTCCAGTGGACCAACTAAATAACTCAAAATCCGAAAAATTCTAAAAAAATAGCATTGATTACCCAGATGTGCTACGAACTTCATAGAACCTCCACTTCGAGAACTGCATGAAATTTGTCTTTTCCTGCTCTCCCGTCGTTAAGCAGACATTTAACAATTTTACACGATATATATATATATATTTATTCCTTTTACTCCATAGTGAAGCATAGGGCTACAACAAAACTCTTAAATCTGTCCCTGTCCAATGACATTCTTTTAATTTCATTCCAGTTCATTTCACTTAATGTTATCTCCTTCTCTAGCTGTCTTCTCCAAGTATGCGCTGGGCGTCCCCTTCTGCGTGATCCCTGTGGGTTCCATTCAATGGCTTGCCTCGTGATATCTTGTGCGGGTTTTCTGAGCGTATGGCCGATCCAGTTCCACTTTCTTTTCAGAATATTTGTTTTGATGGGCGTATGGTTCGTCAGCTCCCACAGTCTGTCGTTGGGTATAGTTTCTGGCCACCTTATCTTTAGTATACGCCTAAGGCAGCGATTTGTAAATTTACACGATAGATCAACGCGTTATTAAGAAAATAGTCAATCTAGAAAAACATAACGCGAAATTCGTGAATTTTTCGATGGAAATAATTACCCGAATGCGGCGACAATTTAAAGATTGGAGAAAAATTTGAGGAAACTGGTTCTGTTGAGGATACAAAAAGGACTGGCAGGCCAACAATCAACATCGACATCTCGACGTTCTCAACAATTAGATTTTCACGAATCGCCTGTTTGGCGGATTTTACCTATGGACGGGATCATGGTGGATGATGGCCTAAAAAATGAAGCGAGGAAGAAATGGTTGCTGAAGAAAACTCGTGTCGCTGAAGAAACATACATTGAAAAAAAGCGCAGCAAGGAAAATGTGCCAAAGAAAGAAAAGAGATTCCATGAAAAAGGAGATAGAGAAACTGTGCATAAATTTCAACGACAAGCAAACCCGCAAATTTTATAGCAAAGTTAAGGCAGAAAAGCGCGGATTTCAACGCAATGGGCAAATATATGCAAGAACAGAAATGGTGATATACTTACGGAAGAGCAGGAGATAGTAGAAAGGTGGGTTGAGTACTTTAAGGAGGTGCTGAATGCTGGTGAAATTGGTGCTTTTACAGATATTAACATACTTCATGCGAACAACAACACAGTTCTAGACCACCCTGACGAACAACCACCTACATTACAAGAAATACTAGATGCAGTCAACTATATGAAAAACTTCAAAGCGCCTGGAAAAGACAATATAACAGCTGAGCTCCTAAGAAACGCAAGTACTAGTTACATTGAAAGAATGCATCACCTGACCACATTGATCTGGAACAATGAAACACTGCCAGGCGACTGGAACACAGCAATAATACTCCTCATTCACAAGAAAGGCGATAAATTAAACTGCAAAAACTATCGCGGGACTTCCTTACTCAAGCACAACGTATAAAACCTTCACAAGAATTGTTAACAAAAGACTTATAGGCCACTCGGAAAGAGTACTTCCAGAGTATCAATGCGAATTTCGACCTGGAAGGTAAACAATAGACCATATTTTTTCTCTCAAACAGTTCATGGAGAAATGTTTTGAGCATACCATTGGGCTGCAGATGCTGTTTGTTGCTTTCAAGCAAGCTTTCGATAGCATCAACAGGAGGGCGATCCCCACAATATTTTATAAATGCAAAATGCAAGACAAACTCACCATCGATGAAGTAAGTGACGCAAAACGGACTGGACATATTTTAAACACAACTACCTAATTATTCGCATGCAATTGTCAGCAAAAATATCCACGCCCTAACTAAAACCTTCGCCGATATAGAAATTGCTGCTAGTAAAATTGGTCTTAAAATCAACGAAGATAAGACGAAATATATGATGATGTCCCGACAAAATAAACCAACATCAGGCAAACTGAAAATTGGCGATTTTTCTTTTGAAATCGTTGAATCCTTTACCTATTTAGGCTTCAAACTGAGTAGAGAAAATTCAATGAGCCCCACCGATCGATGAAGATGGAACGACGAGCTAGATCAACTGGTAAAGGGCGAAAATGTTATACGTTTCATCAAAGCGCAGCGGTTAAGATGGCGGGATCACATTACAAGAATGGACGGTACGAGGGCGCAGAAGAAAATCGTAGAAGCCAGAGCGTTCAACACTAGAGCAAGAGGAAGGCCAAGAAACTTAGTATAATGAACTTAAAAAAAGTCGCAAGCGTTCGAGACGTATGGAGGTCCCGCGTGCAGCAGGCCAAAGCTCACAAAGAGCTGTAGAGCCAAAGATGATGATGAATTTTTCGCATAACTATAATTGTTATATTGTGAAATCTAAAAGAATCTAAATTTTTACACGGTTTTTAAACAACATCTAAGGGCGTACACAAATTTGAGATTTGATTATTCATTAGAGAATACGAGCAGGCAACACAATTCTTATAAGCGATTTAGTAACATAAGTATGAACAGAAGTTCTTTTTATGCTCTCTCAGTTTTCAAAATTATAAAAGTAGAAGGAAATAATGGGTGATTTTGAGAAATGTAAATGCAGTGTAATTCTAAACAAAAATATCATACAAGTTTGATAAGAAAAAAACAGTCCACCAATCAGCTGAGTAATTTTTGATTTGCTGTAGTTAGAAAGTTAGTTTTAGGAAGAAAACTTTTCAGGGAAACTAAGTTTCAAAACACAAAAAACCCGGAGCAAATCGGAGCATCCTACGTATAATTTTTAGAGTACATGCGTATTTTGGTATTTGATATCGTTATGAGGTGTAGAGCTAGAGTAGACCGTTTGAATGGGCTGTATGCAACATTTTTTGGTAACGAAAATAGAAACGTGTTTTTTAAGAATGGCAGAAAATTTGTACATTTCTCTCAGAGCTCCACAAAACATTCCAGCTACACACACGGTTAACATACAACGTTTTTCCCTACCAGTCCCACTTTTCATGTTTGTTTTTCATTTTCCGCATAGCTGACTCCTCTGGAGCCATGCGTACAGCTTTAAGTTTGTCCACTAAGTATGTAAGTATTTTACCAGTTGAGAAGGGCTAACTGCTATCCTTTTAATATACGAGTACATACATACTTATATATATTAATAGCCATAAAAATTTTCGTTTCTACCTGTAAACGTTTTACTCGTACGAAAAAATTAACGGTACACCGCATACAAATTTTGTAATATTAAAATGACCCAAGAGAGTACCTAAAAATTTGCCGGTTAACTTTAGTTGCATTCATAGTCAACGTTTTACTTTCTCTCGCCTGCTTTGCCCGCATATCCCCTGCATTGCCGCAACACATGACTTCCTCTCAAATGTTGTGGGAGGTGGTGATCGTTCCACTAAAACACCATTTTGTGGTGCTCACTTAATGTTACATTTCTGCTCCTCCTTTTGCTCAGCTTGTCTCTAAGACTAATTAAAATCACTTTGCACAGCACACCATGACGTGAAACTTCTTAACCGCTCCACCATTTCATGTGTTTCATTGCAGTTCGCGCAGTTGACGATGACTGCCTGAGCGCCAATGGGGGAGGAGCACTCAGTGTAAGTGCTAGTTAATACTACCACTACTGCTCCTTTACAAGCACGCAAACGTCTGCTGGTTCCGCGTAGTTCATTACCAACCAATACGGCCAATGTCTCTAGCGACTGGCAGATGGTTGTCGCTGCCTTGCAGGTGGGTACCGCAATGAAGAGCATAAGTACGCACAATGTATGTGTGTATGCAGGCTACATAAACTCATATGTGTAGTCAATCCATTTGTATGTAT
>JAYXIM010006314.1:0-13368 GCA_037575425.1 Anastrepha fraterculus | reverse complement strand
TTAGCTTAATATCGTCGTATTCGGATGCAGAGGGTAGAGAAGCAGGCATTTTTCGACTAATTTTGAACGCACAAACAACGAGCTCAAGACCATAATTGCCATTTGGCTGTCGGAGCAGATATTTAAGTCCTTTACAGTAATTACAGAAGTAAGCAACCAATCTACTGCACCTTTAATTGCGGCTACCTCCGTTTGGAAAACACTACCGATAGTCTAAAGTTGAGCTTGATGAAGAGCTTCTCGCAGATTACTCCCCACTAACACTTCCGTCCAACTTCGAGCCATCATGTATTCGGCTCATAACACTTTCCACCATCCAATGTGACAGCTCTCTCACAAAAACAATAGCTCTTCTTCCCACTCGAGTAAGTGCCAAAATAGCCTTTTGTCTCAGCGTTGACATCCACACTTTTCGCTTCACTTAGTAATATTCGATAGAACATCAAACTACACAACATACATATGTAAGAATACACTCATACCTGGCATTCCCAAAAAGCTGTTAATAAAATTCCGCTGCAGGGAGGTGGTCGGATATGGGATGGATATGGTACAGTGCAGAAAAGGTTATTGAAATCCACGCACATACTCGTACAAAAAAACAAATCCATTCGTGGCTAACAATATGGCTCAGAACTGAGTACAAAATGTTAAGGGAAATTTGCGCGGAGGAGGAGTATGACACACCACGCATTGGAAATACAAACAATAACCAACAGCAGGTCGAACATCGCCAAATACACGAAGCATATGTGAGTAGTTATGCCCTAGCAACCTTTATCAACATCCAGAAATTCATTTCATTTCATTTTGTTTTCTTCATCCTCTTCTACAATAGGCTTTTATGCTGCTTGGTGTTCGTATGCTTTTTTATGTTTGTTCTTCCTTTATGTAAGCCCCTAGCTCTAATTTCTCACATCTATGCGGCTATTTGGCGCCTGACATGACTTTATTACTTAATATGCCCGACATAGCACCGCTTGTGTGAGCTACCCCTTGATGCCCCGCATTCTTCTGCAATGTCTAGGCATGTGAATTCTTGTTGTATTTGTGTTGTACAAGTGCGTGTTTTTGTTTGTTAATATAAATATAATTTAGGCCTTTGGCGCGTACTTTGACCAGCTGTCGTTTTCTACGCCGCCCACGCATGAATTTCAATGCTCACTGCCCTTTTTATGTGGTCTCAATCTCAGTCTCCACCTTGCGTTGCCATTATCAATCCGCTTGCTAAATCCGGCAAATCCATTCACAGCTTCCACGACCAATGCGTGCCGCATTGATTAGTGAGCTGGTATTATGTTGGCCTAATTCTAAGTGGGTGCTTCATTGTGAATCGACTTACTATTGACACTCGTGTTGTGTGCATAGTAGTGGCATTTGGATGTTTTATGTATTCACACGCTCTGTGTGTTTGGGGGGCGAAGAGGAAACAAGATGTTAGCTATCGTGAGATTACCGACTTATAAGATTTTGTAGACTATTTTGAGGGATGCGGATTTGTTTTGTGTTTATTGGTAGTTGTCATAATTTTTTTTGTTTATTTGCTCTTTATGATTCAATAGCCGGTATATAAAGATTACACAATAAGAGCATTTTGTCCAAGGATATGAAGATAATATTTCATTTTTCGCAAGTTTCGTACAGTAGAAAGCGATAATGAATTTCTTATCAAAAATAAAGCAACTTATATTGATATTATTTTGTCTTTTGCAAAAATCCTAGAGGGTGGATGCCAGTTTACGCTAAATTCCTGCGAGGTATGCTAAACCTAGTATTCCGGTATTTTGTTTTTTAAGACGCGAAAATCGCGGAATTAGAGCAAAAGAGGTATCTCAAATAATATTGAGCCGTTTTTTCGAGTTAGATTTTTGACAAAATTCCGAGATTCGCAAAAATTCACATCACTCATACCTACATATGACGCAAATGATGCGCACTTGCAAGAAAGGTCCATTGGGAGATTACCAAGAGTTATGAATTACAAAATTTGGCCATCCGAAGCAAAAATAAATTCCTAGCAATCAGTCATTGTTCAAACGGCAACGAAGTAAAATGAGCAGTGGCAGTGTAGCGTTTTTCTTATATGACGAACACAATTACAGTTTTTGCTGGTCTCTGATGTATGTAAACTGTTGTCACATACCTTATTACGTCAGCAAATCAGCTGATTTGTTCAAATTCGCTGAGAGCCTATTAACAGCTTGATTTTGGCCACACCTTTTCATTCTGCACATCTTGGGAGAATACCACAACTAAAACACTTCAAAATTAAATATCGGAAAACCTGGTTAATGATAATGCAGCAGTTCGAGTTGACTAGCGCAGTTCCAAGTTTTCGATAAATGTTAGCACTGACACATATAAAGAAAGGATTTGGTCAGTGCTTTTGAGTTCAGCCAGAGTAATTTGGCAGTCAACGCATAAGCATTTGTCTGTTTGCTTCTTGACTATGGGCTGCCGAGCTCAGCTATATCCGAAAGGTATTGTTAAACTAGCTGGATCAAGCCGCAGAATATGATACTCTGGAAAAAACTATCCGCGAGGCTTTGAAGTAGCCAAAATATTGTTATGGAAGAGTTTTTGCAGTAGCAGTGTTTGACGAAAATTTGAAATCGGAAGTGTGCAAGAGGGATCAACCTTCTGTAGACACCGAACTTATATACCATAGACACCTGGAGTTCTCTTTAACTAATGTTCCAACAAGTGAGTTTCAAGTTGGAACAGGTATTTGAGGGTTGTAGAGATCTTTGCACCTTTGTCGTCTTAGTAATTTACAAAATATTTATATGCTTCTACATTTCCTTTGATAATATGGTGGCCTACAGGTTTATTTGAGTACTTTCTAAACGAGAAGTTGGACAAAATTGTGTCCCAATTATTTGAAAATTTCGCGCCAATTAAGAAGAAGAATTATTTGAAAATCTCAATTGCTCTACTGTTAGCATCCACTTAAGTTGCATAGCACATGCAGCTAAGTTCGTTATAGGCCATTCCCTCTATTGACGCTTATGGCCAAAAAGAAAAAATTAACTCAAATGAGATCCTGGGACAGATCTTTAGCTTGTGAGGGCCCTCTTCAGACCAGTCATATCCCAAAGCCATACTGTTGAATAATTGCAACATAGTTCTTAACTTTATATTATTACCATTTGAAGATTCCATCTACATACATTGAACATAAAGATTCCAAGTTGAATATTTTCTTTCTCACGAAATTTCCCACAGTGGATCTACATCTGCCAAAATTCGCTATTTTGAAAATAATACTTTATTGTATGTTTTGACGTGAAAAAAATGCTGCTTTGACGTGAATTCACTGTAATTACTATGAAAAGATGCGAAAAAAATAGTATACAACAACAAGATCACACCTTGGCATTGATATAAAATAACATTTGCTGAGTACAAAAGCTGCTGCATTAATATATCATACTTCCTACCCGAAGCCCTCCATGCGCATATAATAAATAGGTATATACTAGTAGAGAAGCCTTGTCGCTTACCGCCAATAACATGTCCCCCGGAAGTTTTCGACAGTCTCAAAATATGCAGCTTTTCACATTGCTGGCGTTTGCGAAAGTAATAAGTTGGTTCAACAAAATGCCAAATTCTACAAAAAAGAGTTGGTAAATATCGCTGGAAACTTACATAATTCATGACAAGAGGCAATTTTCCGGCGAATTTGTAAAGGTCGACTTCTCTCTATTGAAATATTTTTAATGCGTCTATGAGAAAGGACAACTTGCTTGCGGCAGCTCTGCTTCACTTTTGATGCTAAGGAGCATTTAGTATTTAGTATTCTTCAAAGGCGTACTGTGGTCGGCGTGTGCTAACAACCGCGTCAACAACAATGTAATACAAGTTTCGTAAATGGCAGTAGGCAGACTCTTATACGCTCATACATACTTACATACATACATAGGTATGTATGGTAGAGTACCACACGGATAGCATTGGGAAAAATTAAATGGAAGAAAAGTAAGAATAACCAGTATGAGCTCACAAATATTTGCCAAGAGACCTGAATGGGTTCATGGAATTATGCTTGATTCATTTTCATTTCGGTTATTTAATTTTTAGTAATGAAAAAATGGATTATATAATATAACTGGTGATTTTTTAGCTATTATCTTTTTAAACAGTTACTTTAAAAAGCTGGCGCACGTTTCGTGTTTTGTTTCACTGTCAAACATCTTCAGTTTGGTCTATAATTTAACCATGAATTGTCTTACAAACGAACCAAGCTTGCAAGTCATTGAAATTTATTATAAAAATGCGTGTTTTGTTAAGAAAGTTTATCGCGCGCTTCTTCCATTTTATGGTCAGTGTAATGGACCCACTGAAGCGGCTATTCGAGCTATTGTGACTAAATTTAGAACCACATTTACATTATTGGACATCAAACCACCAACGCGCTTACGGAGAGTGCGAACTGAAGAAAATATCGCAGCTGTATCGGCCAGTGTTAATGATGACCATAAATTATCGATTCGTCGCCGTTCGCAGCAATTGGGCTTCTGTTACTCAACAACGTCGAAAATTTTGCGAAAGAATTTAGGTGTGAAAGGATACAGCTGGTGCAAGAATCGATTTTGGAGTGAAGATCAGCCAGAAGAATTGCCAGAGCTACCAATGTATCCAGAAAGGGTCACAGTTTGGTGCAGTTTATGGGCTGGAGGTATCATTGGACCGTACTTCTATCGAAAGATTGCTGTGCAGCGATGAAACTCAACTGTGAATCGGTGAGCGCTACCGTGAAATGTTATCCATTTTTTTGCCCAAAATGCAAGAGCTTGACTTGCACGACATGTGGTTTCAGCCAGACAGCGCCACATGCCACACAGCTCGCGCAACAATGGACTTGTTGAGAGGCGAGTTCGGGGAACATTTTATTTCACGTTCGGGACCTGTCAATTGGCCCCCCAGATCGTGCGATATAACGCCTTTAGATTATTTTTTGTGGGGCTATGTTAAAGCTCATGTCTATTCAGACAAGCCTGCTTCAATTAACGCATTGGAAGACAACATTAAAAGCATTTATATGGGAGATTACCGGCCGAAACATTGGAAAGAGTATGCCTAAATTGGACTAAGCGGATAGACCATTTGAAGCGCAGTCGCGGTCCACATTTGTATGAAATAATCTTCAAACATGAAATTAACTGTACTGTCGATTTAAATAAAAATTTCATGACATTTTTCTGAATTTTGCGTGTGTTTTTTTGAGAACCTTTCCTATAGCTCTTAAAAAATCACCCTTTATAAGAATATAGCTCAGCTATAGTCTACAGGAATATAATGGTCCACTTGGCTAAACAAACATGAAGATAATAATTTATCTCTGGTAAAAAAATGTATTTCATTCAGACCCCGTGCGTAGAAGGTCCATTTTAGAGATATATAGAACTTGTCATCCCAACTAATCGTTTACTTATTATGTGCGTTTGATCTCAAAGGCAGAATGTTATACAAGAATTGTATTAAGAATGTCCCATGTGTCCTAAAAATTTAAAGTTTTCTTTCCATCATAGAAATCATCACCATAATTTATGGCTGGACAACCCTGGTCGGGTCTTGACCTGCTCCAGCATATGTCTCCAATTATCTCCTTTTAGTGTCTGCTTCCTCCATGCCCGAAATCCCAAAAAACCTACGTCTTCATCTACAACGTCAATCTATCTGAGCGGCGAGCGGCCTCTTGTTTTATGCTCCCACTTCATGATTGTAGCGCTCCCGCCTTTCGTCTTTATCATATATAGTGCTAAAGGTTTTTCGCAGAACTCTCTTTTCAAATATCAGTATGGCTAGCTGGGAACAATAATTGATAACCTGATAGCCTTTATAAGGGAAATATTAAATTGAAGACATCCCAGCCCATCCCTTTGTCGGATTCCTTTCAGGGCAGCGAACTTTCGCGATAGATCGTTCCGAACTCTAACATTCCTTACATTGGGCTTAGTCGAGCGCGTTAAGAGATTAAGAATCAGATTCGCGCGGTAGTTTTTACTCTTCTTGTTCATAACTCTTCTAGTGCTACTCATTTTTTATTTTAATTTCTATTAATGTCTTCACAAAATGAAAAAACTTTTCGTAGATGAGCACCATTTTAATAAACTACTAGAAAATTTCATGATCATCTTATTTACTTCTTCAACCAGAGCATCTACCTATATTGGGCCCCGCTATAGGCAAAAGTAGCAGTGTTTAGGAAAACGAGGAAGCAAACAAATGCGCGAGAAAAAATCTAACACAAGATATGGTGGACTCATTCCAAGCACGTTGAAGTTGACTTCACTATTGCAAAATGAATTTCATGTAAAAGTCTGAGATGACAACTTTGGAGTATAATGAGGTAATAAAGGTAAGATATTGACATTTATCTCGCTACAGCTGACTGCAGAGCGGCTGGTATTGGGCCAAGCTTGTCCGACGTTTCGCCACCCAAAATCGCATTATCAGCTAACCGCAATTAACTGCCTGGGTGGTGTTTGTTCGATTTCAAACTATTTCGTATGAAAAATCAAACTTTGTTAAAGGTTATTGGTCTCATTGCTTTTCTTTTTGTCAGGAAATAATAAAGTTAGAAAATACTTACAACCTGTCAGAGTTCTTTAAATACTTATAGTTGTTTATCAATAAAAAAACTCAATGACCTCGCTTAAAAAATAATGACCTCCTCCTACTATTTGTAGTCTTGATGCTTTTCCAGAACTTTAGGGACTTACAGTTTTTTCATTCCAAGGCTTGCCATTGCCTGTCGAGGACGATCGCTATTAAAAATACTTATCCTATCATTATCTGTTTCAGAACAGGAGATGCGAGTGCTGACACTACTGAATGGCATGCCGTGAATAGTCATGCACCAATCCATTTCGCTGCGCTTCGGAGATACCACCTCCTAAGAGGCTCCGATAGTGTGTGACTCGACGGCAATATGGTATACGCCTTACCATAATATTGTACTATAGAAAAGTAAAGACAGTTATAAATTCATGTATGTATATATGTATATATTTATTTTTCTTGTGAGACAAAAGTTCTAGTATAAGCCGATTTCCATATTTTCCAAAGTGAGTAGTTTTCTCGTACTTCCACTTAGCAATTGGCGTTAGAAGTGGTCTACCACGAAGATTTCGGTTTGCCTTTGTACTTTCTAAAATGTCACTTAAGTAAGCTATTTCTTCAGCCTCTATTTACACACATCCATACACATAAACCTACATACTGTTACTCAGAAAATGCTGGCTGTCGCATTACGTTTGCATTGGCCTCCTTCATTGCACTCAAGTGCTGCTTGCAGCCAGTATTGACCGAAGCTATAGTCTCATACATTTTTTTTCTGTGCTTGGCGTTTAAAAGTTTAAGCATTTCATGTTCTCGGCATTTTATGTTATTTAAGTAGCTGCAGTGCAAACGCATTAACTGGACCAAATACAATATTCTTTGAGCAAAAATTTTACTTTTGCCATTTCTAAATTCCTTCAAAAAGAGTTCGTCTAATAAATTTGGTTGGTCGCTTTTATGGTTGCTTTTAGTCCATAAGCAATTTGATGGTATATTAACCAAATCGTTTTTTTTTATTTTTTGTTTTGTTAATTAAAGAACAACAAGTTATGCAAATGGCGAGCGAAAGTGCTTTGTAGTGAAAGTATACAATAAATTTTCTCAATATGTTTTGCGTATTTGTGCATAATTTATTTTTGAAAATTGCTATTTATTTAGATTTCATTGTCCTTTGCTTTTAATGTTTGTAATTATAATTTTTCGCAATTATTTTCCCATTTGTTTTTTATCTCGGTGCGCAATGCTCACAAAATTCCCTCCAGTATTATTTATTGTTTTCGAAAAATGCAAATGTGCAACCAAATATTTTGTCATAAATAAAATTTATGCACGAGTGCGCACTTGCACACAAACATACATACATTTTAGTTATGCATGAGCCGGCAATGGAAAGAAATCGATTTGCAAATTTGCGGGTATTTTTGTAATCATTTGAAAAACATCAAAACAAGTTCATCCATTCGCTACAGTTAGGTGGTACTTGTAATAATCAACAGGATCAGTGAGTAGAGCGGAATAGGAAAGCGAATCGAAAATTGGTATTTTAAATTAGGTCACATGCCCATTTTGTTTACTATTTCCAAAAGATTTTGTTGTATTTCCCACTGTTAGGTGTAAATCGAACTTTGGTTCAGTTAATTTTAGAATGCAGCGGTTGAAAGCGCTGACGAGCAAAGTGTTGAGGAATTTCGGTGATGCGAGGGTATATGAATTTGGATTGTTCGGTCGATAGTTACTTATGCCTCCTTAGTGTGCTACGCAAAAAGGGGCAGATTGTAGGTTCCAACGCAGGCTGAAAGTACTAAGCCTCTTAGACTGTTTTGCATGCTTCGGTTAAACCAAGTTTTCTGGAGTTTGGTACAAAAGTGCTGTATTTTATTGTAGATCCTTTTACTCACATAATAACTTATAGTATTCCCAAGTAGCTTTTATCCAGCGGCTTGAAAAGGAGAAATTGTCTTGCCTGTTCCAAAGAAAGTTCTCGTTTCTGTTGCTTCGGATTACAGACAAATTAGTATTGTACCAATATTTTTGAATGTGGGTGAGTCTTAGGTAGGAAATGGTGAAATGGTTGAAGTACTAGACTAGCACTCCTCAAGTAGCACTAAAGCGCCATTTTGATACCATTATGAGGCTCAAATCGGGCAGATATCTCTCGCCAATCAGAGCTGTTGATGTAATGGAGTAGAATTGATGGTAGTTAGGTTGCAGGCTGCCCTAGGGTGTTCCTTCTCTGGAAGGCGCCCACAGCTTCTGTAATGGAGATTAAATGTTAATGGTAAACATGTATGTCGATAGTTTCTTGTCCGGTAAATACAGCTACGAGTTTAGAAATGGGATGGCGTAGAGTCACCAGGACTTTCTGCGTCCTGCGTCTATTGTAACGGAGCCAAAAAAATATATTAGAGAATATAAGTTGCTGTTTACATTACAAACTGGCTTTAGGCCTAAGCAAAATTGAACACCGCTTTGATAAAAACTCTAGCTGATGTTAGGGTACCATTCGACAAAAGTTGTTTAACTATTATCTGTATCACTCTGTCACTACTTTGCTATTATGGAAACTCAAGCGCCTCTATGCATTTTCCAACAGCTCCGAAAAATCTTTATCCTGTTACCATGAAAGTATTTCGTCGCGTTTCAAAGCAATCGTAGAGGTCGCCTCTCAGATTCGGTTCTTGGCCCTCTGTTATGTCATTTAGTATTTTTGTCAAAGATGTGTTTTTGGTGTGCATATGTTTTAATGCGCACGCGTTTACTGATGATTTCTACCTTTCTTATACGAGTAGTATTGGCTTTACCTAGGATTTGTATAGAGTTTTCCAAACAGAGGTTTTATTTTGATATTCAAAGAAAAGTGCTTTTAATATAAATGATCGGATGTTTGTTTCATTTTCATCAAATTTTCCATAACCGAATTGCAAAGAGGCTGCCCTATGTCCTCGATAGCCTCACGAATTCCATCTTTAAGGACTTGAATCAACCCGGGGCTGTTGGCGTAGACCTTCTCTTTTACGTGGCTCCAAAGAGAATGTCACAAGGTGTTAAATCAATCGGTGGCCAATTGTGATCACCTCTTCGAGAGATAACACGGTCCGGAAACTTTTTCCGTAAAAGAGCAATGGTTTCGGTGCTTGTGTGGCACGTAGCGCCGTCTTGTTGACAATAAACGTTGTCCAGATCAATACCATCCAATTCTGGCCATAAAAAATCGTTAATCATCTCTCGATAACGCAATCCATTCACCTGTAACACCTGTTTTGGGAAAACCCTTTATTGTAAAGTTAGTAGTAGAAAATTATTTATATTTAAATGCTGCAAAATCTTATGTTGTGCCTTCTCTTCATGGGTCGGTTCAACAGTTCTCAAAACTACTAAGATTAAAAACTTAAGCTTTTTATAAAGAATAAGTTAAAATGCTCTGACCATGTACCATAAATAAAGTATTTTTCTCGCTGGAAATGCGACGAAATCTTACGCTCCAGTTAATTTTACCGCGTTTGTCTAATTTTGAATTAGTGTAATTTTGAATTAGTCTACAGCAAAATTTACCCAATTTCAGCCTTCCTTTAGAAATCTAAATAAGTGAATTTCAGGTGTTGCTGCAATTTCGGCAATTTTCGGCCACAAAAGTTCAGCTCGGGTTCGACTTCGGCAAAAAAGAGGACGAACTTGGGCCGTACATTTCTTTTTTTTTCTTAGAAAAATTAAGAGTTTATACAAATTTTTAATACAAATATGAAATACTACATTTTCTGTTAAAAAACTGCTTTGAAATGTGCATCTACTCTCCGGAATTCTTCCGTTATATATCGATATTGAGGTGGATGCCGCTTGCAAAGTGGAAATGCCTGTGAGTTATGGCTTTTACTTTAATGCTTTACACATGCAAAAATTAGCATTGTTTTTGTTTTTTTTTCAAACAAAGTATTTATAATATGGTTGAAGCTGATGGATCTTTTTGTTGCTTTTTTTTCTAATAATAACATTACTTGATTTTTATACTGTCATTGTTTTTGTATTATTTGGGCCCTTGAAAAAGTTCCGTTCAACTTGGTTCGGTTCGGATTAAAAATTGATATTTTGGGTTTTTGGCTCCCAATGATTTCATTCTGTTGAAATAGACAACAAATATGAGGAACGTCTTAGTAAACCAATCGACGGAAATGTTGATCAACTCATAGAAGTCGTCTAGATGAAAAGGCACATGAGTATTTATTCCATTGCTTAAGAATCGAAGATTAGCCAGAGAGCTGCTTGGAACAATTTGCATGAGACTAATTATATTTAGCTACGATAATTTCATCGTCGAAATTGAGCGCAAAAATTTTGAGAACTTTTCACTTCGCTTAGCGATTCTTCAGTTAAAACCTCTTCAAATTTATTGCGACTATTACTTCCATTTTCAAACACAAACACGCGCATATATATATGAATTTTATGCTAATAGGAATTATACCTTAATTTCGCTCGTGGTTTGAATCACTCAACATGTCACAATGCATTCACCGCTGATAAAAAAGAGTTGAAGAGTCGAAATGCTGAATCTTTGGAATTTGTTGTGCGTCTGTTGAACTTTCGTTTGCATGCAAATTGATTGAACGAATGAGTGACTGACAATTGGCAATTGACGTATTGATCACTATCGAGTGGTGGAGACTGACTTGCAAAATAATTGAAATGCATTAAAAGCCGAGAAATAATTTATGAATTTAATCAGTCCAACTGGTGGATAGATTGATTAAAAAGGTATCGAGATACGTACATACGAGTATATGTATGTATGTATGAGTACATGGAAGAAAGGGTTAAAAGCAATAAATGAGTGAGAACAGCGAAAGAGAAGAAAGGAAGCAGGGAAGCTAAAAAAAACGAAAAGTGAATGTTAGAGAAGGTAAGCGGAAATTCGGGCAGAATATTGAATATTGAATAGAAAGTTATGAGAAAATTTTCGTAATTTCCGAATTTTGCATCGGGGCAAAAATTTGCAATAGGAAAAACGGAAAATTATTTTTCAACCAAACAAGCAGGCATAAAGGAAAACGAAAACTATTTCCATAGTAGCTGGCAGCAAGAAAGATAAGCGCGCATCTGGGCCGAATTGAGGCAAGGATGGCAGAGCGAAAGGACACTTGCACTTGCTGCACTCAGGTAGGGGCTTTTGCAATTTTAATTATGAATCGAATGGCAATGCAACTGCGTTCGAAAAACAATTAATTTGCGCGACACAAATGAAAAGCTTAAATGAAGAAAATGGGAAATTGAAAGAGTACAAAAAATAATGTAACGGCAAACAAGGAAAGGCAATTTTCGCGATAAGAACAAACGGTAAAATAAATTTCGTTGTAATGGAGTGTTGAAGAAAATCGTAAAAATAAAGCCAAGGTGATAAGGTGAAAGCATAAGAGGAATATTATTGCGTTTTAAATTATAAAAGGACAGAAGAATCTGCTCCATTGGTTGCGGTAATTCGTTGCAACGGTGGAATGTTGCACTCGAAATATGAGTTTGATTTCCATGTATTGAAAATATGTAAGTAAAGCATTTCAGCTTTTCATTGAAAAAGGAAAATATTTTTTTCTGTCAGATTTTTAATGCAATGAAGAGAGCAAGAATTTTTGTACGAAGAAACTTTCGTGTCATATCGAACAGTTAAAGCGCCAGAGACAGCAATTGCCTCATATCGCTTTTAGAGAACTGATAAAATCCTAATTGCCTGACATCGGTCTTTCATTTTCATATGCGTGCATTTCATAACCAAAAAATGCAATACGAACCGGTTAGCTAAGAATTGCACATTAAAGTAAAAGAAAGTATAAAAACAGAACAAGCGGACAGTGGTAAAAATTTAAGCAATTTGAAAATCTTAAAGCTTCCTCTCTCCGCCAGCATGAATCGTGAATGTTTTTAAATGCCAAGCACGTGGATGAAAATTGCACACGTTTCATCGCAATTCCTTTCCAGACAGTCATGGTAAAGGTCAGTGTGAATCGCACGAGTATTGCCAGAAATTGGTTGTCTAACAAAGGACTGGCGAACACAAGCAACAACGTGTTTTTTTATTAGACGATGGGCTTTTAAGAATACCGAAATCAACAATTGTCATGGCATTGATGGAAAATAAAATGACGCCGGCAAAGTTGACTCAATCAGGCGTTGCCTGCGAACGAGCGTGGCGACTGGACTGGGTGGGCAGCTTGGCGGCGGCTCAGCAGACCGTCAAAAAGTGAACAATTTACCTTTGTAAATTGCTGCTGTGCTTTTGTAAACATTAACAAAGAATTCGTCCAACCATTCCACCTGATCTAGTCATATGTGCATACGAAGAATGGCTGGCATAGAAGATTGATGTGGATAAAAGTGTGCAGCGTACATATTTGCTATCAAAGCCAAACAAATGTTTGTTTAATTAAAACTGGGAAGCTTTTGAATTGTGGTTGGTATGTTAGGGAAAATTTACGAATTTCCAAAATTTTCATATAACATCCCTTAACTTGATTCAGAGCTTAGTTGGACACTAAGGTTAAATTTTAGGTTAAATAAATTGCGGTTTGCCGGTTGAAACGCCATGCGGAATATTGTCTTCGATTAGAAGTTTACTAGCAGTTCGTGCAGGTCAAGTTTGCAAGTCAAGATAAAGGTTTCAGAAACCCAAACTTTGTTACTTCAAGGCGCTTAGGTACTAAAATATGTTTGACCAATGCCAACTGATGTAGCAATTTTGATCCTTTGAGAAATCACTCCCATCCAAACAGCCAAGAGAAGTCTGATAAACGTCACACACACACAGAGATGTTTTATGGT
>JAYXIM010006312.1:0-24224 GCA_037575425.1 Anastrepha fraterculus | reverse complement strand
TGGCGGAATATTTCTCCATCCACTTGATATGGGTGCCAGAGCCTAGTGCCATACCAGCGGAATTGTAAGCAGGATACTACCATTCGTCTCCCTCTTGGCATGGCGATTGTGGGTATATCACTCCCAACCTACACTGTGGTACAAGTAGCATTGTCACTTCATGGGTTGATAGCTTGACATGTTATGCAATAAAAAGAATTTGGCCAAAATGCGATATCAGCCGCTCAAAGGCGCTACTTAATCGGCCAAGCAAAAACGTCTCGATGTTAGTTGCATTGATCACAGGTCATTGTCTCCTAGGTCGGCATGCTCGAGGACTGAACTAAATCATTTCGATTATTCTATAAGCTGCATGAATGTCAGCTTCTTTGTCAATGTCCTGCGCGGCATGCCACAAGGTTTAAATACTTTAGCTCATCGTTTTCTATGATACTGGTGACCTTATGGATATAAATGTCAGCCGGATGCAGTTAATATAAAATGGTTTAACGAAGAGTAGCAGGTAAATTGTTATTGTTGCATCACAATGGATGTGTAATGGTTTAAGTGAGTTGGCTTAGAGACCGACCGCCACTTCTACCTACCAGCACTGCGACCTGAAAGCTATATTCAGTCGCTTCATAGATTGAGAGTGTTTCTTTGAGCCGAACATCCGCAATAAATTTTTGTTTAGATGTTTGTGACTCTTATATACCAGTGCATGTTAGGCGGTTTCATCTTTCTTCCTATATAACTTCACTGCACAATTTTTTCGTAAAACACATAAATTTATATTCTCCAACGGCAGAGCTTTTAAACCCAAGAATGCAGGTAGCTGCTTGTAAAACTAATTTTGTGAAAAAGCTGAAACACATATATTTTTAAATACTCATTCATATACGTAAAATAGTAAAAGGCTTAAATAGTTCAGCTATGAATATGAGCAAC
The DNA here is from genome assembly GCA_037575425.1 of Anastrepha fraterculus. Classification (NCBI taxonomy): domain Eukaryota; kingdom Metazoa; phylum Arthropoda; class Insecta; order Diptera; family Tephritidae; genus Anastrepha; species Anastrepha fraterculus. The sequence goes on along the minus strand of JAYXIM010006312.1, from coordinate 23,297 downwards.
TCTATAATAATTTGATAGGAATATTCTGTATGTAGTAAAGGAAGCAGATTTTCATCTTATATGCTTTGAGTCGTTATGATGCATGCACCGTTTGAATGCATTCCTATGTCTACACCTGTATTCGCTTGCAACATTTACCAGCGCACTTATTCCATATTTTCGTCTCACTATTTGGCTGTCTTTCCGAACCAGGCTCCAGGTCTATTTATGCTGTTGTACACATCACTGCCAGCTTTTTGAAAACGGGACATGAATTCTTAATATATTTGAATGCTTTTCCCCGACAAAACATCTACTCATTATAAATAAGCAGGCATACATACGTACATTCATACACAAGCATGCACGTGCATGTGTGTGTATGAGTACTATTTACCATTTTTTTCCTCATAACTCCTCTATGAAATGCAACGTCGACATTGCGCTTTTAAGGCATTTGAAAATACAAAGTAGTGAAATTAAAATGTTCCACCACCCTGCTGATATTTTGTGTCTTCTCTTTTTTGCATGTGTGCGTGTATCTATGTGTGTACCTTCTACAGGACGTGCGCTTTATTTAAGAATGCTATTTTCCTCTGCGTGCATTTGGAATTATTTATGAGCTCGCACGAACATCCACACACACATACGTGCATGTGCGTGTGATGGCAGGTGTAGTAGCATAAATTAAATTTCGAAGCTTTTGTGAGATTACTGGCTATAATTCGACAGTTTTTTGTCGTCGTTGATAATATCTGGATCCCAAATCTTGGCATAAGTGCATTGAAGTGTGGCAGTGGATTTAATATTTGTTGGGAAACTACCGGTACGGCATACCGAAGTTGGCTTTTACTACTTAAAAATTGCTCTAATTGCTGAATCTTTCAATACTTGAAAGTAAATTATGTGTTTCTTCCCACACAGAATGGCAAAAGAGTAAAACATAAAACAATATAATTTTTAACTATAATTCGAGTTTACTTGCACTTACCCTTTATATGCGTCATGTAAGTGTCGGAACGGTCAACCAGCTGTTCTTCCTCTAAATCAAAATAATCTTCTGAGAAGGAGTTCACTGAGTTTATGTTGTGCTTGTGGCGTTCTTCCTCAATCGATTTTTCAGTGGATTTCCAATAGACATCGTGGATGTGCGCAGTGCAGCGTATCTAAAAAAAAAGTTGTTTTTGGATATTGACTTGTAAGCTTTGAGTATTGACTATTGACTGATTGGCTCTTGACTATATTATGACTATTCACTGATTTTTACTACTTATTGTTGACTTCTTCCTATTGACTGCTGACTTTTCCTATTGACTAATGAATATTTGCTATTAACAACTAACTATTTATCTATTAATTATTCAAAACCATTGACTAGCAACTATTTACTATTGATTTCTATTGGCTACTGACTACTTAGGACTATTGACTGATAACTAATGACTAATGAATATCTGCTACTGACTGTGACTACTGAGTGTTCACTAACATTATATAAAAATTGACTACTTAGGACTATTGACTGCTGACTATTAACTTCTGACACTTTTTTTCTAAACTATTAACTATTGACTACTTTAGATTATTCACTACAGAATAATTACTAATGACTACCGACTATTTCCTGTTGTCTAACATATTAAGTATTAACCACTGACTATTTTGGACTATTGTCTGCTAACTAAATACTAATTGATTTTTGAATATCAGATATTAACTACTGAATAATCCCTAATATAGGGAACTGACTACTGATCACTTTTGACTACTAACTACCGACTATTGACTGTTGCCTATTAGCTACGGACCACTGACTATTTTAGACTTTTGACTATTGACTATTGACTATTGACTACTTACTACCAACTCATGCCCATTACCAATTGACTAATCAATATTGGCTATTAACATTTGAGAATCGACTATTGGCAGTCATGCAGGAAAACGAGAAGCCAAAAATAACTTAGTTTATCCATTCAGATTAACCCGGGTTAGCTATAAAAGCACTTCTTATTACTGTCTTTAGTATTTAGCGCAATTAGTGCCTTTAAGGTCATTTAAAAGTTTTTTTATTTTTCAAGTATTTTTATTTATGACTATAAGCCATCAGAAGGCCATAAAAATTGGTGCTCCAAAGTAGTTGCTGCCCAGCCAACGGTTCTGTGCGCATTTTTTTGAATCCCAAATAGTCTTGTTGGTTGACTCCTTGGCTGGTTAGCGAATATGAATGGCCCACGCAAACAATAAACCATTTGTGCTTTATGAGCAGCGGGCAATTCGCTGTGCGCAACAGACAATCGAAGAAGGAACAAGCGTGCAAGTACATACAAAACATAAAAACTCTTTCAGTACTTCGCTTTTGTTTTTTTTTGTTTGTTTTTGTGGTCACAAAACACTCAAGCGAAACAATTATATCGTATCAAGTGGCTTAAATGGCAATGGCGCGCTGCCCGCCGGAAACCATGCAGCAGCCAAAATAAATGCTCGCGCTTGAGAAAAAACCAACATACATTCATTGCGGCCAATTAAGCGTGAAGGATGTTAAATTGTTTATATATTTTTGTTTGTTTGTTTGTACTTATTTCGTGCTCACGTTCACGCTAACGCCTCTGCAATGAAGTTTTTGATACTTTGTTGCTTCTTAAAGTATATCATTATTGTTGTTGGGCGGTTAAACAGCAACGTGACCTCATAAAGAGTAGCCGTGACTACGCGCAACGCCGTTCTCCTTGCAGCTCCTTTCTTTTTTACGAATATGACCGCCTTCGTATCTCTACCAGTGTGAGTGCATTTGGAAAGTGTGCGTCCATTTCAGCTGCCAGCTATCTGCTTGTGGGCATTTCAATTACCACATACACGAGTATGTACTTATGTATGTATGTATAAGTGCTGCTGATGTTGCTCAACTGCTGTTTGAAGTTTTTGTTTATCGCATAATGGCTTAATTAGCCGCGCTTGGTCGCAGTTGGCGGGCATTCAACACGCTTCTGGCTGTTGTGACTTGAATGACTTGTGAGTCGTTTGCTTGGTTATGGCCATAAAGCATGCATGTACTAACGTGCATTTGTGGGCACGCAATGTGTCTCTGTGTTAGACTAGCCAACTTTGAGTCGCTTCACCATTTACTTTGCTTACCTTTAACTTCCCGCCACTGAAGTGCTGCGGTGTGACCACGAAGTGTATGCCCGAAATAGCTGTTTCCAGTTCGCGTGCCTCTCGCAGTGGTTTGTGGTGCCGTATGTGAGAAGGGTTGGTCTGCAAGTAGACAAAATTGTTTGATAAAGAAGTTGGTAAACAAAATTTTCACTTAAAATTTATTAAAAAGTTTTATTGGCTGAATCAGTGATCACTGCCCTTATGCAACAGTTATTTTTATAGAAAATAAATTTATTGTTGTCAAAGTGGGTGAGACGTTAAATGAATTTATTATTTTTCAATCTAAAGAACAGTTGACAAAAATTTTAGTAAATTCAGTGGAGATTTATTTATAACATTTTAATATAAGCATATAAATATTAAAATAAAGGTATTTCATAAAATCGGTAAATCGCCTTTAATTTTAGTGAGTTATAATGGGGGTTTCAATAGTGACACCGAGACGTCAGTAGGTAATAAATCTTAGACGGTACCTCTTTTTGACATTTTTCATATTTAACAAATAGACAGATGTATAATTTTACGCGTGAGAATAACGCGTTAAAATAATTGAAATTTATTATATAAAAATGATCGATCTTTGAGCACAAAATATAGCAAAATCTCTTCTCCTTTTTTTTTTTTTTGTGGAAATAATCGTCCGAATCAGTCGACAATTCAAAGCTTCGTAAAAAAATTTTAAAACCTGAGTGACAGACCAAAAACTGGACATTTAAGCGCGTATTTTCAAAGATTATTTTATTAATTTTCTTGTTTTTGGTTTTTGAATTCAATTTTTATTTCTTATAGATATTGTAAGAGATTGGCAGCAATAAGCTATGAATTAAAAAAAAAAAAAACAATTAAAAAGTATTAGCTGATGCTTTCCTCACGTCTGTGTATTATTTGCCAATTGATGTTATAAGTGATCATAGGCCAAGTGATGTCTGAAAATGAACTTATCTCAAAACTAATCGGATTGGATTTAGACCTAATTGAAGTTGAGACTTATTATTATATCAAATATAAACTTTTAAGGAACTTACAGAGACGTAGGCATAGACATATGGGCACATATATAATATATATATATAGACGTAGACATAGTCAACTACAAAGAAATAAATTAGGCCTGGCACAGATTTCTATCTAACCCAGATTCTCAGCGGATATGTTGGCTTTCTTGCGTACATCTACTGTTTTAATCTGGCAGAATCTTCAAACCGCTCGGAATGCCACATCGAAGATAAGAGTGCAGAACATATGACTTTTCACTCGGACAGATTTTACGAAGAGCGCGCGAGTGTCCTCGGCGCCGGCCCTACACCAAATAGCCTGCAACGCAAATACTGAACGAAAGTGAAATGGGGAGTAGTAAAAAGTTTATAGCAAGAATTGTAATAAAGCTCCGCAACATAGAATGGGAGCGCATAGCGCGAGCAAAGCGAATGCGACCGAGCTAGAATATCCAACATCTAAAGAAGACGTTTTGAAGCAGATCCCCTGTGGAGATAACAGTATTTACAAACAGATGATAAGCACAAACGCCTGAGCAAAGCCTCAAGACAAATCCAAACAGACGAAAATCGACCAACGATGTTGGAACTTTCCAATGCCCCATTAGTCACAAAGTGATAGAGGCTAACAATCATACGAAATAAAGAGAGCCACCGACTCAACCGTGGTGAAATACTTTTAGCAGTCCTAGGGTGGAATCAGTCGAAGGGGAAAAATGTTATAGTGTTAGTAGGAGCGGGCCCGACATACCACTGGTGTCACGCCACTTTTGCTGATGTTTTCGACATTTTCGATTCCAACCTTCATATATATGCACATACATCGGTATAGACATAAATAGAAACATCGATGTAAGAAGACACGGAGAAATCGATTTCTTCCTTACTGCCCGCAGTGCCCCGTAGAAACACGGAACCGTGAGCCATAACCTTTTTCAATGCCCGCGCTTCATTAATGAGTGAAATATGCTTGAGAAAACGTTTGGAGATAACAAAACCGAGTCAAATTTTATCCCACATATTTGCGAAAATAAAGAAAACTGGAAAACGGCATGTGCAGTGGCCCCGAATACCATGAAGATTGTGCAATGCGCGGGATATGCCCGTAGATCCGTAGACAGAGCTCGTTAACGCAATGCATTGCAAAGAACCGAGCACGAACAGAACGACAATGAGAGACGATTGAGTACTAACATACACACAACAGTCTCTCGATGTAATACTTATCGTTGAGGCTCCGGGAGGACATACCGCTGGACATGAGGGGGGCTTAGTTGCGGTTAAGCCCCATTCCACAGCCTCGGCCATCTGATTTTGACGCTCCCCTTCTCCACACCTCAAAAAGGCTTAGATATGTCCTTTATCTAAACTTAATATTAGAACTCGATTTAGACTTAGGACTAAGATGGATCTGAAATGTACGTACCCTGAAAATTGACACCTTTTCTCTCTTGTACTTTCTCAATAGCATACCCTTCTGTTCAAATAAAATACGAGTATAATAATCCAAGATTTGTTGCTTTCTTTTTATTTGACCCAATTCTGTGTTGTTGGCACAACTCAAAGAAAATTAAATTATTTCCGTAAATGACTTTTCAACTGGTATTAAATTGTCAGTTTGTTTGTAGGTTTGTCATTTTAACAGCAAAAATTATTATTGTTATTGCCGAAAATCGTTTCCATAATTTGTAGAACTTTTACAATTTTGCTGCGGCAAAATGAAATGAGTATTTTTGCACACAACTGCAGATTTATGACAATTTGTATTAAAACGGCACCAGCAAAGGCGCACACAATTTTTCTCCCATACATACCCACATTTCCTCGTACATACATATGTACATATGGAAGCATGCAAGTAAATGCGTTGGTACAGGCACATGAAAACAGTGTCATTTTGGCACAAGCATCGAAGACGCAAAATGCAAGGGCACAAAAGTTTACCCTGCACTATTTTCGAATGTTTTAAAAAAGTAAACATATCAACGACCAAAATTTTCAGAGATGGCTTATTACGTTTCCATTCGTTTTTTTCCATTTCTCGACTAAGAATAACAATCACCGAAAAACTTTAAATAAATAAACCACATCGAGGCGACAGTAAAACTGAAATATTAGCAGGTGAGTGTGTAGGTGTTGGCCTCGCCTAGGATATGCAGTCCTTTGAATGCGCTGTGTATGCTCCCACTGGTGGTTTGCAGAAAAATATGGCCAACAAATTCAATGCACTTTCCAGGTGCAAGTTTGGCAGCCGCATGCGTGGCTGTGTTTGTGTGCATCCCGGATAGAAGTTTCCAAACGTAGGTAAACACTGTTTATAAGTGAACCTATCGTTGCAAAGTTTGGCCTTTTATGAGCAGAATGCGTAGCTTTGCAACTATGGGGTGTCCAATGGGATTTAGCGGAAGTTTTTAGTGGCAAACAAATATAAAATATGACTACTAAGTAGTTGAGAGAATTTATTTTCCTAAGTGAAAAGGTATGCATGGTTTTTAAAATGTTGGTAGGACGGAGGGTGCAATGAAAACCAAAAACTTTCCTCAGTTTTATACAGTTGTTCATGCTTGCACACATTCATACACAGAAGTCCAAATAGTTGAATTCTACTAATTTTATTTATATTTTCATTATGAGTTTGAATATACATTTATTTGTGGGTATTTGTTTTCGTAACCATTCTCATATCCGTACTCGAACAAGTACTATAGCTGTAAAACGATAGGGAATTATTGTCAAAATACGTTGGTTGGCTGGTTAGAGTGGCGATTCATACAGAATCCAACTAGCGCTTCCGCACCACTTTGTTGCCACATCCTCGTTACGATTTTGTTTAACAGTTATTTACAGCAAGACTATATCCAGTCTGTTCGATTTAGGAACCTTTTTAGGCTGTTGACGTCTAAGCCAGACAGTTGCTCGACACTCTCGAACAGCGGTTTGCTCAGGGTTAACACTCTGTCCTTCTATAGGGCAGGACATTCACAGAGGAAATGGAATTTCTTTTTCTCCGGTTGTTTACAACTGTGACAGTATGTGTTGTGAGGGATGCCCATTTTGGCGGCTTGTTCTCCGATAGACCAAAAGCCAGTTATGACTGCCGTTGGTCTACAGGCGTCCCGTCGTTTCATTCTTATTAATGTCGACGACTGCTTAAGGTTGTAGGTGGGTCATAACGTTCTGCTATTTTTGAATTTTGTCTGGTCTCTACATATACAATCTGCGATTCGAAGGTATTTTACTGAATTTGCACTGTTGACTGCACCTAATCATGCGCTTTTTCATTGCCTTCAATGCTCCGATGTCTCGGGAGCCAGATTAAGATTACTTTATGGTTTTCAGTCAAGGTGGTAAGTTAGCTGGTAACCAGTTTAGAGGTTGTTGTGCCGAATCCAGTGCCTGTATTGTAGCTTGGCTATCCGAAAGAATAGCGATATTGCCCTTAAAAGAGAAATCTGCGATTAGTAGCCTACAAGCTTCCGTAATTGCAAGTACTTCCGCCTGGAAGACACTGCTGGTATTAGGGAGACGCACAGATTTTTCAATTCCAAGTCTATAAGAATATATACCAGCTCCAACCCCACAATCTATTTTAGAGTCATCTGTATAGACTGTACTGTCGAAGTTGTTTAGTGAGAATCCCTTATTCCATACCTCCTTAGATGGAAAGAGAGTGGCAAAATTCCTATCGTATGTTACCGTTGGGACGATGTAGTCAGTCCTCTCCGAGGTCAACTGAGTTTGCCCCAATAATAGACTTGCGTGACCATAAATTTTTTCTTTCCAGCGACCCGCTTCATTTAACCTAAATGTCAAAATACGTATTTTTGTTGAAAATGTTGAGCGTTGGGAATTTATTAGAGTTCGAATGGCTTGAATTGGGCAACCACCGATATGGAATCGGAAGGATGGAACTTGAAAGAATCAGAATGCAACAGTTCTAATAGCCCTCTGAGATGACAACAATGGGTGAGGTTCTGTTAAAGATAATGTATTTAAATATAATTCAAATATATATATAAATATATAATAAAAAATCAAAAGAGCTTTATAAAAGCAACCAAATAAGCCACGACATAGAGGCTGGTTCAGTTATGAAGCATTGGGTGCGAAATGAAGGTACCTGCAGAAAGTTGGTAGATGCATGCAGATGCTGCGCTTGGCATTCCTAATTTGTATCTTGTAGATTGAAAAAAATAATAAATGAAATCTGCTCAGGCACTTAAGAAGGAGAATACTAATTTCATTTGAAAATATATTTGAACCTGTAATTTGTGCACTTCGTCGGTATATACAGAGAAAGTAAAAGAGACAATTTTAAGTTCGCGTTGACATTTTAAATAGAGGCTCATTCTCACTAGCCGAAAACCAACTGAAAAACCTATGCTGAATGGGATAACTCATTGACTTACCTTCTTTTTATATTTAACATTTTTGCGGCAAAATAAAATGTGAACAGTTCTTAAGCTAATACAGGTTAATGACTATATATAGAGGTATTTCACTAGAGAAAAAAGCTGGATTTTAAACTAGGAACCGTAGCCACTATAATATGTATTAAAAAGAAATATTTTGTATCACCATTATTTTGAGTTTTTAAAATTTGCGATCAACAATAAATTTTTGGAGTTTATTGGATTGTTAAAAAAATATAATCATTATTGAGTTATATTTTTTGGAATATAATCATTTTTTGACCAAAACTGAAACTTACTTTTCGAGAGTTATTTTTGGCTTTAAAATAATAATTGTTTTATTTTTTATTTTTGAAATTTTTTTGTTTTATTATTATTTATTTCTGATCAGGAATTATTATTATTTATTGAGTTTTAAACTTTTTATCAAAAATAATTTTAAAATTTTTTTTTTTTTTGATCAAGAATAAAATTCATTTCTTGAGTATAATTTTTCTCTCAGAAAGACATTACTTTGTTTTAGTTTTTTTGCAGATGCAAAAACACCTTACGGACCTCAGTTCAAATCACCTCAATTCACCTTTGCTTACCGTACCTCACCTCAACTCCCCACACATATTCAGAAAGTGCACGATGGAGATAATAAAAAAGTGGCGCCGATCGTTGTACCGCTGCCGCTCTCAGCGAATTTGACGCAATCGCTGTGTTTGTTGTTTTTTTTACGAAGAGGAAAAACTATCGAGAGTGTTTACCCGTCAGTAGACGGTTGAGCTCTAGGCTCTACGTCATTTACTCATCACTTGCAGTCCGTTAAAAGTTGCATGTACTTTAAACCTCCCCCAGTTTTGTTTATTTTAGGAGGGAACCATATTTGTGACACTTCGACATAAGAGTCCGTTTCTTTGTCAAGTATCGTCTGCTTGTCAGCCGCTGACCGTGCTTTAATGCATGTTGCATGGCGCTGTTTGTCGTGGAGAGCTGTCATTCTTTGAAGACATCATGATGTCACCTATGTTTTCTGGTGCTATTGGATCTTCTTATAAAAAAAATGAATAATTGGCGCGTACACTTCTGTTAGGTGTTTGGCCGAGCTCCTCCTCCTATTTGTGGTGTGCGTCTTGATGTTGTTCCACAAATGGAGGGACCTACAGTTTCAAGCCGACTCCGAACGGCAAATATTTTTATGAGGAGCTTTTTCATGGCAGAAATACACTCGGAGGTTTGCCATTGCCTGCCGAGGGGCGACCGCTATTAGAAAAATGTTTTTATTAATTTTGCTTTCACCGAGATTCGAACCAACGACCTCTCTGTGAATTCCGAATGGTAATCACGCACCAACCCATTCGGCTACGGCGGCCGCCGGATCTTCTTATAGTGTAGCTAAATCTACTCTAATCGTGAACCGTGAGCATGCAAAAACACATGCCAAGCGTCTTCTTCTTCTTGGCATATTGGACAAACAAACTTCTGGAAGCAACCATGACCTGTCAGGAATTGTGTTAGCTTGAAGTTAAGCTCACCATAGCCTCGATTTAGCCCTTTTTCGATGTTTAGAACTAGCATGAAAATTCACCTTCCCTTTGATGAGGTTTCTGAAAGCTTCATTTTAGTAAGATTGTATTTATAGCCTTCTCTCTTTTATGATTTCTGATAGTGCGAGCCTGTTTTTTTAGCACGGACACTCTTATTCGTTCTTTCGCCAATAGGCGTCATGGCAGCTTCGCCGGGGGTGTGTGTGACGTCGCACTTGCGCAATTTCTTCTTGTTCGCGCATTATTTTCAAATATCTTTCATGCAACTGCACCAATGTGACGTCACGCACGCTCGGTGGGCGCAATTTAGCTTCTATTCTTTTTGCATAAAATACTTTTCGTAACTATGCCAAGTTTTGACAACTTCTTGCTTCTCAATTACTTTTAATAATGCTTTTATGAAAATACACTTCACTCCCTACAGAGACTTGAAAACTTGAATTTATGAGTTTCAAGTTTTTTTGAAATTAAAAAGTGTCCACCAAAATTTTAAACTTTTTAATAGGACTCTTTAGAAGAGTTTCGAGTAGGCATTTTTATAGTCTACTTAATTTTGGCGTAACAGAGAGCAGGTTTGAAGTGGCTCGAAAAATGCGTTGAGTGTTGGGTGTTCATATAAAGAAATGTCGAGTATTCTAAAATTGAATACCCGAATGCCCGTTGAACTGCATACCCGAAATTTTTCTCAAGATTCTGATTGAATTTTCTTAATGCCAAAAAAATTGTGTCTTCCACCTTTGCCTTAATTGTTTTCAAATATTAGCAAAACACCTCTTGCTATCCCTGTCAGGAGCTTACGGCACTTTGATATGTTCCGGTTATGCCATCTAAGACAAAGATTCCCAAGAAACCGACCTCTGAAATTTTGGCTCAATGAAGCCCAATCTAAAGCTTGAATCAAAACTCACACAGAAAATTAACTTTTCTTACAAGCATAACTGACAAATTAAAATAAACTTTGTTGCATTCATATTCCCTAATCTAAGTTGCTAAACAATCGGATAATTAGAAAATACTTGAACATTTCCAAACTCAAACTCATTTGTTTCCCTGTGTTGGAATAAACAAAGCAAATCTGCTGCAAGTATCCCTTTTATGTCTCTCGCTCTGCGCTGAAAATACTTTTAATTCCCTACAGCCACCAATTACGCCAAGCACTCAGTTGCGAGTAGCTGTGTTAGTTAAAAACCAAAGGCGCACTAGCGGCACACTCAAAGTGCTAACGCCTAAAAATATGCGGCAACGTGTGCTCCAATGAAAATTTGCGGTCTTCTGACGGAGCGAAGGTGTGTTTTATGGGCCAACAGATCCGTGAGCAGTAAGGATAGCTAAAGCACACATACGTACGTAACGTGCAGCTGCGCACTGAAAATAATGCTGCTAATACATGTCAGCTGCAACATTTTTCTGCGCGCATGCATGCATGTCTGTGTGCCATAAGCGCTGCAGTTGGATGCAGCTAAAGTTTTGTCAGGCAAACGGTAACTGTTGCCTTCCACCATTCGGGCTTGCGGTGATGGGTTTTGCATGGGAGTGTGTGTGTGTCTGGCACATGTTGAAATTGTTGCGACATGTTTGCTGTGGTCTCACTACAAACTACGTGTTGTATGCAACAGTGGCGCTTAAATTGCTCGGCATAGGCAGCTTCAGTTTTGGCTGTTAATGCATTGGTCTTGTTGTTGTCGTTGTTGTTGTTTTCGTTGCTATTACATGCAATGCCTGTAATTATGCTTAATGTCCAGCCGGAACATTAAGGCGTGCCAGCGGTGTGGCCATCAAGCATAAGCTCGTGTGTTGGTGCAGCAAGTTCAACTGTGCGCATTTATGTGTATGTGAATGTGTGTGAGTTGCGTGCAAGCATGTGTGTGTGTAATGCAGCTGTTTTAGCTAGATTTTGTGTGCATTTAAATTTCGGTAGTCGAGCCAGATTTTGCAAATTAGCCAAAAGAAGTCACTAAATGCAGCTGATACTCGCTCCAGCGCAAAACTTTTGCAGGCACAAATTTCCATAAATAAATACACATATACATGCATACATAATTTACTGGACAAATAAAACGACTGCTTAAAATTCTCCAAAACTTTTGCTCTGTTTATGCCACAAATCACCATTTCTCGCCGCTTACAAGCACAGCACATACACATACACATACACATTCCCTTCTATGTGGAAGTATTTTATTTAAATTTTCTGAAATTTCCGCATCCTATTGCCCTTTAAGGACGCATATTGCAGGTCCTTATGTAGCGAATATGTAACTCATGTAAATAGATTTTTGTATTTAAATATTTATTACTATTTAACAAAAAGTAAAGTTTGATTCCAGAAGCTATTTCTAGACTTTAGTGCTTCAGAATTGTGAAAAATCACACACGCCATTAATTATGCGCATTTAAGTTTTACTTTTAGCCAATTTTGCATATTTTTGGGCGTTTACATACGCATGTAATTAAAAGTTTTCCACACAAGTACCTAAATAATTTGCTTTCAAAAACAGATACTAGTACTCACGTAGAAGTTAATTGAGCGAACGAATTTATTGCCTAAGTAGAAATATGTTACAGGATAAATAAAAATAACATAAATGGTATTTTCGTTCAAGTTAGTTGAAGTAAGCTCTGAGCAATTTTTTTGGTCTATTCCAAAAATAAAATTAAAGTCATTAATATTGTCCGATTTAGATAAAAAAGTGCTGTTTTGTTCATTTAAAGAGAAGTGCCACATTTCTGTAGTTGAAGAAGTCCACAAGCCTTTCTTGAGGCCAGTTTTATAACAACAAGTAATTTTTGCGAGCTCCTCATAAAATTATAATCGCTTGGTACACGATCGGGACTAAACAGCGATTGTGTCAAGGACTTCCCATTCACGCTCTTTTCAAGTTCTTCTGGCTCTAAGTTCAAGATGTGTGCGGCCTTGCGTTGTCATCATGGAACGTGACACCATTCCGAATCTGACCTCTTCTGCTCAATCGCCTCATTTAATATGGTCAGTGGTTGACCATTGAGAACCGCATTAAGTATTTGAAGAACCTCGTAATCGATTATTCTTCTCCAATCCCACATAACATGCAGTAAAACTTTCCTGCCCATTAATCTGTGCTCGAAAATTATAAGGGCTGGCACTCCAAGACTCCCTTTGTTCAGTTTAGTGAAGAATCGCATGTGCCAAGTCGGTACTGTTTGCTCCTGTATGAGTCAGCCTAACATGATGCGTATATATAGAAATACTTCTTCCAATTTTTTTATGTCAGTGACTCCAAGCGGTATGCTGATTTTTTTTTTTTTTTATTAATTTTTATTATTAAAATGAGGCTGTATCTGTAAGACTTTTTAGCCTTGAGCAAATCACTGGTTCTTGGACAATAAAATAAAAAAAATCTCTCAAATAGCTCGATGTCCTTGATTCTTTCGGCATTTCCGACGATTGACCTGCCAGAGCGAACCTCATTTCGAAGTCCATTTGGTTCTTAAAGAACCCGCCCTGCTTTGGCGTTCTATAACTTATTGGGTTTATAAAGGACACACATTTGTTTTTATTTAAAGATTTTCATTTTGGGAATGGTGCTGAACAGTGTTATGAGTTTTGTTTTTTGCCTCTATTTTGGAACAATGTCGCCCACAACTGTTGTTTGCATTTACTCCATATAAAGGGTACTCTACAGTTTTTATGTGGAGGAAAGCACTAAACACTGAGTATGAACTTAATCGGATACTGAATAAGATTTACACAAATATATCGAGCACACGAGCAGACGACGGTCTGAAGGGTTCCAAATGAACTTGTTAACGATTTCAAATTTACTCACCAAAATGTTGACTCAAATAAACAAATAAACCTTCACTGATATATTGTATATAAATACAATAATACTAATTATTATTTTTTTGTTATTATATTTTACACTTATATCCCTGATTACTATTTTTTTTTTTAATTTCTTAATATTTATTTACCTCTCGTCCATTTATCGTCCATGTCAAATTCGCTGCTGGCTTTGAATGGCGCGACGTACAGTTGCCGCGTACTATATCACCTACACGATAGCGCGGTCTTATGCCTGTGATAATCGGATCTTTTCCCGGTACTTCTGAAACAAAAGGATTTGTGTTAGTTATGTGGCTTAGCACCTCACGAAAAAAGTCGTAAGCCATAGTTAGCCTTTAACTTCAAGTATGAATGAAATGAATAAATGAAATAAAGCCCCCATAGATATTATTTGGCATACAATTTAGTCAGCAGAATGGCCAGCCGGTGGTAATTGGAATATAAAACAATTACCAGGATGATACGGCGCAGAGGTCGCGGGATTTGGGAGCATTTTATGTGAGAACCGACTTGGATGAAATTTAGGACATATTTACGTCATATGTACATACTTGTATATGTATAATGTATATATGTATATCTGCGTTTTAATAACAGAAAACCTCTGGGGTTACTAAAAACACTGTTTCTATCTGATGTTTTTAATTATTATCCAGAGTGCGTATCTAGTACAGTAATCATCAGATGACAGTCCTCAAAGAACGCCTACAGCAGCTGTCGAAGAACGAAGGAGAGCGTTGATTGAGCTTCTGAGCAACGCTAATTGGTATTGTAAAGTAGAAATTACAATTTATCTGAAGGTATTGATATAGTTTGGAGAGATGAATTTAAGATTTTGAAGATTAGTAGAATAACCTACACAGGTCGACACAACTTGATTGACTTCTAGAACCAATATTAATTTTTGGAACATTCTAGATGAGCTGAATTTGCATTTTGAACACAGAATAGGCTCAATGTGCTACGTGTTTGAAGTTATGTAATATCCTAAAATGTAGTTTTTAAGATCATCAGAGTATTCTCAAAGTAAAACTCTTCCTCATATAAACTCCCACCAATTAGCAAAAAATCTAAATTTTTCCTCTGAAACAGCTTTAATGTTACATAACTGCACATATAGCCAAAAATCGTAATAAATAGTTAGTGCAAAACTTTTATTCAGGTCTAAGTCAATCTTTACAGGCTATGATCCAAAAGTAACTTAGATTAAACTATTGATATACCTATTGTCATTGAAAATACTATAAAACAGAATTCATAAAGACTATAGAACTCAATAGAAAGTGAAGAATAGAGAACAAAATCTTTATTAATTGCATTATTGCCATACTTAGTCTTAAAGTTTTCCCCATAAAATGGGTAGAGGTTTCTAAGAGTTCGCTGGTGAACATGAAATCAAATCTTTTCCAGAAAGTAGAGATAACTCAATGACTCGAGTAATAATATTAGAGTAAAAGACAGACACAGTATAGACCTACAAATTTATATGGACTTGAGACTTATAAATATGAGGTGAGCTAAATATGGTGAGCTATTAAATGCTCCTTACCATGCGGCAGCTGGAAGGAGTATCCGCACGTTTCTAACATCACCAACAAAAGCTGTTCTTGCAGAAACCGGATTACCGACAGAGTCAACCACAACACAAAATGCTCCTACCCAAGCTTCTTCACTGCAGAAATAAAATATTACTTGGACTGGTAAACTCAGCGAAGCAACAACATAAAAATAGCCGCAAACCGTCCACCATACAACGTTGTGTTGAACTAATGCACAAACTGAATGTCACATCAGATGCGATTTTGCCACCAATTTCAGTTTTCCTACCAGGCTTGCATCCAAAAACTATTTTTATCGTGGATTTGCAAAAATTCCCCTAAGAGTCCATCTCCTCTAATGAATACGTCCAACATTTCAATGAAATCGTTGCTCCCTTAAGAAACGAATGGGAGTACCTTTATACCGATGGATCTAAAACAGACACCAGTACATCGTTTGCAGTCACAAACTAGCTGGGTGTCACAATCTCAGTCGGTGCTTTACCTTCCTACTGCTCAGTATTCACAGCGGAAGCAGCTGCATTGCTTGAAGCGGTAGTTTATGCCTCCAACAAAGGCGGAAAATTCATTATTTGCAGCAATAGTAAATGCGTAATGGACGCTATATTGAACCATTCTAACAAAACTCCAATAATCACCGAAATCCGAAATATTATTGTATCAAATAAAAAGTCCATAAGAATCATGTGGGTTCCGGGCCATGCCGGAATACAAG
Source organism: Anastrepha fraterculus (assembly GCA_037575425.1). NCBI lineage: Eukaryota > Metazoa > Arthropoda > Insecta > Diptera > Tephritidae > Anastrepha > Anastrepha fraterculus. The sequence goes on along the minus strand of JAYXIM010006312.1, from coordinate 7,123 downwards.
GCAACAAGCTGCCCAATAACCCCTTCACTTCAGTGCACATTTACTACCATATTCGGAAAATTATACTAAAATCTCTTCAGGATACGTACAGTAGTCAATGGATTAATTATCAACACCACTACAAAAAGTACAACCCTACTGGCATCAAGCCCATATATCCTACACACAGGTCTTCCAAGAACCTCAAGATATTTACGCGCCTTCGAATTGGTCACACTATAGCCACCCATGTTCACATCCTAAACGGCACAGTCAAACCAGACTGCCCTCTTTGCAACTCAGACGACTATACACCTCCTCGATACCTGCCCAGGATTGAAATGCACTAGAAACGCAATTCATCCTAACCTTGAACTTTCGAAGCTACTCAACAACACAGATAACAATAGCATTAACTAAATTTGTAAATTTATTAAACTAACTACATTAAAAGTTTAACTCTTTGCGAAAACTAGATATATATAAAATTATACTCCGGTCAAAAAAATTATACTCCGGTATAAAATTATACTCACACTACCCACTAATCTTCTAATACTCCCTCAACTGCTCTCTTCCATCCTCTTGTATAGTAACTTACCTATATTATTACTCTAGTTAAGATACCATAAGCCGAAGGCCCTGGCAGCCAGTGCTTATTTCGTAAATAAAATAATAACTCTTTTAAATAAAATAAAATAAAATAAAATAAAATAAAAAAAAATACGGTGGTATATGTAGGATCAGTAAAGTTCAGAGACCGAAGAGCATATTTGAGAAAAATTTCGTTTGATTCTACTGATAGTCTACTGTTACATAGCTTCCAAATAATAGCAGCATATCCCAAATGATGTATAGAGTAATTTGATGATGAAGGGATCAAAGAACTTAGTGTCATTCTGTCTGACGTAAACCAACCAAAAAAACGATTATTAAAAGACAATTTGTTGCCAAAGAAAACACCAAGGTCCTTAAACTCTCTAACACTGAAGAATACAAATCGAGATACTGTACTTAGTACGCACAATGTTTGATGTTTTCGAGTAAGACATTTGAAATCACTTGTACAAGTTCAGCGAAAAGCGTTAATGGCATCTTCTTGAGTCCTGATCACTGAGAAGATCTTAAGGTCATCAGCATAAAGCAAAAATTTAGCAAATGAAAACAACTTTTCATAACAATACTAAATAAGACAAATAACAGTGGGTCCAAGATACTTCCTTGCGGACCACTTGAGGTTACAGCAAAGGGGTGGATGAAAAACGATCATCGTTTATTAGACAAATAAGAGGTTATCCATTACAGAAAAGAAGAATGAAAGCCAAAGGCAGCCTATCTTGTAATTAAGACTCTATGAGAAACTTTGTCCAAGGCTTTCGAAAACTCAGTGTAAATCCAGTCAATCTGAAAACCTGCCGAGAAAGAATCAATGAAGTATTCACTAAAAATAGCCAGATTAGATATTGTAGACCTGTCGGCAACAAATCCATGCTATTTGGGCAAATTAAAGACGTCACTGCAAAGCTCAGTTTTGCATTGATCGCGCACTAAAAAATTCGAAAAACTAAGAATAGTCGATAGAATTTTTATTGCGACATTTAAGAGGGGTGTTGTGGAAGAGAGCTTCCATGCGTCAACGAAACTGATCGACAATAAAGATTTGCTGAATATTACTTTCAGGGGATAGACCAAGGTTGGATAATTTTTTAAGAAAACTGCTAGAAGCCCATCTGTATCAATTTGAGAGGAAGATTTCAACTTAACAACTTCCCTGCGCACATACAAATAATGCATTTTGTGAATGCGCCACGCCCACTTATGTTTTCTTCTGATACGATATTTATGTCACAACACATCACTTTTCCTTAATTATTTTATAAAGATCTTAAATTGTCCCGGTTGTTTTATTTTGTGAGTCACATATGACTCTTTGGACAGGGAAGTTGTTAAGCAAAACGTAGCTAATATCCGCAGCAGAATATTTCCAAAACCTGGCATGTTCGACGGTATTTTGAGATTCAGACTCAGTACGACAAAACCTTTCGGAAAAACTGTAGCGCGTTGCTTGACTCAAAAGTCTTAACATAGCAAGATGTGTAAATGTAGAAAATTAGCAAGGAGCTGGACCGGAAATTCTTCATCTAAGAAGCTTTGTTATGCACTATTTTCATGTTTTTATTAAAAAGTTATTTTCAATGTCGGTTGCTTTCTTCATTGAACTACATAGAATGAGAAAAGAAAGACGAAAATTTAAGTTCTACAAATGTTCAATTTCAATATGCCTGAATTCGTATCTACCTATGCAGCCTATTTTCTCAAGTAGAGCTTGCTTCAAGTGCATATGTATTAGTGTAAGTTGCTATAAGCACAAATGAACTCTGCGTCATCGGTTAATTAGGCCTCGATAGCGGCGACGAAATCATTAACTCCGTTGAAAGCGAAATGTACAACAAAAATGCAGGTCAAAGGTGAAACTTTTTAACGCCTAAAAATATGTATGTATGCGATATATAGTAGTTGCAAACTTTTGCTCAGCAATAATAAAAGGAGCGAGAAATCATTAGCGTTTACTGAGTGTTGGAGCGGAAATGCACTACAAAGAGGAAAGTGTGGAAAAAAGCGAGGATAGCCGCTGATGGGCAGATGTGAAGAAGAGAAAGTGCAGTAAATGAGCAAAACTTTTGCATACGAAAAAGTTTCAAAGCGAAATGCGCAACGAAATCATTAATAAAATTTACACCTAAAAGGTGACCAGACAGCAATTTACAAAAGGCAAATAAAACCGAAGTGCAAGCACCTAAAGCGGACATACAATGAGCGACCGGTTGCAGCAGCGCAGGTGTCTCTCTCACTCGGCATATATATTTGTTGTACACCTATACATAGTTCCTCGAATGCCCAGTGTCGCCCATTCTCAGCAGCCTTTCCGGCGAGCACTATCATTCTTATAGGTTTTTAATAAACTTTTCGGCACTTTCTACATACACATTTCTGTTTTATCACTCTCCCACTCGCTCTCGCCCATTCTCTGTAAGCGCACAAATGAAAGTCTTTTAATTACGTGCAGCTGAATTGCGAAGTGCGGTGGGGTAACAGTGAGCCATTATGCTGGCAACTGGTAATCTAAGAGCTTTTTTATTTGCATCGCTGCCCCGAAAGTTCAAAACTTTCATTAAAAAACAATTAAATGTGGAGCATAAAAGTGGCACTCATAATTTTTTTGCAGGGTGGCGAATCGTAAGTTGCAGCAGAGCAGCTCAATTGCAAAGTTTAATAGTTGAAATGCGAATTTAATACTTAGCTTTTTTAGACAGAAATATCTATTTTTGTTGGGTGTTAAGAGGATGAGTGATTTTATTTTAGCTGTTTTGTTTATTTTTTTAGCTACTCCATTAAATGGAATTAATATTATTTTTCTATGCTTTTTGTAAAGAGCTTTGAGTTAAGGGTGTTTTGAATAAAAATTTCGATTTTTGGTGCTTGTAAGCCAACAATTTACCTTTAGCAAATTTGGTTTTAAGTGAAATAACGTTTTCTTAAATTGATTATTTGCCACTCAAATAGAGAAGTGCATTCTTAAATCTTTATATAACTGAAATACCAAAAAGGTTTTGAGTTGAGTGACTTGAGTTGCTCCAAATTATGTGCCTGAAAGTCATGCATCCACAACGACTTCAAGTTTTAGTGTTATAAAGCACAATGTGCCATCGATCTTTCAGCTGAAGCTTGGACAAATTTCAATTTCTTACCCCAATTTTATTTCATGTTTTTATGTGTCGCTTTCTATGCTTTTATTGTTTTCTTATTTCGTTGTGCTGTTTTTTTATTGGCATTGTGAAAGCATAAATATTTTATTGCTTTGAGCCCAATTCCGGTAGTGCATTGCGATGCGAACAATTTTGTGAATTCGGAATTAATGAGTTTTGTTTCCTTTGGATTTGGTTGTCGGCGCTTGCAGTGAATAACATCGCATGAATAAACAAAGGAAGAAAATTTGTTTAAAAACTTTAGCCGGTAGTCATGCGCCGCAACACGCCGATGACGGCAGAAAAGTTCGTAAATGCCAAATGTTTATGGAAAGACAAAACCAAATTATGTGGCATGTAATGAATATTCGTGTGTTGCGCCGTGAAATATGCATCGCAGTTGTGCGCAGAAGCGAAAAGTTCTTACAACTTTTTTCACTATATATTATGGAAACTAGGTTAATTGTGAGGGAATTATTGGTAACTTTTGTTGTGGGGTTATTATAATTCATATACAGGATTGTCAAAAATCCAAGCAACTTTATCGACTGAGTCATGAATGGACTTTTGTTTCATTTTTAAAATATTTTAGAGATTTTTTAATCTTTTCTTCCATCAAATTTGAGATGAAAAAACAGCTTTGTAAGTGCTAATAAAATTCAGTATTTTTGTTTTGTCGTAGCTGTAAAACGTAGCTGCAGAAGTAATTAGGTTGAGAGGATGCTCGTTCGAAGAAATAAGCGAACTGAACTGAACTCAACAGCATTTAAATGTGCCACTTTTTGTACGAAAATGGGTTAATTTCTTCCTCAAAAACATGTAGCTTCTTGCGTTGTTTCAGTTGTATACAAAGTCAATCGCTTAATGAGCCTACTGTGAGATCATTTTTGACCAATCATGCTCATAGTGGTCGCCCTTCGACAGGCAGTCGCAAGCCTCCGAGTGTATTTTGCCACGACAAACCTCCCTCGAGCAACGTGTTAAAGTTATTCAGGCTTATTATGAAAACGGGCGTTCAAATCAAAATGCATAAGGCATAAGCGTTGTAGAAATACTACACTCGAATTCAGGACGACCGGGTTCACAAAATTTCCGAGAAGAAGCTCATCTGAAGCGACTACCTTGTAGAAAACGGATTTCTTCTGCTTCGAAATTCAAGGAGATTACGTGCAGCATCAGCACAATTCCATAACGTCTCAAGGACTCGGCGTCCTCATCATGTCGGCCAGCGAAAATCCTCTCCTAACTAAGACTTGTTGAGAAAAAGTCCATTTCATTGATGCGTCTCAATTTAATCGGATGGGACCTGACAGAGGACTGAGAGTACAGCGCAGAAAAAGGGAATGGTTAAATAAGAAATTCTTGAACATTCATCGGGACACAACCTTCCAAAAATTCCAATCAGCGAATGCCGTCATCGGGGTACAACCACCAACCATTGCAAATGAAGAGCTTTAGCTGCCTCGTGAGACCTGCGTAACTTTGACTCGATTTAGTTCTGAATATTGTAGCAGGTTAAACTCCTACCTATCAAGAATTAACCATGACATACTCAATAGTTGCCCGGAAAGTGAAGATACCACGCACGATACTAACCATCTGTTCAGATGTCTTCTTAAACCCACACGCGCAACACTGCTCTCTTTCTGGACGCAACCTATTGCAATGATTGTAGGGCCTAACGTTAGTTGAAATAGCCCATGATAACCGGTGACTACATTGTACTGGCAGTTCATTAACTACAACAGTAACAGCAAAGCTACAACTTCGAGGGAATTTGGCCTGCTTCTTCTTCTAGAAGCTTCCATTAATGCCTTAACCTACATATCAGTCTGAGGTGTCCCTACGATAGAGCAGCTAACTTCAAAGCTGTGGTTTTCCAAGACGATTCGGCTCCTTGCCCCTGTGTGCGTTTGGAAAATCCCTATTGTTTTGAAGTCTTTTATTTTGATTAGTTTCTTCATTTCTTTGCGTTCCATAAGGAGCTCCTTGGAAATGCGTGCTTGGGTTGGCCCGAAAACTGTCCAGACCTATTGGGTTCAGAAAACCTGTAGCGCGTCTTGAAAGAAGCGTGAAAACAAGGAATCGAAAGACTGTTAAAAATATTCAAATTTTTATTTGGATTATCTCTAATCTTTAATCCGTTCAACGCCAAACAGGGTAAAAGGCGTGGTCAAGGCAAAACGGACCTATATTAGAAAATGATAGATTATTTTATTATTGTAAAAAATATGTAAAGTAAAACTGGTGCTAAAAACTGAAAATATTTCTTTATTTCCTTGAAATTTATCGAAATTCATAAATTCACGGTACAGCCAAGAAACAGATTTCATCGGACCGATACCCTGTATTTAAGTAAGGCATACAACAAAATTTATACTTTTATGGATTTTTTACTAAAGTTTAGCTTACTATACCAAATCCAAATATCGACTAATTTGGGTTGCCTTTCTCTGGCCCTGTATTGAAGTTTCTATTGCAAACTGTGATTTGGGGCTGGTATCGCCGCTAGGTATCTTCTCCTTCTTCATATATTTAGTGTTGACTAAATTAAAGAGCGAAATACAGCATACCAAATGAGTGAAAAGTTGCAGTAGTAATCAGTTTGAGAATATGTTTTTTTTACTTTTAAGCGCTTCACTTCTTTCAATGGTTTTTGAACTGTTTTTCTTTCTACCAATGCCAGCATTTAGTACCCTTTAAAAATGACATTAGTGGCAAATGCCACTGGCAATAACAATAAAAGCTACGGGCGCCAAACTGCAATAAATACTGTTATATACGCAGTTATCCTGTTAACAACGAATATAATTCTACATTTTGTGACCAATTTTTGGCAGCTGTTCCACAAAGTGTACACTGGCGCCTGTGAGGACATTAAAAATTTCTTGCTTTTTCTAATATCCACTAAATGTGAAGGAAATCCTCAGTGCGGTCTAATTGTAAAAAGGAATGCTTTTATGTGTGAAGGTATTCACTGAAACTGCTAGGCTTTATGTGTATAAGTAACGGTAGATTTGTCTATTTACAGCGCGTAGTAATGGTCCAGCAATTAGGCTGGCTAGTGGATATTTACCCTTTATTTAATGTGGACATTTATTAAAAAAAAAATTTCGTTTCAAAATCATTAGTGACAGAAAATTCGAGGCTTTATAGTGCACATAAATATTATAGTAGAATGTATCACAATACAAATAAAATATAAATAATAAATAAATAAATAAAATAATAACAAATTAAAGAACAACTAAATATAATATTTAACTAAAGTACAGAACTCATCATAGCCGGCTCTTTAACGAGACAACGAAAACGTCTCAGTAAATTCGAGCAGCAGCTTAACAAATCAAAGTTGCACCGAAATCTCTTTATTTTAGCCTGTGCTATGTTTATTTATT
>JAYXIM010006308.1:0-23432 GCA_037575425.1 Anastrepha fraterculus | reverse complement strand
CCGACGGTGACGAATTTTTTGCATACATTTAAACGGTGAAAATAATAATTAAGAAGCATGGAAATTGGTATGAAAGATTTGTGGAATTTTTAAAATTTTTCCACAAACTGCAGAAACTCGGATTTATATGCTTATATGAAAACGAAAAACTGAATAAAATTAAAATTTGATGTTACCATCGGGTTTGGGATCGAAAATTGAAGATCACATGGTGTTAATGGCAGGATGGAAAAAATGGTTGAGAATTAAGAAAAAAGAATTTCACTGAAAGCAAATACGAATGGAGCTCAAAGAAAAAATGTAGCAAGGAAATCGGTAAATTGAATTAGGCTTACAACGCAGCGAAACACGTTAGATTCCTAAAACTCTTTTGAAAGTCGTAATGCAACCAATTTCGACTCTTGTCAATTGCATATGCTTTTGAGCCTAAAACATACCACTTTTTAGTGCAGTTAAGCGGGTGAAATTGTAATCCATAAAGGAATTGTGAATGAAGACAGTAAAGAAAAAAGAAAAAAAAATGTTCTGACATAAACTGTAAACGGCCAAAGCGAAGGTTCCTAGCGGCTGAAGTACAAGGTCGACTTTGGTGGGTGTGGCTGCGCTAAACGTTACGTGCAACAGTGTTGCTGTAATATATGTGCTGACTCCTGCATTATTTGTGCCAGAGCATACACAAATTTCCCTCTGCATGACACGTTACATATATGTGCATGTATGTGTATATGTACGTATACTTGAAAGTATTCATATAAGCACTGGTCTTTGGCAAATTTGCGGAGATTGCAAAAATGAGTTATGCACACGCGTTGGGCTGGCCCTTACGTTCGGGTGTGTGCTGTGTGTGTGGAGTTAAATGCATGCTAACACGGATATTAATATGTGTAAGTATGTATGCCCGTATGTCCATGCATACTCACTATTTGCTGGCGAAGAAATTTGTTTGCTTGCGGTTTTGTGCGCGCCAACATACCTCCGTACCCAGTTGTTTGAAAGCGTAATGGCTTCAGCCCACTCGCAAGTGTATGCGACAGTGAAATTTAGGAGATAACGTACGACTGCACTATAAATGCCACTGGCAGGCATTTTTTTCAGCGTAAGCATGTAAATTTACTCCTCGTTTGCAAATGGCTTTAAGCAATTACTGTGCCTCTTTGATGCTCCATTTCCTTTTCTCTTGAGTTTTTATTTTTTTATTTTTTTATTTTTTTACTTGTACTTGCATGGGTATTTGTGTTTGTGGAATGCAATCAGTTAATAACAGCGATTAGAGATGACTTTGTGGTTTTATGTCTACGCCCACGTATCCGCGTGAGTGTTGAAGTGTTGAGTCGTGGGTGTGATAAAATGGTTATAAAAGGCACTAAATTTAGCTTTGAGCCACAAGGGATTTACAACAAAAATATGCGAGCTTATGTGTCGATGTCGTTTAATGGCGTGGATGAACCTAAGAATGTAAAAAACAAACAATAACGTTAGCTCATTAAATGAATGCCGGGCTACCTTTTTCTATGCTAGACAAAAAGGTCAGGGTTAGAGTAATGAAAAATGAAAAATAAAGAACTAAAAGCTTAGTATTGCAGTAACGCACGTTTTTTGTGGCGTTTTGAGGACCTTTGAGCCACTTGTCATATGTACATGCTTTGTTGCACGAGTACTCGCATAATGCAGTAAGTCTACGGGAGAGGGTTTGATGAAAGGTGAATGGATCTTTTACAAATGGGTCACTTCGAGTGCGGAATATTAAACTATACGAGATTGACGGCGATATGAACATAATGGAGTAAATTAAAACAAAATATAGGCTGACTTGGCTGAACCTGGTATTTCTAATTGTGCCAGTTTACTCGTGAATGAAAACCAAGGCTAAAGCGCATTTTTCTGAAGAAGTAAGAAAATCAGGCAGCTTTTTCAAGAGGATAGACTCTAGCTAAATATTATATAAATGACACACCGGTTCTTAGTTTAAGTAATCCTAAGTTTACATCACATATAACCGCGATCGTGGCGAGAGTACAGAAAACGATGAAGATAATGAAATGTTTCTGGTGATATTGTTTGTCGGAGGCTGGTAGGACACTTGAGATGAAGATGTACCGGACTGCAATGGAATGACTTCCGATGATCCCAGAATATCGCTTACACAGTGCGGTGAGTATACTTTAGGGTAGGGAGCATAATTTCATGCTATACAAGCAGTTTTTTTGGAATGCTACTGCCGAGCTACCCTAACAGGTGTATGCTGCATGCCGAGCAGCCTATCAGAGATGTCAAAAGCCAGACACGATATAGAAATATATTTCGTAACCACTCAAGGCATTCCAGCTAAAGCTGAATTAAAACGACCAATCAAGTAGACAGTTGAGGTTAGGAGAGACTTCGCTTAAGGTATTGAGAGGCATATCAGTTGAACTCACCTTATGCGAAGAAGTAGTAAATAAATAAATGAATAAAAATAAGAACTCGAGGAATAGGAAAAATATAGAGAATAAAGAGAGGAGGGAAAGTAAAAAAGAGAAAAAACCGAGGACCGAAGGAAAATAAGGCTAAAAAGAAGAAGAATGAGAGATAAAAAAGGCAGAATAAGATGAAAGTAATAGAGAATAATTAGGGAAAGAGAAAAAAAAAATGAGGAAAATGAGGAAGATTAGGGGAAGAAGGAAAGAGTAATACGAAGATATAAAGAAAAAGGAGAAGAAGAAGCATTCAAAAATATTTCAAGAGTGAGAGCATAGTAAGAGTAAGTAAAACTACGTCGAAGAAAGGGGAAAAGATAGAGCTTAGAGAGGGAGGAAAGGAAGTAAAAAAAGTGAAGAAAAAAAGAAGAGTTGGGGGAAAGGAGTAAAAGAAAAAAGGAAGAAAAAGAAGAAAAGTTTTAATGAAAGGAATGTATAAGAGGAGAAAAGCAAAGAAGAAGAAGAAATAGAGGAAGAATAAGATGAAAAACAAAAAAAAGAAGGAGGTAATGAAGAATAAGAAAAAATGGAAGTGAAAGGGAAAGAGAAAGAACAATCAAGGAAAGAAGAAGGAGAGGAAGAACAATAGATGAAGAAAACAGTAGAAAAAAAGAGGAAAAATACCATGAAATTTACGAATAAAATGAATAAAAAAAGAATAGTAGCAAGAAAAGGAAGATGAAGAAGAGGATATAAAAAGAAGAAGAGAAAAAGTTTCGGTGAAAAGGTGTTCTTAGAGGTTTTGCTGTATGCCTACCTACGTATCCATACCCTATCAGGTTGTTGGGGTAGCCAGCATATTTAGCTTTCTATTTAAATATCAACTAACTTTTATTTTTTCTAAGAACACCATGGGTATTACTTTATATACTTATATTTATATGTAATTGGCGCTTATCCTCGGAGGTTTGCTATTGCGTGCCAAGGGCCGTCAGCTATTAGAAAGAACTTTTTTCTTATGTTGGTGTTTCATGCAGAAAGATTCGATCTTACGTACTTCTGAATGCTAGCCACGTACGAACCCATTCGGCTACAGCGCCCGCTGGTAATACTTTACATCGTATTCATTTCATTGAATTTAACAAATCTCGTTTGAAATCCAGCTAAAATACTTGCAATTAAAGGAGGCTTACACCCTGAACTTTCGGCCGATTTCATTTCAATATTGAAGAACAAATTATTTAAGGGTCTATGCCTTTTTAAGTTTTACATAATTTTGGGTATGCTCGTATATGTAAAGAATTAATTGCTTAAACAGCAAGCTCAAAATAGAAAACCTAAATAAATAAATAAAATATTAAATAAAAATAAATACATACATTACCCTTTGATTTGTGAACTATTTTGGATGATTATTTCCACTAAGAAAATCACAAATTTCGCCATATTTTTCTTAAAGATCGACTATTTTCATATTAAGTTTCAACAATTTTAACGCCTTGTTCTACTTATAAAGGGTTTTCCAATAACAGGTGTTACAGGTGAATGGATTGCGCTATCGAGAGATTATTAACGATTTTTTATGGCCGAAATTGGGTGGTATTGATCTGGACAACGTTTATTTTCAAGAAGACGGCGCTACGTGCTACACAAACAACGAAACCATTGATCTTTTACGGGAAAAGTTTCCGGAACGTGTTATCTCTCGAAGAGCTGATCACAATTGGCCACTGAGACCTTGCAATTTAACACCCTGTGACTTGTTACTTTGGAGCCACGTGAAAGAGAAGGTCTACGTCAACAGCCCAGGGTCGATTCAAGACCTCAAAGATGGAATTCGTGAGGCTATCGAAGACATAGGGCAGCCACAATTCGGTTAGCGAAAATTTCATGAAAAGGATAGGAAACTTCATAAAAGGTGGTCATTTGCCTGATGTTATTTTCCACTATTAACGGCATAACTTCCTCTTTATATTGAAATAAGCATCCGATCATTTATATTAAAAAATTGCATTTTTCTTTCTTCCTTTCTTTTCTTCTTTTTTTCTTCTTTTTTCTATTAAAAAACCCTTTAGTATAAAATTGTACATTTATCTGCTTGACAAATATCAAAGATGATTTAAATAAGTATCGTCTGTGAATTATTTCCTACTACTGACATCAATGCGTCATTTGTGAAAGACCCTTTACTGATACCAATCTACCTACGCCTTATGAAACATAACACGAAAATATTTATGTACACTAATAACTCTGCACAGGGAGCTCCGATTTTCACAGGTTCTTTCTTAATTTTGAAGCTAGCCTCTTTTTAATGTTTTGTGACATAAATTTCATAAACTTCCAACTCAAACATATCTATAAGCAAAAAAGTGTGAGAATGTCACAAAATAAATTTTCAAACTACAATAAATCAAAAATGATTGAGTGGATTCGGGTTTTGTTTGTTTGCTAAAGAACTTTGAAATGTTATCATTCAATCTTCGTTAGTTAAATTTAATAGTAAATTTTTTAATAATTTCCTATTGCTATCAAAACTAAAAAAAAATAAAGTGACATTTTTTCCAAATATGCTGTTTGAATGTATATTGGCTGTGTGAAATATGGTGAAAAGTTATGTTATGTTATTGAGCTCCTCGCTGCTCTTTCATATTCACAAGTATATTTATCACTACGGCAGAACCGAGTATATTTTCTGATACATATTTACGCCCACATATAAAGGGTGGTTAAGTTTCAAGGGCCGGTGTTGATTTTGAATAAAATACAATTTTTTTAGGAAATTATTATCATTTATCTTTACTATGATAATATTAGTATCGCTCAATTACGTATGGAACAAAATATTGGCCAAATGGCTGCCCTGGCCTCGGCGGCACACCCCCATCCGATGGTCCGAATTTTTGATGACGCTGAGGCATAATTGAGGTTCTATGCCGTTAATGTGCCGAATTATCTCATCCTTTAGCTCTTGAATTGTTGCTGGCTTATCGACGTACACTTTTTCTTTCAAATAACCTCAAAGAAAGAAGTCCAACGGTGTCGTTGACGTTTAGGTGTGGTTCACATCATCATCGGCCCTTGAAATTTAACCACCCTTTATAAAAGGTGGCTCAAAATGAATTATACAATTTAGTTTTTGAATACTTTTTTTATTAAATAAAAACAAAAACAAAAATTTATTTTAGGTTTGCTGGTCTGTTTGTATACTGTCGTTATTTACAAAAAATATAAGTCTCTTGCTAGGTTAATCATCCTTGCCAGTTTTGGAAAGTTCTTAAATATTTCAATATTTTTCAAAGTGAATTCGTTAAGCGAATACACATCCGAAAATAATTTAAATAATTTATACTTGAAAAAGTTTTAAATATGCAAGTTGAGGTTAAGGAGAGCACAAACTTCCACACCTTGCAATTAGCCATACGTGCCAATGTTGGTGAACTTTAACTTTGCTTGCTGATATTTTGTAATAGTATTTACGGATGTAAGATACATTTTTGAGATATTCAAGTAAACAACTACACACCAACAAATTAATACGTTAGTAAATGGTGTTGTTGTTCTTGCCATGTTTTATTTTTATTATTTCTGTTGTGGTTATTAAGCACATTTTCAAGTTTTCATTTTAATTTTTGCTAATATTTACATGGAAAACTTTATAGCTGACTAACTTGAAAATTTACTGGTACCGTTAAGTTTTAGAAAAGATGCACCTACAGATTATTATATACGTACATAATTATGAATATTTGCTTACACCGCCTCGGTTGGTTTTTCAGTTTGCAGTTGAGCTAACTTTTTTGCCTCGAATTGGGTTAAGACAATTTCAACACACTTTTATAGTTTTGGGCTATTTTGTTGAAGTGGACTAAGTGGTGATTTTCGCATTTAATAGACACCAAGCTGTAGAGCAAATGCCCACATATTTTTCTCTAAGGACTTCCGCACGATTGCGGTTGGCTTCAGAGTATTTCGTTTTTTTGTGTTTTCTATTTACTAAAACTTTCGCTCTAAGCTCGATGCATTCACAGCATATCGCCCCAAAACTACTGAAGTAGTGTCTTTTGTTACCACGTTCCGGTAGGCAATCAGATCTTTGCTGTTATCCTCCTCAGCTAGCCAAAAGTGCTCAAAAAGCACCAAAACTTCTTGTATGCCAGCATTATTGTGGCTAAGTTTATGGCCAACTAAGAGAAAAGGATGCAGGCGGGCAGCCAAGCAAGTCGTGTTGAAGCAGGCCAACAACTACATATAGTTGTTGTTGCTGTTTTTATGATTTCAGTCTTGAATTTGTGCTGCTAAATGCTAAGCAAATTAACATTTTCAAACACTTTCATATGCTACACTTCGTGGGGAGGGCTAAGGGAAGGAATCGTTCGAAGCAAGTAGAAATTTAGAGAAACTCGAAAGTTAGCCAGAAAATGAGTAGACAAATAGCCGTACAAATGCTGGCGACAACTTTCTATAGGAAACTCGAAAAGACTAAATATTAATGTATATTTTCAACTACTAGCAGGCGATAGAGAGCACTCTAAGAAAGGATGTTTTATAGATGGTGAAACGACCGTGAAGAGTCGAATACATTTACACAAACAGTGCACTACTCTTAATTCAACACCCTTTGAATTTCATATAAGAATTTACACCTTGCTGCAATTCTAAGCAAATACAATTTTTAGGTTTGTGCATTTGAGTGTGGAAGATTATTCACAGTGCTTTTATCGTCCAAGAGTGCTTTAAAATTTATGGTGCACCTTTTTTTCATTATTTTTTTTCAACAATAAATACTCAAAGAACTACCCATTGGAAAGTCACACTTATAAGACCTTTTACCTACAATAGAGAATTGCACAACGTGCATAAAGTAGCCAGGAGGCAAATATGTAGCAGGTTTTCTAATAAGTCACTATTACTTAAATTACCATCTCTCAAAAATTCACAGTGGGAACGAGAGAGAGAGACACTGTCTGGAGAATGATGCAATCACAAAGCTTATCTTGGGCAAAGACAAGAGTGTACATCTGCCACTGAAATCAAATGGATCGGAATGCTATCCCGAAAGCTCTCTTTGGAGATATAATTGAAGTTTGTCCCCAAGGCGGAGAATTTACTGAAAGACAACAATACCCAGCCTGAGGCAGGGAACATCTAGGTTAAATAGAATCTGATGTAGTGCATTGCAGACGAGGTGATGCCAGTCGAAAATGTGCATGCGTGGTAAGTAGTGATATAAAGATTGAGGCATTTGCCGTATTTTGGTAAAGGATAATTTTACAACAAAACGTAATAACAAAAATTGTCTCTCAGCTGAAGCTGTTCCTATTTCAAACCATATCAATGATGAACGCCTGAATAGATTTCGAGAATTGTGCTGAGAATGGCGCCATAGTTATTTTTTATACATAAAAAGTTTATTTATAAAGTTTGTTCTTTTATAGACAAAAGAAAATTGTCTCAAAGTTATTACTATAATTACTTTAGTAGTATTTGCCCAAGAATGGCAATTATTTGAGATATTTTCCATTTTCTTTTAATTAAAGTTTCATTGCATTTATAACATTTTCTCATTATATCACAGTTGGACGATAATTTCTATTTGTCCAAGTATGATACATATTCAACCACCCTGGTGCTAACAAGGAAATCCAAAATAAATTTGAATGTTTCAAGAACAGCTCAACGGAGTGTGCCAATCGATTTTCAAGGAGATGGAAATCTTTTATATAATATAAGGTGGTTTTTTAGTTGCATGAGAACCATCGATGTGGATAGTGGATAGCTGAGAATGGCAAACTGTACTGGCATTTCTTTTCAATTAGTCTGAGAAGTTGTCATGAGTCGCGTAACGCTTCCATATTGTGGAAATTCGCTAAAAATAAAAAAAATAATAAATCTGTTCGCGAAGTTCATAGACCACTGGCGGCATCATCGGCCCTTACTTATTTCGAAATGGGAAAGGAGCTGCTGTTCTGTGCATTTCCATTTTGATTCCAACGAGATGGCTCAACTTGCCATACCGTGCGGTTACTAATCGATTTATTGCAATATTCAAGCCGCCATAGATGCCATACCACCAGATTTATTGGAAAAAATTGTCAAAAATTGGACTGATCTACGACAACGCGCTGGATATATGCCGGATATCGTATTCGAGAAATAAATGCTATGAAATTATCTACCAGACCATAATAAAAAAAAGTTCAATCCATCAATATCTCTCTTTTGTATTCGGCCGTCGTGGCCGAATGAGTTGGTGCGTGACTACCATTCGGAATTCAGAGAGAGAACGTCGCTCCTCGGCTGGTAATGTCAAACCTCCGAGTGAATTTGTGCCATAAAAAATATCTGCCGTTCGGAGTCGGCTTGAAACTGTAGGTGCCTCCATTTGTGGAACAACATCAAGACGCACGCCACAAATAGGAGGAAGAGCTCGGTCAAACACCCAAAAACGGGGTACGCGCCATTTATGTATAAAAATTATGAAATGATAATTCAAATTCTCAAACTCTTAAAAAGCACTCGATATAAACATAAGCACAAATTAAGTAGTAAATTTCTGTGGTTCTGTGAGATTAATCCATTAATCCATTGCTTGCTTACATTAAAATAACAAGAGAAAAGAGTTCATTTATTTTCAGTTGCACTTGAAAATAGCGTACAAAATAGTCCTGTGAATATGAATTCACTGTACAATTGATTTCACGCCAATGTAAACCACATCGATTGCAATTTATGTCGAGTTGACTTCCACGAAATAATTTAATATCTTTCCACCCTACTTTGGGGTTAATTATATACCTAAATAAAAGGAAAGCAAAAAGAAATAAAAGAAAATAAGAACTGCAATTTGCCACTTGACATAACTACACATGTAAATACACGTATAAGTATATGTCTGTCCACATATTAACATTAACCACAATTGTTTAACCACAATTGTTTGTCAACTATTTTTCGCCCACGCCTGTAATACCTAGTTTTGTGCCTCAGACTCTTCGCGACACACAATTGATTTATATTTGTGGTCAAAATTCTGGCAATGGTGGGCGATAAGAGCTACGCCTCTTTATTTATAAATGAATGAAGTACTGTCACTCTTTGTTGAAATTAGTACGCTTGGAAATATTTAGTAAACATCACACATGAATTCGATGTTTATCGTATGGAAATCAGGGCAGCACTTATAAAATTTTCCTGCCATGCCAATTCTAGGTGATTGGGGCATACGCCTAATTTAGGGTCAAATAAAGCAGCTTTGGAAATATTTGTATAGTCACAAATTACACCGCTTTTACAGATTAGTTCCGGATCGATAAGCGCCTAGTTTTATGTTACGAATACGCACGAACTTTGACCTTAGAACTTAGTTGTTGATGATATCTACTTAATTTCATATTTTGTTCCATTTTTGTTTGTTGCACTTTCTTGTTCAGAATCAGTCTGGTAGCTGATAATTACTGATTAAATAAAATGGGTGCAGCAAATACAAATTATCTAGCACGCAGGCATATGAAATGTTGCCCAAGTTCATACATCAATTTAGTGCCATTGACCAATGTGACCCTTAGCTTGGTGACCATTTTCCGCCTATAAATGACCCTTCATATTTGGAACGATGATGGATATGATAATTGTAATAATAATGCAAATATATCACGGCAAATGGCAACACGCATGCAGCGAATTATTGAAATTATTTTATATGGAAAAAAAAATTATCGAAAAACATCGGAAATTCATATTATTATTTTAACAAAATTGGATGGGCTGAAAAACGGCATCCAAAAATTTTGAATTTTTTTTTCAACTTTTTTATGAATTTGAAATTCTGTGTGACATGGTTTTTATTGTGCTATGAATTAAATTTTATAAAAAAAATAAGAAAAAATAATTAAAACTTTATGCCAAAGGAAGGTACCTTGACCAAAAAGTTCCCGGAATATATTCAGAAAATTCAAAATACAAGTTTATCCCTCAAAAATGATATTATGGGTTTCTAAGTACTCCCCATCAACTACCACTTATGTATACCAACGTTTGGTCCAGCTTTCGAAACTTTTCGGGAACTCTATTTTCGGAATATCTATCAAAGTCGTCTTCGATTTTTCCATTACTTCATTTCGGTAGTTAAAATGCGTTACCCGTAGTAGTTTTTTTGACTTGATCAAACAGAAAAAACTCGCAGGGAGCCATATCAGGAGAGTTCGATGGCTGTTCTTGGGCAAACATTGTTTTTTTCCTCGATCCACATCTCTTTTGAAGCGTTCACGCCACTCGTAAACGACTGTTTTCTTTAAAGTATCATTACCGAAACAGTCTCGTAGAATTTCTAAGGTTTTTCCATCAATGAATTAATTTTTAGTGCAAAATTTAATACAAACTCGTTATTGCAAATTTAAATCCATTTTTGAAACTGTGAAGACCGAAAGCCCATGCAGGAGTAGAAGCTCAAGACGGCGTAGCTTTCATAAATGTCTTACAATGGCGATAAAATTCGGGTAGGATATGGCAATGTACAAAAAAAAAAATCATAACTCATAAATCAGTTGACTTAGAGCGTCACCTGGCGGGGTTTCTGGGAACTTTTTGATCCAAGTGTATGCCACGCTGCTATTATTGCGAACACAGGACTGCTTATGCAGCACATATACCAGTGGCTTCATGATCAAATTTAAAAGTGGAAATGCTTTTGTGGGTAATTATGTGAAAAAAAATTTAGTTTGGCGCATTAGTGAGTTGAATTCATTTGAAAGCTGTGAAATCAATCGGAATTGCTTAGAGTTTTATGAGAAACTGCTTATGGTAGACAACTTTAGGTCTTTTCATATTTAGGGAAAAGCTATAAACTAAAAAGTCAACCCCAAGCAGTCAAGGTGAATGACCTATGTAACAGCTACCAAATTCTCCTACGGAAAGAGTAAAATCGGCATCTAATTTTCTTTCTGTCGCAGCAACACTTTCAATTTTAAAGCAAGTATTTTAAATTTCCTCGCAAAATTATATATTGGCGAAAGTGAGAGTGAACTAGCAGCGGGGTTTGATAACACAAAGCAACAAACACATGCCACATGTGGATCCCATGCATGTACAAATTGGCATATGGCTCACTGGCTTACGGTAAGTTTGTATGTAAGAGTTTTTGCACAGGTGCAATGGGAACGGTATGCGTGTGAAGCCACACATACATATGAGTATATAGACAAGTAGAATGTACGAGTAGAATGAAAATAGCATTTGAAAAAGTGTTCAAAAGTCCTTGCACAGGTGAATAAAAAATGTGAAAGAGACGGCATCTACAGGGAATAAACTGGCACGGAAACTGAAAAAAAAAACCAATTTGACACCTGCACTAGGATTTTGTAGAAAACACCTGCATATATTATGCCCGTATATACCCAAATATAAAGCCAAGAAAGAAAGTGGTAAAATGCGAGAATTTCAGACTGAAAGTGAAAAAGTGCATTTGGAGAGTTTGCAAGGTGTTATTATCAAAAAAAAGGAGAGAAAAAACAAAAATGAAAAGTAAAATAAAGGAAAAAAGAAGTATTTCAGGAGAACCTTTGACACTCTGGAAACTATTGCAATGGTAAGTGCTTGCTGATTCATGCTGGTAGAAAATTAAAAACATGCTGTTGGCTTGTGAGTGTTAGTATTTACGTCAGAGTTGTTGCACAGGTGTGCAATTTTGCATGAAAATGGGAGCTGCATATGAAATTGAAGTTTTCGTTAAAATATGGTTTCAAAACTAAACCGACAGCTGCCAGTGAAAAGCCAAAACAAAACCTTTGAGGAAAGTAATGGCATACGGGCTTGTGTGAGCATGCACTTGTAAATAGTTAGTTTGGTGTCTATGCTTACAAAAAAAAAAACAAAAAAAAAAGTCAAAAAATAACAATTTTTAAAAAATTTGCTGGCAGAAATTGAATAATAGGAGAGCGACCAAAAATATTTGTAAGCAATATTAAGCAGAATTGCATGTTTTTACAAATTATTAAGCAACAATAATACTTTTTTTGAGCTAGTATTTTGGGGTGAAAATCATTCAGATCAGGCAGGTGTGGATACCTAACGAACATCACGGCGACAAATAGGACCCATTTATAACATTTTATGACCCAGAACTCATTCGCTGACATTCTAAATACCCCTACATATCTTTGGGTGGTCTAGAAACAAGATTTGTTTAGGAATGAAGCAAACCAATTTTTTATATCTTTTTGTTTGGTAATTTTAAAGAAATATTCACAATTATTAACAAGTTTTCAGTCAAGTCGGTAGAATGCGAAGTACTGCATCCTGCAGCAGGATGACATCGCATCTCTAACCGATCAATTGACAGCACCTAAACTGCTTCTAACAAAATACGAGGATCTAAAAGGGTCACAACTCACACCTTTGACCAATCGATATTATTATTTCAACATTTGCACTAAACTTTTACTTTTTACAGATTCCCAGGTGTGACTAGTAAAGACACCGGTATGAAAAACGCGAAATTAAAATTCTTTGGCCGGATTTGGAGCTACTGCAAGGTTTTTTTATTATTTTTTATTTCTGTTTCCGGCCAACGATTGAAAAATTCGCACTGGTTGTTGAGAAGGGTTTATTAATACTAACGTAAGACCTAAGCTTTAACTTGAGTATAAGGTGGGGGGAGCAGAGATATCTACATTTATGTATTTTTACGCTTACGCTCAGTTTTCTCAAAACTCTAACGTCGCAGGAGCCTTTGAAATCCAAAATAGTATTCTGCACATAAATATGTTTCGGAACCAGTCTCAAAAAAATGTGTGATCATACTGAGGACACTCTTTCAAAGGAATTTGACTGACATTTATTAGGCTAGATAAGAGGATATCTTTTTTATCAGGCAAAGGAACATAGAAGGCACAGCTAAGGTCCACGTAACTCTAGAACCACTTTGGATTAAAAAATATATGCAAGTGACACTAGGAGCGGAAGGTTCAGCGAAAGCCGTCACACACTGGTCGAATGGCCATTCATAATAGACCACATTACAGGTCGCGTTGTACTTATCCCATGATCCAATAATAATAACAAAACTGTTCTGATATGCAACTTTTACTTTGTTTTTCTTTACATTTTTATGCTTTTATGGTAGTCTAGTGATAAACATAAAGTACTTCACACATTTATTACTCTACGCCATTCAGTTAAAATATTCGCCACTTGGTGCTGTATACCTTCATTTTCATTGACAAAGCACGCAAGTGGGCACTCAGAAAAACACACAATATACTCAGATGCAGAAACATAAATTTACGTAATAATTTGTATGACAACGAATATAAAATAATAAAGAATATAAAAAAGTTGAGCAAGCGTAGTATTGTGAAGTGAAAAGTGCGTCTGACTTTGTTTTGGTAAACAATGGAACATGAATTTGTCGCGTCTTGCTCTTTTAACTCAGTTTTAATTTTTAACTTTTTATCCCCTTTTTTGCTTCCATTCTACACGCAACGCATGACACATGTGCGAGTGTTTCTCATTTTTATTTCGCCGCGCTGGTTTCTTTCACGCTGGCTTGTGCTGTTCGTTGTACGTGGCGTATGAGCGACCTACTGTTGCACTGCTTCACGACTTTTTAACGGCTACGTGAGAAATATCGCGCAATGCATGATCTTATTTTTCAAACTTGAATTGTGGAGGGAGTGCGCATTTATATGTATGGAGTTGCTTAAAGTTGGAATGAAATTTCTAGTATTAAGCAATGCAATTTAAAGGCTACAGTAGCGGCGAAATAAGTAAGCTTATTTTGGGAATTATTTTCAGCGGGACAATGAAGTAAATCAAAACGGACTTAAATTATATACGTTATTATTTTTTAAGTAATATGAAAGTAATCTGCGGCTCTTCGATGGGTGTGGTTTTTTTTTAAGTTTTCTTGACCTTAACTACTGCATCTCTAATTTTTAATATTTGGTGAACAATGTTTTTTTTGGTTTTACATATAAACAGCAGTAGAATTGCGCACATTTTCTTGACAAATACATTTAAAAAAGATTCAAAATTTTCAAAAAAACAAACTTCTGAAAATTTGTACGAGTCGACCGATACTCCTGCGCGAAAATTTAAACTATAAGTAGTTAGACATTTCATCTTTGAGTATGCTAAGGATGTACGGCATCTTATCAGCAAAATTTTACAGTGCTCAGTGGAGTATCGGTAAAATTCGTTTGAGAGTGTGACATCGAATCTCCAATCTAAGCTGTGTTGAGTTTGAGCACATTCTCGTGCCTCAGAAAATGTGGAAGCACATAAGCGTACTAGTACAGAAATTGGGAAATTCAGTGTCGGCGCGATTTCTGTAGGAGTTGGTAAGCTGAGAAGGGGGTAGGCATTATGGAACTTTTTCCACTTACAGGTTACATAGTTTAGACACAGCATCTCTAAAAAGTTAATTATACTGGAGATGGATAGGATATGTTTCTTGGACACTCTAATTAGCCAATGTAAACGCTGAGGTCGTCTGATCTAACCTAGTCTCATATACTGCAACATAAACTTACCTAACTAAATCAAACTTAACCTAAATTATTTGTGGTAAAAATGAACTAAAGCAAATAGACATCGAACGTGCAACCAGTGGCATGAAATACCTAAATTGGTAAGTAAGAATTAGTCATAAACAGCGTGCGCTGGTACATTTAAATTTTCTTGTTGTTGATAAGCTCGGAAGCGTTTTTGCACTTAAAGTGCGCTCTGAATCTAATAATAATGAAGGCAGTGTAGTGAAGCTCTTACCAAACCGAAAATTCAAAATATTTAAAAAGCTGAAATATACTCGTATAAGCCGAAGATTATAATAGACGAAGTTTTTGAGTTCGGGTTCCTGGCATTAAAGAAGAGAAAGAGATTTCGGGGTATAGGCGTTTCAGAATCTCGGATTTAACATACCTATTCGGTACCCATTTGGTAATACCTTATTTTATCAACACTTTTTTTATTTGGACTTTTTACTTTTTAGATAGGTTGTCAGTCCTTTTCGAAATATTTCTAAATCAAAGGTCTCTAAACACTTTTTCTGGAAAAGCAGGTAATTAATCCGACAAAATTTTGAAAAATGGTCTTGTTATAATCTGTAACAGCGTCCATATCCTCCAAACTCTTTTTCTAACAAAATTTTCTGAATATACAGACATGACGGCTAAGGGGTTTATTAAAGTACAAATGAAAACTTGAAATAATTTAGTTTTGATACTAAATTCTTTCTTATTTGATAAAATTTTTATTTACATCAAGCGAAATATGTCAACTATTTTCCAAAGCGATATTTATCAACATTTTATAGTCTAGAATTCCTTAACATTACAGCCAACATTTAGGCCAAATAATCAAAAGTAATTAATTTTGGCATTCCACAGCTAAATTTCAGGTCTCAACGCTCCTTTTCATAAGCAGTTGACAACAAAAAAGAAAAAACAAACACCAGATCGAAACAGCAATAAAAAGTAATGAAAATTCAAGACCAAGTTTTTACTTTAATAACCAGCCATTTGGTCTTCATGCGCTCTGCCGCTGAGAGTCTTGAAGTATTCAACACTTTTGGAAATATGCAGCGCATGATTTCATGATCGCGCCCACAAAGTGACAGTAATGCAAGCCACTCTCTGTGCTGTGCTGAAGTAACTTTCGGGCGCAATGAATTGAATGTAAACATAAAAGTTTTACGCACACAGAAAGTAATTTAATTTTCTGCTATGAATTTTAGTTGTGAAAGTTGTGTGCCCAAGTGTTTGCACCACCATCAGCTGCCGAGTAACAAAATTTACAATGTAAATAATCAACACACGGGGTATTGTGGTTACAGAGTTTATTTGTCTCGTTGCTGGCGTTGACAAATTCTTTGCCTTGCTGCCAAGGAAAATTGCCCCCATTGACATTTAATGTGGCTTGTCAAAAAAGCTGTAATATCTACAATTGTGAACTTGATTTTAATTGCCACTACAAGCGACAATTACCAGCATCGTTCAAGTCGTAGCCCGCCAGCTGGCTATCCACACCAGCAGGCGGGGTGTGGCTGAAAGGTCATGATGTTGTGTTTTACTAGTAAGCGTGTTCAGTGCTTAGCACAATTTTAGGCGCAAAATTGCGCGTGGATATCAGAATGTGTGTAGAAAGAAAATTTTATTAAACAAATGGAAAGCCTTTCTGTTTCAAACGTTTTATAGTATTCCCCTTATATTGTGCTGCCCACTTACCTCCACTCTCACGCCTGTGATTTGGTAGACTTTAATGGCTGGCGTTTCTTTGGGTGTAAAACTGTAGAATTCGCGTCTTCCTTTATACCATTTAACCGAATAGAGACTGTCACCCTCCAAATCATACAGACACTTCAG
The DNA here is from genome assembly GCA_037575425.1 of Anastrepha fraterculus. Lineage (NCBI taxonomy): Eukaryota > Metazoa > Arthropoda > Insecta > Diptera > Tephritidae > Anastrepha > Anastrepha fraterculus. Next base: position 6,676 of record JAYXIM010006308.1, on the reverse strand, counting down.
TGTCACTTTCTCGCCACGGCGCGCAGCATGAGGGATTTTGACGCGTACATCGCGAAGAGAGGTGACATAATCTGTAAGGAGAAAGAGAGAATGATTAATAAATGACATTTGAAAGACTAGATGTGTAGTGTGTAACGGGACGAGCGTCGTTTGAAAAGTCCGTGTAAAACTAAAAACTACTAATTGTTTGGGGTACAACTTTTTTAATTCCCGACATAGTCTCCTTTTAGGCTTATACACGTCGTCCAACGCTGTTCAAGTTTGCTGAGCCATTTGTTTCTGTAATCACGTCCTCGCCTGAATAAAATCTTTTTCCTGCAAGCCATTTCTTTAAATTAGAGAACAAATAGTAATCCGAGGGATCCGAGGAAACCAAATTTGGATAATAAGGGGGTGTGAAACGTGTTGGAATCCTATTTCTATTACTGTGGTGCGCGCAACTCCTCAGGCGTGAGCTGGTGCGTTGTCGTAATGGAAAAGGAAAATCACTCGACTCCTTCTATTCAAGCGAATGCCAAACACAAGGAAATATACCGACTAAGCATAACCTCGATACGTGCTAGCAGTTTATGACTTTGGTCGGACGTTTCAATCGACCCTCGTATATTACGAAATTTTTCGCAAAAATTTTTACTTCCAAATTTACAAAAACTGAATAGAAATCAGCAAATTTTAACGTATTTCGCTACAAATAGGCAGTAATCAATAAACTGAGAATTTTCCTGTCACCAGAAGCAATCAACTCGGCTCAGTTTTCATCATTGCACCGCTTCTGCCATTCTCCTGCGAGACTTTTTATTCAGGTGCACAATTAATTTGTATCCTCTTGTTTCGACTTCCTCTTGCTTTGAAATTACTTTGACTACGCTGCATGGCATACTTTTAGGCGAATAACAAATTCGCTAATTAATTTCAACTACGTGTAACAGGCGTACAACCACAAAAATGCTCTTAACAAACCAAGAAAAAAATTACAGCCAAAGTGCGCGCACTTACACACACAGACACATAGTCAAGAAATGTTTGCACAAAAGAATGAAAAAAAGCGAAATGAGACGAAAAAATATCAAAAAAAGAAAAAAAATCAGACCAAAGAAACCAATACATATGCATAAATTATTTGTCTGATTGATTAGACATTTTATAGACAACGACACAGCCTGTAGCCTACACATACACACGTACATATAAATACAGCGTTGTCTACTATGCGGCGCATACCTTTATTTTATGCAGCTAAACTCACTTTATTCCTTTCACTTGCCACTTGCCGTCATTTTCTCCGTCCTCGGCATTTCATTCGATTTGGTTTGGCTCCAGCAGCGCCTCAAGGTTAATGTACATTTTCATTATTTATTTTTATGGAAGATCGTGCTCAACTTTTGACGAGTGAGATTGTCACGCGACCGGGTAAAGTACAAATCCTTGTAGGCTGGGCGTTTTTCCTTGGAATCAGCTTCGCTGCGCTGATTACCTTTCAATACCCAATACACTCAGGTGAGCGGCGTATAATCAGCCAGGCACAGCAAATACAATATTTATAGTTTACATTTAGGCGCACGCTTTGCGTTTCGCTTTGCTTCAACATCCCTGTCGCATTAGTGTCATTACTTTTGGTTGTTGTTTTTTGTCTTTTTTGTTATTGCCATTCACTCAGCTCAACTCAAGGAACGAATGATTTCTGTTTTATGACAGTAAATGTCTGTTTGGAATTTATTTCGGTTTATTCTCAACCTTTCGCTATATCTGCTTTATTTTCGATCATTACCTGCTTCGAACCTTCGTTATTTATTTCTTCGGGTTGGTTTATTATAATCTTTTTATGTTTTCACATTTTTTGCCTTTTCGCAGGCCAGTAATTACGGCGAGACATGCAATGTTCGATACGCTCCAATGTTTTTGATACGCCTGGTGGCATTACTTTATGGTTGATTTGCGTTTCCACTGGCGTAGCGTAGGTGTACCACATAAATATCTGTGCCTGTGTGTATGTGCATGTATTTTTTGTGCAAATGTGTGCGCGTGCACTTCATTTTATGGGCTAATACAATTCATTTGCAATCGACAGGAATTTGTGGGTTGTTTTAATTTAAAAGTAAAAGCGTAATTGCAATAGTAGGAGCTGATTGGGCTTCTCTCCTGCAATGTCCTGCGTTCGGCGCCACTTTGCTCGAAGGGGAAACTTTAAAGTGATGGAAAATTATTTCAGAGCGCAGATAGGAGCGCCGAAGCGCTTGGAATAAAAACTAGCGGTAAAAAAATAGAGTTGTGGAGTGAAAATACCAGGATTTATGCTAAAAATTGAAGGAAAATATCGGCCCAAATCTGATTCCACACGTCAAACTCTTATTTTTATTATAGAAAGTAGAGCCTTTGAAGTTTCTCAGCCGTAAGCGCCAACTTCCAGGCTGTCAGCATAAATATTTATGACTAGCTATTAGCTATTTCATTTTTTGAGCGGTAAAAATGTGTTGAGCAGAAACCTTTGCAAGCTGTTTGCGCCTCAGTTTCCTGGTAGGACTTGTAAATTCGCATGAATTACAAGTACATTCATATCTGGTGGAAGAATATTTAGGCTTTTTTTTAATTTTTTTAGCTTGAGGTAGTTCATGTGGTGGATTTAAAGGCTGTTGTTATTGTAATATTGTTTGTTGTCAAGCGTTTTTTACCAGCAGCGATGTAATGGAACCAACATTTGCTGAGCAAAAAGGCTTTCGCACACGTGCGCGAATAGGGCACGAATACTCCAACGTTCATTACTTTGCTTTTATCGAGCTCTTCGTACAATTCTCTACTCTATTCTTTTGTTGCTTGGTACTACTAAATTTATTGCCATCGAGAAGAGATGTAGGAGCATCATCAAAAAAAGTTTTGAATGTGTTGTTTTTGTAAAAGCAAACTGAGCTATCGTTTTAATCATTAATCCTTTCCAATAAAGATTATTGATTTTAGAAAAATATTAATAAAAAAATAAGATAAATAAACGAAAATAAAAAAGAAGAATAATATAACACATTGTTTTGCTGTATCAATAATTTAGCCAATCCGAATTCGTCAGTAACAGGACACGTCTTGAAAGCACAAGAACTAACATTTACTAAAAACGAATGAGTTTTAAACGCCGCGCATTGGGCAAAACATAGTAAAAACTCTCGCATTAGAGCTAAATGAAAAGTTGCGGCCTTACATTTTTTCTAAGTTTTATGTAATTTAGATATATTGGGTATATAGGAAAATTTATTTGGGATTGATTGACTCCAGTGACCACGGCCCTTCAAACTGAGCGCTCCAAATTACAAAATTTTCTTTTTCTTTGTTTTTTAATTTAATGCCTCGCAATGAATGCGCAGTGAGTATTTATAAGGCAAATGAGATCCAGTTTTGCGCGCTTAGTTACAACTAATCACCCTTTCAGCAAAAGTAATATCTTGGATTAGGATTGGTATATTTTTAGAGGCACAGTTACTTAGATATGTGTAACTCTTTTCCATGGAATAAAACTCTATGATTTAGTGAGATTTTGATACAGCACCCGCCTATTATAAGAGTCTATTACTTTACTCACTGGTACACAGTTTTATAGACCATTGAACTTTCGTGCATAATTGCAAGTTTCAAGAGCTTCAAAAATTCCGTTGATCATTCACATTTTTTTCTGATGGGTATTTTCTTTCATGTAAAAAATGTGGAGTAGTCGTTTAATGATGAAAATGCAGCAGGCCGCGATCGAAAAAATTCTCAAAACTTAATGTAACTTCAAACTTGAATTTAACTTTATCAAAACTTAATAAGCTTAAAAATTGCATACTTGAAATTTGGTTCAGAAATTCTGATTAAGAAGTTCGAAATTTTGTTGCAAATTTGCCAAATTTTTAAAATTTTTATACAATGTTGTAGGATATTAAATTAAAATTGAAAACTTATTAACTAATCATTCAAAACTTGTCATTATACGCTGTAAACTTTCTTTTCACGTTGACTATATGTTTCATGATAAGCTAAGATTTGTATATAAAACAACTTTCTTTTACCCAATGAATACCTTCTGCTCAAATATAAACGAGACTTTATCAATAAAACGGTCCGCGGATGACATATGGCAAAAATAAATTTTTTGTTGGATGGTAGGACTGTTATAAGCTCACATGGCAAATTTCAGCGTGATATGTCACACAGTTTGTTTTCTGTGCTACTGTAAACAAGTCAAGCTCGAGTGGGTTCTTCGAATTTAACGATGGAAATTCAAGTTGAACAAAGAATTTGTTTGAAATTTTGTTATTCCAACAAAATTTCGGCTTCAGACGCCTTAAAAATGTTGCAGACAACCTATTGGGGCTCTGCTCTATAAGGTTATGCTGACTGTTTTTTTCGATTACGAAGGTGTGGTGCACTCGGAGTTCCTTCCGCAAGGCCGATCGGTTAACACTAAATATTATTCAGACGCTTTAAAGCGTTTGCGCGAGAAAATTCGTCTTAAAAGGAAGGAATTGTGGGACAACTAGTCATGGTTCTTGCATCACGAGAATGCACCAGCTCACACATCACGTCTTGTTCGCGATTAATTTGAACAAAAATAATGTTAATATCGTTCCGCAAGCACCGTATTCGCCTGATATGGCTCCATGTGACTTTTTTCTGTTTCCCAAGCTCAAGTTGCCGCTCCGTGGAAAACATTTTGAGACAATTGAAGTCATAAAAGAGAATTCGAAGAAGGGAACTGAAATCCATACCGAAATCGGGCTTCCAGAAATGCTATGATGATTGGAAAAAACGTTGGCATATGTGTATTGCCTCCAATGGTGATTACTTTGAAGGAGATAAAATAAAAATTGAACAATTATTAACCGTTTGTTTTATTAAAGCAGTCTCGTTCATATTTGAGCAGAAGGTATTTGAATTCAAATAATTTTACTCTGGTAACTTTTCTGCTGATATGACCAACGATCTACTCAAAGTTCCAGTCCATTTTGAATGCCGGTATTCAAAAACTTATCGGTTCGTATGTGCCCATTTTAATGTCGGCTGTAGTTACCTCGAATATTTTGATGGATGCATAAAATTTTCCACTCCTAAACTCTAACGACTTTTCGACACCCCCCCACGTACGCATTCACTCACTCACTCACTGTCAACTAACTTTCATCATCGCACATCGTGGTGTCGTTAGAAACTTTTTAAATGCTTACATATTTTATACCAAGTAGCATTCCATTGAGAGCGAGCGCATCCACTTCATTTGACTTTGTGTCAACAAAAGTTGAAAACTTGAGCGCAAGTTACATAGTAGCGAAATACGAGTACGAGCACGAGTGCGAGTGCATATCTGGCATACATAGACATAGTTGCAGTTGCGGCTTTTCGGCTAGTTACACAATGGGTGCGAAAAAACTAAAACTGAAGTGGTGCTGCCTACGCACTTATGTACATGCACATACATATAAACATGCAAAAGAAAACATTCTACATATGTGAGTGGGCTTATGTGTGAGCTTCTTTCAAAACATTTCCTCAATTACGCGTGCTTCGGAAAGTAGTGCGACAAAGTCACTTCAACAAATTGGGTTACTGGTGTTAGCTTAGAAATAAAAATACTCCAGTTTTGTAAAAAGTGCACATCTTAACATAGTTATCAACTAAAAGAGCAACAAATAAATAGGAATAAAAAAATGTAAGTTGGATCGATACGCTGTGAACAACTGCAGGTCTCCATGCAAGTACAAAATTTGAGAACTTTCATTTCGTGTGCATTGATTTAAGTATTCAATAAAGGAAATAATATTTTAACTTTATTTAAATGTTGTTGTACCATCCTTACTAAGCCTTGCCTGGGTAGTTGCTCTACTAAGTGTTGTTATCTAGGTTACCGAGCTCTTAAAAAGCATCCGAAACATGCAAGTACAAAGTGGCGCAAAATCAGTCATCCAATTTTATTTCTGAATAACTTTTCTACTCAAAATCCAATTTTGATTTTGAAAATCTGTATTTTGACTTTACGCGCTCCATTGTTTGTCCAGTTCACAAGTGTCAAATCTGATTGACGAAAGACGCCATTTGCAAAAGTTATAAATCTTCCGATGGGGTGATTAATTTTGCGCCACCTTGTATTCTAACAGGCATTGTCGAGAACACTTCCGCATTGGAAATCTTTCAAGCCTTCAAGTCTTCAATCACAATCCATTTGTGTAACATTTTGTCAGCAATTCTATGGTCAATACATCTGAATTGGAAGGAGCATGAAATTTTCATCTGCATCTCGGACTCTACTGCCAAACCCGAGTTTCAAGAAGAGATAATTTATTCTTAGGTAACTCCAATTTTTAGAGCGGCCGCCGTAGCCGAATCGGTTGGATGTCGGACTACCATTCGGAAGCGCACAGGTTCTAAGCACCGGACACGAATTCACAAATTGATAGAAAAAATGTTCCCTCGACAGACAATGGCAAACCTCCGAGCGTATTTCTGCCATCAAGAAGCTGCTCATAATAAAAAAAGAAAAAAAAAACTAAGCATTTGCCGGGTAATTTTCATCTATTTGTGGAAAAACATCCAAACGCACACAACAAATAAGAGGAGATAACTAAGCCAAACACCCAACGAAAGGGTGTAGGCGCCAATTATGTACTTATATGTATATATTCGTATGTAGGTATACCTCAATACCCCTAACGAGGTTGTT
>JAYXIM010006307.1:0-15836 GCA_037575425.1 Anastrepha fraterculus | reverse complement strand
TTCGAGAGAAAGATTTTGGACCTTGCACGTTGGCAACGGCGAATATCGCCAGCAACGTAGCCGCTGGGTCATGTCGTCCGAATGGATACAAACGCTCCAGCTTCTGAAAGTATTCGATGCGGCACCAGCTGGTGGTAGTAGAGGAAGAGGAAGACCTCCTCTGCGTTGGAAAGATCAGATGGAGAAGAACTTGGCTTCACTTGGTGTATCCAACTGGCGCCGGTTAGCACGAGAAAGAAATGATTGGTGCGCTTTGTTTAACTCGGCCAAAATCGCATAAGAAGAAGAGGAAGAAGAAGAAGAAAGTAACCATTTAAATGTTTTTATTTATATAAGCACATATTTTATTAGTGCGTAATTTGTAATACGTGTGACTTCTGGATATTCCCAAAACTCTAGAGACCACTCCGGGGAACGCGTTTCGAGTCGCTTGAGGAGAAAAAAGCTGAATCGAAGAAGGTGCTGATGGCTATACCGGAAATGGACTATTTGGCATGTTTCGGGGATTGGAAAAATCGTTGGCATAAGTGTATTTCATCGAGAGGGGATTGTTTTGAAGAGGATGAAATTGATTTACAAGAATAAATAAAGATTTTTCATTTGACTACCAAATTCACCCTACTTTTTGCCCACAGAGTATTAATTTCCATACTATTAAATAATATTTCCAAATTTTTTTTCTTGTTGACATCCAGTAATTCTTAAGAGATCTTTTAAGTGTTTGACCATCAGACGGTTACAGCAACGAGGTTGCTTGAAAGGCGTATTGACTGAGCAAAACAATAATCGCCGTCATTTCTCTTTCATAGAGTATGAGTAGGCTAATTAATGTGTGAGGGTAGAAGAAAAATTTTGGCACATGTGCCTATGAAATGGTCCGGATATATTGTAGAGTGTTTGAATTATTTCTGATGCATTGCATTAGGCAAACAATTAGATTAGCAGTTGGAAAGACAGTTGGATGAGGAAATTAGTATTTGATTTGGTACAGAATCCGATGGTGGGAGTCATGCAGGAATAATAGCCTTGCAGATTATGGCGAAGTTTGCTCTTCCTGCCTGAATCACACCTTTAGCAATGCAACAGATGAGGCGGAAAAGGACATAGCGCTTTTTAAGTTAAATTCCTATCAAAATTTGCGTACGTAATTAGCATAATTTTGACAGATATTTCTCTAGGTTATATTTCTTTAGATGTTTCTCTAGGTTAAGACATTTTTTGCAGTCCGTTTTCTGCCAAGTCCTTCGAATTTATAAATATTCTGAACAAAAACAAAGCCGCACCATAAATACAATTTCTTAGAAAACTTCGACGCCGAACGAATGAGTTCTTGCTTAAAATATGTATCTATATATATATTTTTTTGAAGTACAATTCACCAAAATTTATACACAAGTTGCCGAATTCTACGTGTGTGAATCTACGAAAGGAAGTGGGGAAAAGCGAAAATTATATTTATTTATTTAATATAATGAAATATACTTATAAATAAATATATTACATATTTGTAACAGCACTAGCAACAATGCCTTCAGCTGCTTAGTGTATATAATAGATGCTACTATATTAGTATTAGTCTAAATAATTATAATTTGTATAACTAAAATTAAATTTGATAGTTTAAGTTCATTAAATTTTGTTACTTAATTTAGCTTTGCTGATATATTTGTATATTATTGAAATATTTTCTGCAGTAGGAGCTTTTAAAAGCTCTGATGGCGTGTTCGATGTAAATATTTCTCCCCTGATCTTGCTGAGTGCTGGGCATGTATCCAGGATGTGTAGCGTAGATGTTGATGTGCTGTTACAATAAACGCAACCTGGATCGGAGCTTCTATTGAGAAGATGTTGGTGTGAAAGTGCACAATGTCCGAGGCGTAGTCTTGAGAAAACTTTGAGCGCTGGAATACTACATGTTGTAGGGTAGGTTATTTTAGTTTTGTTCGGATTAAAAAGGCGATACCGGTTATTGTAAAATTATAGTTATGTTTAGTTGTATGTAAAAGCGTTTAGATGAATACATTTTATAGCGAATTCAATATCAATATAAAAAACACTAGTATCGCTAGAAATTTGCTGATGTTACCAGTATCTTTTGCCTCTGAACGATATAATGCCAATGGCGAATAGTGGAATGCAGTAAACTTCGATGGTGCCTCTCTATCCGACATGCAATTGTCTATTAGGTCATCTGTTAGGTATAGATGTACACCAACACATCTCATGAAAGCATTTGACAGCCAGATATCTTCCCATTCATCTCCCTCGTGCTTGCATTGGAACGCGTGATGTGTCTGTACTTTTATTCGGGCGCAATCTTGTAATTCACTATCACCAAATGCCAAAAAGTAATGGTTGCCAGGACTACCGTCAATTTGAAAGATCGCGTATTTCCCGCCTTTCTCCACCAAATCATCCTTATATTTAATCAGTGCATCCCCTGGATATTTGCCAGTGCAAATGCGCTTTAGCTCATGCGTTCCCAAAATTTGACAACGAGAGCCCAGTCCAAAGCCTTGTGCGAGAGTGTCTAACTTTCGGGCGGAGATGAAAAGCAAACAAAAAATTTTGAAAGCAAACATCAAGAAAATTATATTTACAGCTGAAATAAAAAATAACTTTTCCTTTGTGCCTGTTTACGTTTCAAGGTTGCCAAGAGCGTATGAGTATATACAAGTACTTGGGGGCATGCTTGAGTGCAAAATATGCTCTAGCGAACTCCCAATGTGAAACTTATAGGGATTACTAAGCATAGTCTCAACTAGTAATGAACAAAATCGGACATTCAGATTTTTTTCAAAACTGACCAGACAATTTTTTTCACAAAAATCTCAAAACTAATTTCACAAAAATTAAAAAAAGAAAATAATTTACTTGCAAAAATAAAAAATATATTATTCTAAAAAATAAGTTATTTTTATAAAATACTCTTTTTTTAATATAAAAATGAATCGAAGGTTTTTAACGTTAAAAAACTCTATACCAAAATTAAATGTATCTCAGAATTACACATTTTTCTTTTAATTTTTTCAGTTTATTTTCTCAAGCCTACAATTAAATCAGTTTCCAGATATCGCTTTGTGGGTAAGTTAAATTTCGTATTTATTAATCGTATTGAATTTTTACGGAAACATGGGTTACTCGTGTCATGCACCTACTTACCTGGTAATGTGTTATGAGCCTCATATGGTGAATAGTCAGGTGTGTATACCAAATTTCGACAATTCGCATCAGTTAGTGGACGAATTGCCAGGATATGTCTTAAAGCTAAATTTACAGGCATTCGCCTATTTGGTAGTGCATTGTGTGCAATGAAGAAGAAGAAAGGAACGATGAGATGAAAGGATAGCTTCCCAATCATCTAGGGGAAGTATGCAATCAATGCCATTGTTGAAATATAATATTAAGCCTGTGCTTGATAAGCTGAACGCCAGTGTGGATAAAGAAGGCATATTTGGTCTAACAGTCAAAAAGATTAGCTTTCTGTAATGCGGAGATATTAGTCGACTTTGTTACAAACATCAAAGCACCCTCAAAGCTACTCGGATGTTCTTTGATCGAAGAACGAGAAACCAGCACAATGTTCAAGGATCAGCTACTCCGTTTTTATATTCGTCCAAGCGAATGTCGAGGCAGCCTTCACTCAGAGTAAAGTCGCATTTTCCGGAAACAATCATTTTTACTTAAGTTTAAGAGCTAACGATGTCAGCCTGAGGTTCTGAGCAACAACCGCGTAGGGAATGAGCTGAGAGTTTGGTTAATGGCATCTAATATTTTTAAATTCTCATACACAAATTCTCATACATTATCCATTTGTATCCTCGTACAGAGCTAGAGCCTTACCCAATGCATTTTTCCATATCGGCATAAACCTAAATGCAGTTTTTCAGTAGATTTTCTCAGAGGCATTTCTTCTCGGTAGCAGCTCAGTTAATAACTCATTTTTGGTAAATTTCTTAGCTTTGACTTCTAAGAAAGTACTAAGAAGACCGCCAGTGGATTATCAGCTTGTAAGAAAGCGTATTCGTCACACATACATATGTACATTTATTTGGAGATAAAATGGTGGTAGAAAATTATCTTCATATGGAGTTACGCCATAAATTTACGAATGTTTTTACAAAAATCTGTTAGCTGTCATTTTTAATTTGGCTACCAAGCAACGATGCAAGAATAAAATGTTTGGCTTAAAATGTCTTGTATACTCTCACTTAAGTACGTGTGTACGCACTGATATAAGCGCTTTGCTAAATCAGAGAAATATAAGCAAACGTAGAGATAAAAATTTACTTGACGAGCCAGACATTCTTTGGTGCACAAACCCAACAGGGAAAGCCACTAGCTAAGAGCATTTACTGTTTTTGTAGTATTGGAGCCAACACCACTCTCGTTCTCCTTTGCTCTGCCTTGCCGGCAACTGATGAGCTGATGTTAATCGCTTCTCCTAAGCTAAGAGCCATGTTTGTTCGAACGTGTTGAGCGCACACATCGTAATAGAAGCCCATTTTGAGCTCTTTTTATTTTCCAAAAATTAAGTCACTCTCCGAAAAGTCTCTTTCAATAAATACAACTTTAACCCAGGTAATCAGACGAGCTTATTCTTGCACTAGGAACTTTCATAGTTTTTACAAATAATTTTGCATTCAGGGCGTAGCGTCTGTAACAAAGTGGTTAGAAAATTTAAAGCGCTATTCATGAAATATTTTTACTTTGTGTGGTGTATTAGCCACATATATTTGGGCCAATTACGAGTTTAGTTTCTTCGCAAGAAGTAATTGCCAGAGGTCTTTAAACAGGGTGTGCAACATTTGGAACCTGAAAAGGTTGTAAGTACGGAAAACACTAAAATAAAATTGAATTTTGTAGTTTAGAAAACGCACTCTTGGGCAAAGAAAAATCAAGCATAATAGAATTCGAAATCCCGTTGAGTTTGTGAATACGTTAAGGCGGAATTTCTTGCGAAATTCATTGTAATAGTCTTGACGTGAAAAGAAAAATAGAAACGAAGTGTTCCCGCAGGAATAAGAAATTTTATAGCTAGCAGTAATGCGGGACAATTGATTACAACACCTAGCAACCCATGCACAAATATTAAAGAAAATAATAGTCCTTCCGCTTTCGAGGGACTTAAGGTTAATCAAAAGGAGCGATGGGAGGGAAGAAATCTAGGGAATTAAGGGAGGTACTATATGAAGTTCGCAAAGAAAAGCAGCTGTCTATATCATTAATAAGGACAAAGAGTACAAGTCCTAAGATACTTCCCTGAGGCACGCCAGAGGCTGCAATAAAGGGAAAAGAAGAAATCTCCTCGACCGCGACTAGATAGCTCCTACTAATTGAATATGAATTCAGCCATTTCATAAATATAGATTGGAACCTAAACACGGCTAGCTTTTGACTAGCTTGCACAATAGAATGCCATGGGATACTTTGTCGATAAAAATGTTTCAACGCAGTATTCGCTAAAGACCGCTAGGTTTTTAAGCGTAGTCCGTCCGGCGACAAAGCTATGCTGGTGAGGTGATATAAGGCCCTAAGCTTGGATATTGCCCTATAGTAAGTAACATCTTCCTTTTTGCCATCATGATTTTTCATGGCACTATTTCATTGACTTCGACATCTGGCCTTTCAATAGCCATTATGAAGAATTTCTCAGCACGCTTTCGACTGTTGACACATGAGAAATAATTAGTAGTTGAAGTTTCAAACGTAGATGGCCGACTTTTTATAATCGCAGCATGACATTCCTCGTCGTACCAACTGTTTTTTCGGGTCTGCCGGAATCCGATTTCTTCTTCGGCGGCGGTGCTTAGAGAACGAGAAAAGTTGCTACATTGCTCGTGCATGCCTGTTTGTTGGGCAGTACTCTCTGAGAGCAGGAGTGAGAGTCGAGTGGCGAATCTTCTGGCTGTCTGTTGTGATTGCAGCTTTTCGATGTCGAACATTCGTTGAGTAGTTAGATGGACGCTTTTCGCAGAGGCGTGTGCGCAGTTTGGCTGCAACAAGGTAATGATCCGAGTCGGTGTTGGCTCCTCGGATCGTACGTACATCTAATACACTAGAAGAGTGTCTTCCATCTATCCCAACATGATCGATCTGGTTTTGCGTTTTTCGATCAGAAGACAGCCAGGTAGCTTGGTTTATGCTGGAATATGGTGTTGCAGACTATCATGTTTCGGGCCCCGGCGAAGTCGATCAGCCTCTGTCCGTTACCGGATGTTTCGTTGTGCAGGCTGAATTTTCCGACTGTGGGCCCAAAAATTCCCTCCTTGCCCACCCTGGCGTTCAAGTCGCCAATCACGATTTTTATGTCGTGGCGGGGGCAGCGCTCATAGGAACGTTCCAAGCGCTCATAGAAGGAATCTTTGGTCGCATCGTCTTTCTCTTCCGTCGGGGCGTGGGCGCAAATGAGCGAGATGTTAAAAAAACGGGATTTTGTTGCGAGACGCTCGTCCACCGCAGTGAACGACAGTACTTGGCGACAAAGTCTCTCTCACACATCAAATCCGACATCGAATTTGCGCTTCTTTACATGGCAGCTGTAGTAGAGGCCGCAAGGTCCTATGGTTTTCTTGGCTTGCGCCGTCCATCGGATCTTTTGGATGCCTATCACGAGGACATCAACCAGCCGGGCAGAGGCACCTTCCCCATTAAGGGACCGGACATTCCAGGTGCATGCCCCCAAATCATAGTCCTTAGTTTATTTGCAGGGGTCGTCATCAGTGTTGGAAGTTGTCATCCGAGGCTTTTGCACTTAGTTCAAGCTTTTCCTAGAGTATAAAAAAACAAATAAAAAACTTGACCATAATCTAATAACTATCACACTAGTCCCTTTTCAATAAATAAAATTTTAATTACTATCAAACTCGTAATAATCTTACTACAACCGGACTAGTTTCATTTTAACTAGTAACCGCAAGCTCACTATATACTTTGAAGTATCAGTAGTTGTGACCCCTTGACTTCTTATACTTAGTTGCGAGTTTTCCTGCAGGATACAAACACGCAACAAGAGTGTGAGCATAAGCATACTGGGGATTTTCGTGCACTTATTTTTATCCTCAATAAATTTTTTACTCATCACATGTGCACACATGCAAAAGACACGCAAATATAAAAAGCATTCATTTATGCACATACACATGCATATGTTTGCCCACGTAGAGTTAAATTTGCTTTGATTGTGTTTTCCCATTTCGCTTAACTCGTCTCCTTTTTTTAATTTTTTTTGACTTCTCCCGTTGGCCGCCAGCCAGGCGGGACGTGTATTTCAAACAACCGCTTACTGATGCATGTTACACTCAGTAGCTCTGCTTGACAGCGAACTTAGCAACCCAATAATTCAGTGTGTGGTTGGCAACCTCGCCCCGCCGCGGAGCGAGTGGCTTTTAATATTTTATGTATAACCACTCTGGGTTTTGTTTGGAAAAAGTTCAGCTGGTTGTTGAATACATTCAGTTATACGACTACGTTTAATTCATAGTCCTTTCACACTAATACATATGTATGTACTTACACATGCGTGCAATTACATTCACACACACCTTTCTCCATATGTATGGCTGAATGTACATTTTTACAGTTATGCGGCTGTACATGTTCACAATTTTACACTTTGATCGCAGTGTCAAGTAAAAAATGCTTGCGCTTCAAATATTTTGTGCAAGTGTATAAGTATTTGTGCAGCAGCCGTTCACCCGCTTTACTAGGTATATTCCAGAGAAAAATTGTACAAAAGTTTCAGAAGTATCACAGAAAGGCTATGGCTCTCAGGTTGTCCAACTAAAAATAAATTAAAGCTCACGAGCTTCACAGTTAACTTGCGAGTCAGAAGATCTCTCCTATAATAAATATGTATGTATATCAGTATGTACCAGAATTCAATTGTCATTCATTCTCTCAACAGCATAGCTCTCAGTGCAGCTCGAGTTTCTACAATAAACACATCTATAGTGGAGAAAATATCCATTCTAAAGCAAAACTCTATTCTTAAGAAGAGCCACACAGCATTGGGTCCGTCAGCTATAAATAAAGCAGTTTTTAAGGCTTCAACAGAGAGAGAGAGAGAGAGAGAGAGGGTTTCTTATCATCATTGCCGCTGAGTTTAAGGGATTGCCCAGGCCAAGGGGCATTTGATTGATTCTTTGATAAAATTGGGTGCACTGTTGTTTTTTTTATGGACGGCTAATAAATATTTTCTTTTTCTCAAAAGATGGTGTATATTTGGTCGTTTCGCGTACTTTTCATGTACTTTGTGCTGTGTGCTTTGATGTTATTTAGTAGATGGAGGGACTTATATTTTTATAGCGAATTTGAAGCTTGTTAGAGATGAATTGAGACCTTCATTCATAACAGTGTGTTACAAAAACGAACTTTTTTTCCGTCCTATGAACCAAATATACATTTTCGGAAAGGGGAGAAAAAATAAAAATACACGCGTATCGGCGATTTTCATGTACACGTCAGAATTTTTTTTATGTATAAAATATAGAGCTCGTAGTCCGCCTGTGTGAAAAACTTAGGATCAAGTTTTACCCCTTTTTCCGTGATCCAATTGCGCTGAATTTCTGCAGGCAGACTCGTGGAAATGTTTTTATTATGTAAAATTAAAAAAAAAAAAATTTTATCAATTCTCAGATTTTCTTTAATTTTTTTTCTAAATTTTCGGCATAACTTGAAGGGACTCCAAATTTTTGAACAACTTATTAACCTTTAATTTATTGTTTCATACAACACACTCTGTGCCGTTTGTGTGTTTGTTACAGTTCCGGAAGTTCCGATCATCTGACAGTTGCGCTACCAGGAGACGTATACTTTGACAATTGTTTTAAGTTCTGTTGCGCGAAAGCGTCTTTCTGTATATTTCATCTTACGAAAAATGCAGTGCCCGACTCGAAATAACTTTTGTTACGTTTGTAGCTTATTCGCACCAAGTAAAAAATTTAAAAATATTACGAAAACAGTGGTTAATTCGTTTCAGAAAATATTTAAGACTGCTTATGTTCCTTACTTGTGGTATACTCCGGAAGTCGTGTGCGACTATTGCTATAGAAATTTATGCAAGTTTACTGATGGAAGGTCAACAATAAAGTACTCTGTGCCAACAATTTGGCTACCATGTACGGGCACTGCAGTGAACTGTGCTACTTTTGCGTAACTTTTACTCAAACTAAAGGGTACCAATACTTTCGCCGTCACAAAATTCGCTACGCTAATGTAGCATCGGTTATTCCAGCGGTTTTGTACTCACCAGAAGAACGTATAGCGGCTTCAATGGAGATTTTTGATGATGTTCCCGAATTAAGGGATGGAGAACCAACAGTAGCACCAACAATGCTATCAACATTTCTTGCATCGAATGCGAGATGCGGGGAACCAGAAGTATCGGAATTTGTACCAACACACAGTGAACTTGGGACTGCAGTGCCGCATTTAGTAACGCAAGCCGACTTCAATGACCTTGTACGAGAAGGAAATTTGTCAAAGAGAACAGCCGAACTCTTTGCATCACGCTTTAATCAGAGGAATATAGTGGCGGCTGATTTTAAAATAACAGTCGCTTGTGATCGACGTAGCAGTATTCCATAACATAAATGTAACAATTATTAATTTTAATATAATAAAATTAATAAAAATATTCGGGGTTTTATATCTCTATTGTAATGCGGAGTGAAATACTTTTCTTTTGATACCCACATCGGCATATCTCATGGAATTTTTTTTTTTTAATTTCGAACAGGTGGCAACCCTGTGAAACATTGTCAGTGGCAACACCTAGGTGAAAAGTCTAGAAATGTGATACACTATCTGTGTGCCCAATTTTATTCAAGTCCGTTAAGCTAATCCTGAGATCGTGTGGCTATACAGATATGCATACAAGAATTGCTCGTTTAAAGTTATAAAATACAAAAAAAAAAAATGTGACGTGTACATGAAAATCGCCGATACACATGTATTTTTATTTTTTATCCCCGAAAAAGTATGTTTGGTGTAATAAATTCAAAGACCTAGTATAGAAATTGAACAAAACAGGAAGAGGCAGTGATGAAAAAAGAGAATCGAATCTGACATTTGCCCAATAACGAATACACTTTGTGATTCCAGCATCACATTATCATAGCTGCCGTTAAAAACACCCGGCACAAAACATCTCATCACTAATCCTCACCACTAAATTTTCATTACTCTAGTGAGGCTCAAAGCAAGGAAGGAACTTTTTGGACATAGAGATCACATAATTTTGTGTTTCGAAAAACTGAGATAGTCATCTTTTTGAGCTTAATCTACACCTGTGAAGAACAGCAAAAAACACGCTTAAGAAGTGCTCACCTCCATACGTGTTCCCAATCCCAGCAGGTTGGATTATTTGTTAAAAGGAATAGCAAACATTGGGACCTTCAGAGGACAGATAGACTTCAAACATAACTGACATTTATCGGATATCATGCGAAAAGTTAAACTCCCACTAGCGCAAAATAGGCGTCGATATTACTAGTTTAAGTGCTGAGTATGAATTACATCTCATAAAATTCTTTTTAACTCGCAATTCACCTGTGTCGGCCAAAAAGCTGAACCTGGTCCTATTTTTAGATAGTCTCGTTAATAATATCTGGTTTCGTAGGTAGATTAACAAGGGCGATTTTATCTAAAATCTGAAAGAATTTAAAGGACTAACGAGCTCTATGCAAGCTTATTTTCTTCTAATCGACCTGGTGATGATACGAGTGGGGGCACTGCATTACCACAGCAGCCCAGTTCACTTCAACAGCAATTCTTAAAAATGTATGGTGGATGCCGTTAAATCAATAGCAGATAAAAATTACCAATGTTGCCGAACTGTGATTGACAATTTACTGTCTTCACATGGGCTCCAATATAAGTGAGAGTAGCAGCTACGGATAATAAATGATTGAGATGGAAATGCCGATGCATATTCTTGAAGCTGATTAAATAAATCCTTCTGCCTAATTTTTCGTGCGCTGTGGGCAAAAACCAATAAGCATTTTAGTTTAAATATAAGAGTTTATTTGCCGTAGGCTTACAATGCATATTTGTATGTACCTAAGTAAATTGCAGAAATATGTATGCAAAATAATTTTCCCTTCACCTGCTGCTTTATGCAGTGAGAGGAGAAAAGGAATTATTTCATTTGCCGCATGCTTACAACTCATTTGAAACAGACACTCCCAAATGCAGAACACACAGCCCTTTATACATTTTTTTTCCCTTGTATACTTTACATTCATTTATAGAGGCACCTGCTGCGAATAACTGTCAACCATTTATCTAAAGATCTGAATAGAAATGAAACAAAGACAAGGACATTGTGAAAATGAATTAAATAAATAAACACAAAAGGAAAGTATTATAGATAATAGATATGCTCGTATGTGTGTGTTTGCACGGATATTTCTGGCATGGGTTTGCTTTAAATGTTTGTATGTTTATGTGCCTGTTGAAAAAGTGAAAGCCTTTACGAGGGCCTGCAGCAATACAAAATCAGCAGGCATGAAATTATTTGCAGAGCATTCAGGCAAAACTGTGTTACGCCCAAGTGAAGCACAAAAACAAATTCACACACAAATGCATACAACACATCAGTGAACATCTGCACCTACTCGCACATGCCAAGCGGCTGTGTGCGCAAAGGTGCAGTTGAGCGAAGGGAAAGAGTTGAAAGCACTGAGAAATCTGTTAAGTCAATATATGTAGCTATTAAATTTCAATTGAAGAAAGTCATTTGTTGCAAATAACAAATCATTTATTCATTTTTTTTTGCACAAACACTGTCTCGGAGTGAATAATACCTACTAATACGAAAAACGTACGTGCAACCGAGACGGGGAGTGAGTGCCACAAAGGGCTAGAGAAATCGGTATAGTTTTTCACACACATGCACGGCAGTGTGTATATGTATGTAGATTTACAAAGAAGCACGCAGAAGGAGTATTTTTTGGGCGGACATCACAAATCAATGCACTTCAAATAAACTTAATGTGATCATTTGTTTGAAAATGTTGCTTGAATTTGACAACACATGTCACAAAGGGTTGTAATACTAAACAATAATGGATTTCTCTACGTATGTACACACACACTTGCACAAATAGTTCTTTTCACATCGCCTCACATTCCCCACTCTTAAACATTCATATAAAGCATACATATAGGGGCCAAAAGGCACGGCTTCTTTTCTGAGGGTGTGCAAAAACAACTACCCGTTACACAACCAGAACAAGAATAACACTCCTTTGAATGTGACTGCATAGTTTAGAAGGGAAATAAGCTATGTTAAAAGACCATCATCAGCTAAGCAATGATGGCCATTCATTTCAACGACACCCAACTGATATGGCTGTATGGCGCTATGAGAGAAATAGTGCAAATGAATCAGAAACAATGCGAGTCCGTAAAAAATAGAAAAAAATAGCTACATATATCTATGCTTGTAAGGACGACACTGTTACCTCTGGTTGCTTGCGAAAGCGAAGAGCTTGCAGGGATGAAATAATAAAAAATGATGCATACCTTTAGGAGCCGTGCAGCTGTAGCAGTGTATAAATCCAATATTCTGAAATTTCGAGCTGAAGCAAAAAACCTGTAAGCGAAGTGGGTGAGGAAAGGGCGAAAAAAAACTCAGAACCCGTGATTTCAATAACCGTCCAGGGGGACTGGAAAACTATTTGAAACAAAGAAGGTGAAAAATTTAAGAAAAACGGAAGGAAATGCAGAAAAAAATACGATATGAGAGTCAAGGCAGAAAGATAAATACTAATAAACAAATGAGAAAATTTGAAAAAGATGTACATAGAGGAAAAAACTGGAAAAAAATATTCGCCTTGGAAGCCAAAGCTGTTTGTGTGTGCTTGTATGTGTATGATGAAAAAAAGTGTAACATGGATAGGTGAGTGGAACTGTAAGGCTGGATAGAAAGAAATGCATGGCAGGAGTATGCAAACAGGAAAATGAATGTTGAGCGTCCGTGAAAAGATCAATCGGCCAGGCAAATCGATTTGTAAATGGTTCAACCAATTGAAACTCACAAATTGGGAATTTGAAAAAAGAGTAAAGAAATAAATATTGGACGACCGAAGAAGCACTTATGCAACAGGAGTGAAGAAATAATAAAAGTGGAGATCAGAAAACTAAAACTATAGAGATACGGGTGGCGGCTGACAATACAATAACGTACGGCACTTAGCGGGCGCAAAAGACCAGAGGTCGAAGTGCAAGCCCGAAATTTATTCTCTTCTAATACCGGCGCAATTAATTCTGATTAAAATTGTGGTGAGGCAGATGGCTGTTACGCGGATTAGTGAAGAGCTGCCTTGTCGTTTTTATTTTTTTTATTGCTTTAAGATCTTTTTCTAAAGCTTGTCAATATCAGCTTTTCCCATCCCCATTCCGGAAAAATTGGGGATGGGAAAAGCTGAGTGTTGTTGCCGAAGTCAGCTAAGAGTTCTTCATTTTCATTTAGGCGGCTGGTTCCGTGTTTCCCCATTATATGCTGAAGACTTGTGTTGATATCACCAGTTTGAGCGTTAAAATCGCCCTTAAGAATTACAACGTCCTGTTTTTTGATGGAATCGAAAGCTGACGTAAGTTGACTGTAAAAACCGCGGTTTTTATAGGCGTGACTTACTTCCGTGATTTTTCTTACATGAGATTGAAAGCGGGCCAGCAAAAGCCTAGAAAATATAGGTCTCCATTCGATAAGTGCTTTTGCAGGCCGTTTGTTCAATAACAAGCCTACACCCTCGATGTGATAATTTTCGTGCCCTGAATAAGTAAGTTGTTCGCCGTTTGTCGTTATTTTATGTTCGCCAAAGCTCATCCATCTGCACTCACTGATGCCTAAGATGTCAAGAACCTGAGCCCCCGGGACTCCATGGTTAATTGCTCTAATTTGCTTGTTTCATATAAAGTTTGTACCCTCCAGTGTCCAATTCGGGCAGTCCGTTTCACGTTAAAGATGTTCGTCAACATTGGATTCGATTCATTGTGCTTTACTTTGCTTCTGGTTTCAGTAATCGCTTTATTTCGGAAAGATGGGGATTAATTAGCCGGAGGGTTGCTACCTTTTACTTTACATATAGCAGGCATTTGGCCTATGGACATACCATTGATGCACGTTTATACAGCGAGCCGGTATAGTAGCAATATAATCTTGGTATCAGAATTACTCTCACCGCTCGACAAGCAGTGACGATTAGAAAGGTGTGAACATTTCTTAGCGTTACTCAGAGAAATTTGGAAACAATACAAACCTGTATTCGTCAGCATGAGCTTGACTCCAAGCGAGAGTCGATGCAGTGGATAGTGAGGGAATCTCACAAACTGATTTCTTCCTTAAAGAAATTACAGGAAGCGGCTAGTACTCAATTGACTTCTTCGGGAATTTTGATTATCACTTAATTGACATCAAATATTTCTCAAAAATAATTTCCAGGCAGTTTTACATGCGCCAGTTTTCTCAAGGAAGTTTGAAGAAGAAAAATGAGCCAGGTGCCCGAGCAGAGAACACAAAATGACTAACAAAAATATATCACAGTTTTACACAGTTTCTACCTCCAATAAGTTGTTACAGGTAATTTTCATGAGAATTCAATAGAAGTAAAATCCGCAAGAGGTCTCAAATCTTCTGCCGTTTTTTTGCATGGATTTACAATAAATTATAATGTGGACGATGCTGAAAGTACACTGACTCTATAGAAAATAACGAAAGCGTAAAACTGGTGATTTTCTCTCCATCTCTCTCAAATATCTTTAATTACATGACAAGTATTTATCGCTTTGTTGTATTTTTACGCTCTTTTGCTTTAACAAAAGGTTTTTTGTTTCCATTTTTGTGATGTGTCCACCTTGGCTGGTAAACTTGTCCTAAAGCGCTGAAGTGTTAAGAGCAAACAATAATATCAAATAGTGAAAAAAGTTTAGTTGTCGAGGTGCAGCATAATTAAATTTAAGCGCCAAATAATTCCGAAAAGAATAGGAGCAAAAATAATGGCGGTTAAAAGCAGCTTTTGTTAAAGGAAGAACAGGATCAGCTTTGAAGGGTAATGTGTGGGAGGAGAGTAAAATGTGTGATTGGGTGGAAGGAGTACAATTGAAAAATTTAAGGGGTTAAACAGAGCAAAATGTGGGGTAACTGAGTGTTGAGTATTTATTGAGAAATAAAGTTAATTTTTTCAATTAAACGTGTATGAGGTGTGCTGGGACTCATTGGGTTCCTTGTTGTCTGTTGGAAAGTAATAATCCGACGTGCATAAATTTTCTTCAAAATTTGCAGTGAGCGGCTGAACTTGTTGATATATAGGGTCTTCCAATAAGAAGTGTTATTTTGATAAAAGATTAATGGTTTCGTTGCTTGTGTGGCACGTGGCGCCGTTTTGTTGAAAATAAACGTTGTGCAGATCAATGCCAACCAATTCCAGCCATAAAAAATCGTTAATAATCTCACTATAGCGCAATCCATTCACCGTAACTGTTGCTCTAGCTTAATTTTCGAAAAAGGAAGGTAAGTAAGTAACACGTTGAGGATAGAGAGGCTTTTCAACAATACCTCTTGGATTTTCTGAGCCCCAGATCCGAGAATTTTGCGTGTTGGCGAAACCACCGAGGTGGGAATAAGCCTCAATCACTCAAGATGATTTTTCGATGGAATTCCGGATCATTTTCATGCATTTCAACGACCCAATCAGCAAAGGCATGACGTTGCTGATAATCGGCCGGCTTGAGTTCTTGTGTTAACTGGACATTATAAGCCTTAAGACCCAAATCTTTATACAAAATACGGTGTAATGACGTTTGTGGAATGTCTAATTCCAAAGAACGAC
>JAYXIM010006303.1:0-27851 GCA_037575425.1 Anastrepha fraterculus | reverse complement strand
TAACAATGTGTGTCAGTTTGGTTTAATTCGGTGCAGACACGGCCGGTTAGCGAACACACACAAAAAGTTGACTTTATTTTATATATAAGATTTTTTTCAGTTTGTGTCCGAAAAATCCAAATATCTTACTGAACCCTATTTTTTTCCAAAATAAAATGTAATCCATGTTACTCCTGGATAATGTAGTTTTCTAATGGTGAAAGAATTTTTAAAATCGGCCCAGTAGTTTTTGAGCCTATTCGTTACAAACAAACAAACAAACAAACAAACAAACAAACAAAGTTTTCCTCTTTATAATATTAGTATAGATTAAAATAATATAATTTTTTTTTAAATTTCAATAATTTAAAATGGCGGATGTACACTCAATTCTTCCAGGAAGGTAGCATCGGTGTCAGTGACCTGAATACAAAAAACCAAATATTTTTTTGTTTTTTAATGCCCTAATTTCTAAATGAATAAAACAAAAATAAAAAAAAATTCGAGGAATGAAATGTTTCAAAAAGAAAAGAAAAATTTATTTTGGGGCGAATTTACCTACTATTTTTGCTTCGAAAAAATTATTTTTTCGAAAATCTTTCGAAAACTTCTAAATTCACATAGAAAGGAATATCATAAAAAAGATGTGTGCAATATTTCAGGGAGATCGGTCAATAACTTTTCGAGTAATCGTGTACGCCAATTTGAAAAATATAGTTTTGAGAAAAACGCGTCGAAAGTCGGCAACGTAACTATATCTCTCCCAGCGCTCGAACGCAAAGAATAGAGTCGTCACGGTTGACGATCTGTAATATAAGAAATTTTTTTGACATATTCTTAAAGGATTACCTATATTATTTTTTTACGCAAGACAAAAAAAAAATTGTTTTCGAAATTTTACAGGTATTTGCTTAAGCAAAAAGTGGTAAATTATGGTTTAGTTTTGTAATCTCCAAAATAAAAAGTTGTTTAATAACAAAATTTAATGGACATTTTTAGTATTTTTCCTTTTTCCTTTTTATTTTGTACTTTTACTTTTTGCTGTTTCATTGTTATTTAAAAAATTGTTCTTATATTTAAGTAAAATTTTTCACAATAAAAGCTTTTTTATGACCAAATTTCTTATACAATTTTTGATACATTTTTTTTTAACTTCTTATATATTTTCTTATACTTGTATGGAATTTAACTCAAAACAAGAATGGTTTTCCACTCAGCTTGACTGGGAATTTGAGAGTTAGAGCATGTCGCTCTGAACACTCAGCTGATGCTGCGCTCCCAATTCCCATTGCTCTTCTTGTCATATATTTTTACTTCACTTTCTCTTTGAGAATAGCGCACAGTGGCCGTAAAAGTTATTCTCCTCCGCTAATTCTTCTTTTTTCTTAATTGTCGAGCAAGTTCTTTAACTGTTGTTGTTGTTGTTGTCAGTTGGAGCAGCTCGGATATTTCAAGAAACTTTAGCAAATCATTTCAGCTTTACTTAATAAAATATTTTCGAAAAAGTACCATTGCATATTTCGTGTCTCAGTGGCACCAACTCGCAATTACTTTATTACTTTTCACTTTTTATGGGGGAAAATAAAGCTGAATTTAAAAACTTAACAATTCAACTCTCAGTGCATGCAAGCAACGTCCAAATGTACGCTTAAAAAGCTTTAACGACTGCAACAAAAGAGCACTTAGGAAAAAAATAATTAAAGAGAGGTACAAAAGAGTGAAATGCCAGCTTTAAATAAAATACAAATTAGTATGCAAATATATAAAATTAAAACTAAGTTTTAAAAAATGCTCTGCACACAAGAACCAAGCAATAAAAAGAAGAGGAAAGCGCAATAAAGACAGCATGGCAAAAAATTGTTGCGCTTCTGTACGAGCAAGCCGGCTAACAAGTTAACTGTCGGCCATTATTTTTGCTGTCAATTGCTTTTTAAAGTTTCGCCGCATAACACAAAACAGCGGACCCGCCCATATTGCCTCCCTAAACAGCCATTTGACCAACCCATCAACAAAAAGTTGTTTGCTTTGTTTTGGCATTTCGCTGCTAAACACTTTTGGGGGCAGGCAGGCGGACACGCGGGAGCCACGCCCAACAAATTTTTGGCAGTTCGCTTATTTTTCACACTGAACTTTTGGAACTGGAAAAAAGTGAGTTTAGTTTTTTGGTTGTTTATTTGTTTGTCCGCTGTGCATCGTCCACTTAACAATTAAAGTTTTTCTATCTTTCAATATGGTGCGTTGCAATTTTTTTCACTCACACTTTCTGCCTCGCCCTCCGCTCTCTGCTCTCTCCGTGTGGCTTGTCCATCGACATGTTTACTGTAGCACTTAGGTTGAGCTGTGCTTAAATAGCTGATGGCAATTTTTTTCTTTCGAATTTTTACATGCTTTTTACTTTTGCTGTGTGCATGTGTGTGTGTGTGAGTGTACTGTTATTTTAACGTGCTCCATAATAGTAACTTTGGCTTTTAACTGTCACAAACATCAGCGGCATTTTATGTTCCGCTTATGTAGCTGTCAGCCATTTGATTTTGTTTGTTGTTGTTTTTGAGTGTGTTCTTTTTTTTTTTGTTTTATGTTATTGTTGCTGAGTATGTGATTTTCATAGAATATCTTAATTCTGCGAAGTATCGTTTTATTGTTAGTAAGAATCTTTTAAATACCTACCCACACATAAGGGTGGGGTGAACATTTTCCTTTTAATCACTTAGGCGGATCTTCGTAAAGTTTGCTTCCTATCGCAGAAATAAGAGCGCAACTGAGTTCTTGCTGTTTTTTTGATGAAAATACAACTTGATTCTGAAAAAATGATTACAAGTGAATTACTGAAAGTATTGCCCATCGCTGGCCACTGCTTTTTCCCATCTTTCTAGTAGATCTCGTATACCGTCGCGGTAAAACTGTTCACATTTTTTGATGTCTTCATATGAATGGAGCTGCTGGTCAGCTAGACCATGTGCCATCAATCGGAATAGATAATAATCGGACGACGCAATATATGGAGAATATGGCGGGTGGGGTTTCAGTGTTTCCAGGTAGGTTTTAACGGGTTTGGCAACGTGAGGCCGAGCGTTGTCATGCTGTATAATCACTTTTTCATGTCTCTCCGCGGATTGCGCCCGCTTCTCGCGCAGTGCTTGGCTCAATTGAAGTCGATACTGATCCCCAGTGATGATTTCGATTGGTTTTAACAATTCATAATAAATAACATCAACTTGGTCCCACCAAACATATAGCATCACCATCGCAGCGTGAATATTCGGCCGAGGCGACGACGTAGAAGCATGACCGGGCAGTCCCCATGACTTTCTTTCCTTTGGATTGCTGTAATGAATCCGATTTTTTATCACCCGTCACGATGCGATGAAGAAAACCCTTTCATTTGTGCCGCTGAAGCAGTTATTCACAGGCGAAAAAACGGCGTTGGTTTTAACTCATAAGGAACCCAAGTCCCCTGTTTCTTTATCATTTCCAAAGCATGCAATCGCTTGAAAATGGATCAGCGAGTAACTTCTAATACTGAAGCAAGCTCTTCTTGCGTTTGACACGGATCCTCATTGAGCAATGCCTCCAATTCTTCCTCCAGTCTTCGAAGGTTTTTGGCCTTCACTAACGCGGAGTGTCGTCAACATTAAAATCATTAAAATCACCGTCTTTGAAGCGACGGAACCAATTTCGGCACGTTGTTTTACTTAAAGCAGCATCTCCATAAACTTTTTGTAGCTTTGGATGCGCTTGAGCCGCCTTTTTTTTCGAATGATAGAGGAAAACCAATACTTCCCGCAAATGACGATTATTCGGCACGAAACCAGATATTTTCACAAAACCAAAAGTATATGATACGAAAACGAAATCACTCATGTGTCGAAGCAGTTTGTTTACCATATGTCTAAGCTGTATTTGGTTTATGACGTTTAGGTTATGTTAGAATCGACTAGCACACACTGCTGGTGGCATCTATTGGTAACTTAGTTGCGCACCTAATATATTTATTATTAAAACTATTTTTATTATTAGTATTAAAATTATTCAATCAGTTACAAATATACAACTGGAAATCTTTCTGTTTTAAAATTTCATTAACAGCTGAGTAAAATTTCGTTCATTTTTCGAAATTTTATTATGAGGTGCCCCCAGCAAAACGTTGTCCTAAGAAGGTGATATTTTGCGGTTTTTAGTAAAACTATTGAAAGCAGCATTTTATTATATATGAAAAGTTCCATATACTATCGCTCCACCTTCATATATGCATACATATACTAATACTTTTGATACTACAGCGATTTATGCAACAATTTGCTAAAATAATTCAAGCATTCATGTTTGTAGTTACAAGTGCAAAGTCGCTGTTTTGACTTTTCTATTCATGAAATCCTTAATAAAACTGTTTTGACTTTACACGTTTTATTTATAGTAATATTATATTTTCGTACACAGTTTGTCAAGAGTATGTTTTGACATACTAAAAGATTCCAGCTATTTGAACTTTTTCACCTAAAACCATCGCTTCTTTTTGAATTTGGAGATGCTTTCAAAATTATTTCATAAACTTACATAGTTACTAGTACTTTTTAACGGTAAACTTTTCGCATCCATCAAAGCAAAAAAAAAGTACTTCACGCAACTGTCAATAAAGTATTTTTAAACATCTATTTTTGGCATCATTTGCTAAGATGATTTGATAAACCTCACTGAGTTCTTACACAGTCATCAATCAGTCATCAAATGATCGTAAAAGTGATTTGCTGATAAATATAACAAATCGTACGCAAATTATAAAAATCGCAAAAATGTCTGGAAAACGGACATGGTTTGAGGTGACTCAGTCGGTATATTAAAATTATACAATAAGAAAAAGTGTGCAACAGTTATCTAAAATGTTTTATTTAATTCAACAAACTATTTATAACACAATAAATCGACCAAGAAATGAAAATAGGCTGGAGCTAAAATCTACACGTGGAAGACCACTGAAAACAAATAAATACATATTTTGTTGAGAAAAGTAGGCACAGCTCGTAGATTTCGACAATAAATCCAGTTAGTGAGCTTATAGATGAGCTTGAAGTCGAAGTTTCTCATGAAACAGCCCGCCAGGTTCTGCAAAAGTAAAGGGTGGCTAAATTTCAAGGGCCGATGTTGAATGTGAACCACACCTAAACGTTCAGTTTTTTTCTCCATTTCATTTGACATTTTTTAATTTCAGACTAACTTAATTTGAACTCTAGAAAGATACACAATCGAACAACGCGTTAAAGTTATCAAAATGCATATCGCGCACTTTGTGACTTTTTCGGTAAATTTAATAGTCCAAAAGAGACACATTTTCACCTCAGTGGATTCGTCAATAAGCAGAATTGCCGCATTTGGGCGAATGATAATCCAGGAGTGATTGCCGAAAAACCATGGGCCGGCGGCATCATTGGTTTTATTTTTTTTTTTCAAAATGAGGCCGGTCAGGCAGTTACCGTGAATAGTGTTCGCTATCGTGAGATGATAACGAACTTTTTATGGCCCGAATTGGAAGATATGGATGTGGACGATATGTGGTTTCAACAGGACGGTGCCACTTGTCACACAGCTAACGAAAAAATGGCTCTTTTGCGCGAAAAAATTGATGGCCGAATAATCTCACGTCGCGGCGATGTCAATTGGCTGCCAAGATCATGTGATTTGACACCGTTGGACTTCTTTCTTTGGGGTTATTTGAAAGAAAAGGTATACATCGATAAGCCAGCAACAATTCGAGAGCTAAAGGATGAGATAATTCGACACATTAATGGCATAGAATCTCAATTATGCCTCAGCGTCATCGAAAATTTGGACCATCGGATGGAGGTGTGCCGCCGAAGCCGCGGCGGCCATTTGGCCGACATTTTGTTCCATGCGTAATTGAGCCATACCAATATTATCATAATAAAGCGAAATGATAATAATTTCCTAAAAGAATTGTATTTTATTCAAAGTCAACACCCGCCTTTGAACTTAACCACCCTTTACAATTATACTGCATGAGCTGCTTGAAAGAAGCAACGATCCAAAGCACTAAGCTCATATGGTCAGAATGTGGATTTTTTTTAATTTCAGTAAAGTATGGGATATATGAGCAGAAGTCCCTTGGCTGGTTTTATTGGGTTTGTTTATTTATTATTTAATCCAATAGAAACTTTGATAGCATATTTAAAAAAAAATTTCCAAAATACACTCAAAAAGTTGAGCAGGGCTCGAAAGTATTATTTTTGACAAATGGCATAAGATACCTCAGGAATGTAATGTTCAAGAATGTATTCGACTAAAAGATGTCACAGATGCTCGGGTAGTCATAAAAAGTCTTGATCCACATTTAACGCATCAACAACGGTTACGAATCGTATTACGAAAATCGACGCTCTGTAAAAAGTGTTCATCGTGCGCTCAGGCCAACTTATGATGTACATAATCGTTAGCGATGAGGCCTATTTTGGGCTTAATGGCTACGGTAGATCTTCTTCTTCTTCTTTATCTTTTATTATAGACTTTGCCTATTTTTCTTTACACAACAATTAGGATATATGCATATTTATACATTAAAGTTTACATATATACGCTGATACAATAATATATTTTAATATTTAGGTATATTACACATAAATTGTTGTACATTCCTGTAGAATATAATACATAGATTTCATTTCTTTGTTGGTGGTCTTCCTGGTCGTCTTCTTCCTTCTGGTATCCCATCTCGAGCTCGTTTTATAAACCGATTGCTAAGGGCTCGTGTCACATGTTCGTTCCATGCTCGTCTTCTGGCTTTTATGAATTTTACAATGTCGGTCACCTCTCTCTGTGTTCTTATCTCCTCGTTTCTTATATGGTCTAGTCCAGCTATGACGCTAAGGGCATGCATTTCAGTAGTCCGCAGCAGTTGTTTCGTTTTCATGTTTTGTGCACGGACTTCTCATCCATAAGTCAATATGGCCTCACAATTGTTTTATGGATTCGTGTTTTATTTTCCATATTCATGTACTTGTGTTTCCATACGATTTCTCGCAGGCACCCTGATATCCGTGCAGTGTTTTTGCATCTCTCTACGGTAGATCAATAAAAAAAATTTCCATATTTGGGCTGAAGAGAAAACCGAAGTCATTCAAGAACAGCCATTACATCCATTGAAAACAACCGTTGGGTACGGCCTATGGTCTGGAGGGATCATCGGTGGGTTCAAAGGTACTTCTAATTATCGTGTGCAATTTCGTAATTTCGATGCAAAAGTGTATACAAAATTGTATTTAGGAACGAAAAAAAACCAAGTTTAGCAGAGATATTTGCCAAACCATTCCCGTGATAAAGAGCCTATAAATATATTGGAACAGAAGCTCAAACCTGTGTTTGAATAAAATGCCGTGATAGAGACAGAAATGTTGGTATACAAAAGGTAGAAAGTGTGTTTTGGGTGAATTCTTCAGCCAATAAATACTTTTTGCAGTTCCACAATTGTAACCTTAACTTAAAATCGAAATGTGTAGCCGAATCTTTGCGCAACAAAATCTCCACAAAGCGTCAGAGCAACATACCATATTTGCTTTGCTTTTAAACTGCAACTCAAGGGAAAGTAACTACAAAACGCCCCTTAATTACGTTTGTAATACTTATTTGTAGCACTCATTAGTTTTTATTTCGAAAAGGAGTCGGATTGTAAGAATATGGGTTTTTAGATATGAGACTAAACTATATGGAAATCGATTATGTAAACATTGCCAACTTTTATTTAATTTCGTATGTCCATTTGCCCGCATGTTTGCTTACAGTCCATTTTTTAAATTATTTTCTAAACACAGAGGTTACGAGAAACGTGTGTGTGTGTGGTTGTTTGCAAATACATTCACATACATACATACATCCATACATACATAGAAATGCAATATATTATTCCCGTTTGCTTTAGAAGTTGAATAATAAATAAACTGGCAATCAAAAATTACAAAAACAAATTATTTTTCGTGTGTTTTGTTTTGCTTACTGAACCAACATCATAAATTTTTGCTTAGCCGACCATTATTTAGCAACTGCAAATTTCAAAAATATCTAGGAAATACGTTTTATTTTTTGCCATTTATTTATTTGTGTTCACGAAAATAAATTTTTACATCACAAAAGAAAAACAAAAAATAAACCCAAAAAAAAAAAACGATAAATGAAAGGGAAGAGAAAAAAGTGCGGAATTATATCGCAAAAGTTATATTTTCAATTTGCATGCACATTTTGAATCAACAACAATAATCGCACACAATGGCAAAATTTGAAAATAAGTTGCAACTCGGCAAAAAATATTTGTTTATGCAAAGGCCAGGGCGCCAAGGTACATACAGCAATAAAAATTTGTGAAAGCTATTATGTAGAGTGTGTTTTTACAAAATGATGAAATATGTATGTATGTGTGGAACGGTGAAACAAATTTCAAAGGAATAAAGGAGAGTTTAAAAGGATATGTTCCACTTATTTGTTTTTTAAGTGAGCTTTTCTAAATAAGAGCAACGTCAGGTGTTGATTAAAACAGAAAAATGGAATATTTTAGTAGTCAAAATATTAGTTGCTAAAGGCGGCCGCGGTAGCCGAATGGTGCGTGAATACTATTCGGAAGACGTAGGTTCGAAATTCCGTGAAACACCAAAATGAAGAAAACGTTTTTCAAATAGTGGTCGCCTCTCGGCAGGCAATGGCAAACCTCCGAGTGTATTCCTGTCATGAAAAAGCTCCTCGTAAAAAACCATCTGCCATTAGGAGGCGGCGTAAAAGTTTAGGTTTCTCCATTTGTAGGAAAATATCAAGACGACGCCACAAATAGGAGGAGAACCTAGGCCTAACACTCAAAAAGGGTGTAAGCGCCAATTATATACATAATATATGTATATATTCCTGAATACAAAGGTGGTCATGTTATTATAGTTAAAAGAGTGGTCAGATAAATATTACTATAAAAAGAAGAATTCTAAAAATATCATCTACAGTTAAAAGTGTAACATTATGAGACCGATTTCAACCTACAAACTTTCAGAATAGGTTTGTCTTTAAGCCAGTTAGGAGAAAGTAACGGAATTTTTAGGTAGATGCTTTTCGTGGCCGAGATATCTCTAAAATTCATATATTTATGGTGCGATGAACCTCGACTTTAAAAAATTTATTAACTATAAGCAGGAAAATATTTTTGCGATAATTTATTGAGCAACAGCGAAGTTACGTGTACGAAGGTCAGAAATCACACAGAATATTTTGTTCACGCGTTTCCTTCCTTTGTTAAAATCTTGCATATTAGAAAAATTCAGTGCAAGAACAACTGTTGGTGCTTTGACTAAATACAAAAGGTACTGCAAATACAACAAACATATAGACGTACAAATCGCTTGATACTTGAGGCCGTTAGCTATGCTATCGAATTTTTGAATTCCTTGGACTCAGCAGGAATGCCACCACATATGCTTCCCCGCAAAGTAGGTGTGCCTATAATTCTTCTACGCAAAATAAATCCACCTCGGTTATGTAATCAAAATGGTCTTGCTATAAAAACTTACCCAAATTTTCGAAGCGAAAATTTTCGATGGTAAATCGAATGGAAATCATGTTTTGATTTCAAAAATTCCTATGATCCTAACTAACATACCATTTGAATTCAAGTTTTTACAATTTCCCGGCCGTTTGGCTTTTCCAGGACACTGAACAAAGTATAGTGTAAGAGCACTTGAGCTTATGGATGAAAAATAATTGCAATAATTGCTTCTTACATTCCTTGCTAGGTATTTGACCGAGCTTTTCCTCCTACCTGCGGTGTGCACCTTGATCACTGTGGAACAAATTCAGGTAAGCAAAAATTGGGTCCATTCTGAGAATGGCGGGTGAAAATAGAGGCGAAATTAGAAGACCCGTATCGCGCCGTTTTTTTATGTTAGTTCGAATTTTTTTTAATCGGCCTTCGAAGTTTGCAGTCAAATGCCGATTTTCAGTATATTGTTTCATAAGTACCACAAAAATTTTCGAAATCAATTTTTTCAAAAATTGTAATTGTTGCACTGGTCTCTAGCAATAATTTGGCTTTTACAGATTGAAAAAATATCAATTAGTCGACGAGTTATAGCAAACAACCATATAAACAATTTTGCTCCGATTTCGAACTTCGAAGGCCGATTAAAAAGAAATTCGAACTAACTTAAAAAAACCGCGCGATACGGGTCTTCGAATTTCGCCTCTATTTTCACCCGCGACTTTCAGAATGGACCTAATTTTTGCTAACCTGAATTTGTTCCACAGTGTAATTCGATGTAACCGGCTGTACGCACCAGAAAATGCGGCGTTACCTTGCTCGTGAGGCGCTATCTTGCTCATGCGGCGTTACCTTGTTTGAACTGCAAGCGAGAGCGCGGAAAGAACGACAAAGAGGCACAATCGGCCCCCGTGTTCGGCAACGTTCGACATCTGGCTCTCTACTACTTGAGTATATATATGTATGTGTCTTGTCGCATTTGTATATAAATTCACATACTAGTATTTGCATATGCCTTCTTCCTGTGTGCATGGTAATGAACCATTTCTCTGTTGAGAATGGGACGATGATAGGAAAAGTTGGAAATGAAATGAGGTGTTTCGAGTGTAATGTGTCTTGAAAAAGGCAAATCGATGATGTTGCCTCTTAGTCTTGTTGACTTATTAACGTCAGATGCACAATCGAAATTGAACATATCTTTCATAAATTGAGGAATTCCATTGCGACTCCATTTACCTCCTCCTCTATATCCATAAAAAATATCTATCACACAAATAAAATTAAAATTTTGTTTTGAAAATAGCAACCATTCCATCAGTATTTTCTTATGACGTTGTCACGTTAAACTATCGCCAGTAAACCGACTTCACAGACAAGCTCTTTTTATGAGGAGTTTCTTCATG
The DNA here is from genome assembly GCA_037575425.1 of Anastrepha fraterculus. Taxonomy (NCBI): domain Eukaryota; kingdom Metazoa; phylum Arthropoda; class Insecta; order Diptera; family Tephritidae; genus Anastrepha; species Anastrepha fraterculus. The sequence goes on along the minus strand of JAYXIM010006303.1, from coordinate 16,955 downwards.
GCAGAAATACATTCAGAGGTTTGCCATTACCTGCCGAGTGGCGACCTAATATTATTTCTATTTTGGTTTTCTATTTTATTGGTGTTTCATGCCGTGGTTTCGAGCCCGGACAGTTTCGAACGGTTGTCCGTGTTATTCGCTCTGCCATTTATATGCTATATTGCCTGATCTGGAGTGGGATGTCTAAAATAATTCTTATTTTTACAGAAGATGGCAACACGAAAAAGATGGTGTAACCTAAATTGTTGGAGCTTTGCATATGAATAACTTTTAAAGTTGGTAGGTAGAAAGACATTTTAATTCATTATAGTTCGCTATTTCTTCATGGAAAAATCGTATTCTTCAACGCTGTCTTCAAATTATTCAAATTTATTGTAAGAAAAAGATATTTTTTAACAAAAAATTGCCAGAGCAGCGCATGTCGGGCATTTTCTGGTACTATATATAGGAATATAATACGTTTCAATATCGATGAATTACCTTTTATTCCAAGTTATTTGTTGTCAAAGGCAATAAGAATAAAAATATTCAAGTTAAGGTCAATTGATTTTAATAATTTTTCAATACCTAGAAACGAAGAAGCGCACGTTTAATAAAACTATAAAAGTATGTGTGTGAATATGCAAATTTGTTCGAATTCAAAGAAGCCGTACACTTCCGAAATCTTTGCATTATTTGCATTGATAGCTGCTGGCTTTTATTTAAAATGGCAAAATTAAATTAATTATGAATACTAGAGGCAAAACAACAAAAACAAGTACATTGACAGTTTGCTAAATTTTCACTTCATGCGGAATATGTCGAACAGCAAAATTGAAATGTGTTTATAATGTGTGTAGATGTGATGTATTTATTTATGTGTTTATGCACTTTGACACGCGTTTTTCATTTACTGAAATAAAATAATGCAAAATATGCTGATAAATGAATTTGAAAAATATTTTAATTTCCCATAAACTACAGAGTTCACACAGTGCCGGTTATTTTTTTTTTTTGTACATTTCTGCATAATTTGTGTATAAATATTAATTTATATTAAGATACTGTTATCACAGTGTTATTTACCTTTCATTTGATTCCGGATTAGCCGAAGTGTGTTTAAATATTTCAAATTATAAAGTTCTTTTATGCTTAAATATTTCAAATTCAAGTTTTTGTGGGCAGCGTTTTGTTGTGATAAGCTAAGTAGAAAAGCTGCACTTTCATAAAATGCGTAATTGTTACACTCATAAAAAGATCTGCAAAAATTTGCAATGAACCCTGTTCAGTCAGTTTAAGCTATTGGACGATATAAAAAATCGCAGGTTACTATATTTCAAATTTCTCCAAAGCCTGGTGTCAAAGTGAATGCGACTTATTATCAGGAAAATGTTTTAGAATCTGCTTTAGAGCCGTGGGCACACAAACATTTCGGTCGTTGACCATGGACGTTCCAACAGAACTCGGCACCGTCTCATAAAGCTCGTGTGAACCAAGAATGGCTAAAAAATCATGTTCCACACTTCGTTTCGTCCACACAATGGCTTTCGAATTCGCCAGACGCAAATCCGATGGACTATTCCATCTGGCCCATTTTGGAGAGTAAGGAGAGGACTAAAAAATATGCCAGTATGGATGCGCTGAAAAAAGCCGAAATACCTCGAAATCAATAAAAACTAATTTCACACAAAAAAGTTATGGTGTTCATATCGTTCACCCTGTAAAATAAAAACAGCCTGCCGTAAGGGCCTGATGCATGAATTGTGTGGTCTGACTGAAATTGTGCTGCTCGCAAAAAGCACGTATTGCATGGTTACGGGAAAGTCGTCCTAGATACTTAAGAAAATTATTACGTGGCAATTTTTGATTCACCATTGTTCATAGCGTTACAACGCAGAGTGCATCAAAGCTTTTTTCGTAAAGCCCCTCCAAAGTGGCTGGTTTTAAAGATTTGCTAAGTAGTTACAAATTCTCAAGTCTTTGTGATCGTTTCCTACTGCATTTATCCATCGGTTCCTTGGTCTGCCTTTGATCTAAATGTCCATTAGGTTCTCTGGGCATTTAGATTTTGCGTAAAATTTTTGCGCAAATGTCTTACAACTATTTATGGTCGACCTTTAGCTCCTCTAACATGCCGGTCAACTTCGATTATTTCTGTGATTTTAACGATATTTTCTTTAGTATCAAAAAAATGGCTCAACGGAATCGATGAAACCAAAATTGCGCATAATTAGCCGTTATAGTATCGGCACCATAAACACCTTCCACAATTTTAGCGGCCTGGCCTGCATTTTCGCCTTTATCATAGAAATCAAATAAATATAAAATTTGCCGAACTCTCTCTTTGTTGATTTCCATTGTTAACACCCTGCAACTCACAGCTGAATGGAAGAAAATATTTTTTTAAAGTGAAATGTCACCTTGACAGCGAGCATAAACTTTAAATTTTTTGATCGACGCTTTACGAGATTTCGAAACAGTCTCGAGTAGTTAAACTAAAATTTAATGAAAAAACAGATTAACAGTTAGATTAATAACACTGGATGTGTTTGAGTCCTGGAGAGGTTCAGGACTTGTTGCTCTGTTCCTCAGAGCAGAGGCATGCGACTCGCTGTTATCCCACGTGTGAAAGGCCCCCAGTTTTGTAATGCCTCGGAGTGACTGAGTGTTTTTTATGAGAAAGTGTTTGCGATTACTTACTACCGCCTGCACTATTTTTGAAGAACTCGAATGTTACTAAATAAAGTCAATGCTTTTCTAAGTAAAATTTATAAAAATGGCAATGGAAAAAGCAAATTGCTCATATCATTTCACAATTATGTTTATAATTTATGAGGCGACGTATGTATGTGTATGCGTTTAGATGTAACCATAAATTCCAATATAATTCCATTATTAATTTCACTTGTCAAATCGATGTCAAAATATGTAGATTATTACACACTCATAAAATAAATGCAAATACGAGTGCCGGTTGATTAGTGTCGTGTGTTAGTTTACAAGTGAATGTGCTCATATTTATATTTACACACATTTAATTATATATGTACATATGTACTATAGTAAGAGGCATTTGAATGCATGTAAGTACAAATTAAATTCCATATACAACGCACCTACATAAGGAAACATACACATGTACATTCGTATCACTATTATTATTATTATTGCACTATTATTGATTAAATGTGTTTATAAAGGGTGGTTAATTTTCAAGAGCCGATGTTGAATGTAAACCACACCTAAACGTGAAGTTGCTTTCTGCATTTGATTTGACATTTTTCAATTTCAGATTAATTCAATTTAAACCATAGAAAGACACACAATCGAGAAACGCATTAAGGTTATTCAGGCTTATTATGAAAACGGGCGTTCAAATCAAAACGCACATCGCGCACTTCGTGATTTTTTCGGTCAATTTAATAGTCCAGTGGATTCGTCAATAAGCAGAATTGGCGCATTTGGGCGAATGATAATCGAAAAGTGATTGCCGAAAACCCAATGCACCCACAAAGAGTGACTGTTTGGTGCGGTTTATGGGCCGGCGGCATCATTGGGTCGTATTTTTTCCAAAACGAGGCCGGTCAGGCAGTTACTGTGAATAGTGTGCGCTATCGTGAGATTATAACGAACTTTTTAGGGCCCGAATTGGAAGATATAGATGTGGACGATATGTGGTTTCAGCAGGACGGTGCCACTTGTCACACAGCTAACGAAACAATGGTTCTTTTGCGCGAAAAATTTAATGGACGAATAATCTCACGTCGTGGCGATGTCAATTGGCCGCCAAGATCATGTCAATTGACACCGTTAGACCTCTTTTTTTGGGGTCATTTGAAAGAAAAGATGTACGTCGATAAGCCAGCAACAATTCAAGAGCTAAAGGATGAGGTAATTCGGCACATTAACGGCATAGAACCTCAATTATGCCTCAGCGTCATTCAATATTTTGTACCATGCGTAATTGAGCCATACCAGTATTATCATAATAAAGAGAAATGATAATAATTTCTTAAAAAACTGTATTTTATTCAAAATCAACACCGGCCCTTAAAACTTAACCACCCTTTAGTTAGTATGAATGTGCATTTCAGGACTTATTACATGTAAAGGCATTTTCCAATTTAATTTACAAACGAAAACTCAAGACAATTTAATTTTTAATTGACGGCTCTGTTTGATCGAATTAAAATTGAAGTTCAAATTCTGTCTTGTGGTTTTGTGCTTCGCTATTGAATTCAGTGCCTGAAGTGAACTTATTTTTACAGCTGGAAAAGTTTGTGCTCTTTGCTGCGTGGTCAGCTTGAGTTCCAAGTACTTTCATTTCAGTCATTAAGTCGATGGTTAGAAAACTTGCGGACTAGGCCAACAAAATGGCTTCGATGCAATATTTAACGGCAAGACTTAAAAGTAATCTTATGACAACTTACACAAAAGTAGAGATCTAGAAAGGGCGAGATCAAGTTCGAAACTATTAAAAGCTTAGTGATTGGTGCATAATTTAAATAATTTGATTTAGAAATGCTGTCAAAAAATGGAAAGTGAAAACGCAAAGCGCTTTGGGTGTATTGGAGCTTATCTGTTCCCATACATCTGGGCAATGCATGACACCACGGACAATGTCATACGCGCGGCTTATATCGGAACTCTCCTTATTTAACGCTACCTCAGGTTAGGTATTGGTTGAAAGCCAAATTCGTTCAGTAAATTTTCCACCTTGCAGAGAAATTTCAGAGTATCTACAACAGGAACATTCTTGATTTCTTTCGGATCCATTTGATATCGATGAAAGGTTTCTTGTCTCTGCCAAGACAATACAGTTGCACACTGGCTCAATTGTTCATCAGCAATTAATTTCGTTCCGAAATCTCCTTGGTTTGCTACAGAGAAAAAGTGCACAAGAAAATGCCAGTAGGTGCTTTACCTCAAAGGGCCGGTATTTTTCAGACAGCTTTATTTTATTAGCTATGTATTAATTTCATTCCTGTTTCCGTATATGCTGTTGAAACTTCGGAAAGTATTCTTAGGAGAAATAATAAAAATGATGTATTAAAAAAAAATTCCTTAAACAAAGTAAAGTCAAAGGAGACACCGAAGTTATATTCTCTAAAATACATATCAATTTTTACAGATTTTTAGAGCTCGGAGTATCTGTTATCGTGCGGTGTCCGGAATGACTATAATTTGTCAAAATTATTTAGCTCTTTAACTTGGGGGACTCCTAAAAAGATCCACTGGTTGTCTTTAGATACAGTAAATTTTTTATACAGTAAATTGTATAGTTTTAACCCAAGTGCTTTTCGAAAAAAAGGAAATAATGTTGGATGGTTGGTCGAGCTCCGCCTTCAATTCGTGGTATGCCTATGTCTTGATTTTGCTTCACTTATAAGAGAGGCATACAATTCTATGCCGCCTCCAAACGGCAGATGCTCGTTTTCATAGCCAAAAAAAAGGAGATTTACCATTACCTGCCGAGCGAATAATATAATGCCACAAGGAATATTTTTATAAATAATTAGCTCCCTCAAAAGTTGTTCTGTTTAGGATAAATAAAAAAAAATACTTTTGTGAGGCCCTTAAAGTATTCTTCGAAAAGTGTCATTAGGGGCCGTTTTAGACAAAACCTGCTTCAAAAGTTAAGCAAGCCTTCAGAAACTAAAACAGCAAATATGTAGTTCCCCAGCTCCTCTTAAGATAGGCAACTCTTATTATTATCTTTTTCATAGACGCTGGGAATACGCAACGCTTCTCCCTGTATCGGAAATATATTTTTTTCGTGCCTTAGAAAAGGGTTTGCTTGCTCTCAATAACTTATTAAGAATTTAGTTCCTCAGTAATTTAGTAAAAATAAGATGACGAATGTGGCACTATGCGCTCCATAATCGGTTCCTAAGCAAACTATAATAATAAAAATATAAAGAGCCCAGTAAATTCGAATTCAAATGGCTTCATTCCGCCTCTTCTCACTTGAGGATCACCCGTTCGTTTTTAGTTATATTCTTAGAAGGGTATAAAAAACTGTTTCGAGCAAAATACAAAAACGTTACGCTCGAGAACTCCTAAGTCTCCGCTCTCCTATATGCAAAACTAGGCATTTGATGTTAAATATTTTAGTTTTGCAGGTGTATCAATTTTTCCATAAATATGGTTAGAACTTACTGCAATTGCCTTAAGTGAATGTAATTATGAAAGCTGATTTAAACAAGCATTGATAATTCATTCGATTACCAGAAATAAGGTTTCTGAAACAAAAAGTAAGCATAATTTAAATACTTAAGGCAAATATTTACATATTCACATGTATTTAGGTATTCGTCTATGCCCATGTTTAGCCGTTTATAATCACATAATTCTCATTGCATGGACTTGTGCATTGTTGTTGCACCACAACTTGTGACACGCAATTAAACACACAGATTTACTGGCTAAGATAAATTGAGCATATTTGATGAATGGACACTATCTGCAGCTGTGCTTGTGTGCAAATGGCTGTGGTTCAGTATTTTGCTTATCTAATACATCGTAAAGGAAGGCAGTTAAACACTGCTGTTGATAGGTAATTAGAGTCGGTTATGTGCTTCCGATGGTTTTATACATTTATGTAAATTTTCATATGAGAAAAAATACTAAGTAGCTCTGAGAAGGGAGCATCACGAGCTTAGACTACTAGCAGTCACTCCATGAATCGCACTTGTTTGGAATTGTTGATAATTTTCTTACGTTAACTTTGATAACTGAAGAAAGGGTGCCATAATTGGCTTTGAATTTTTATTAAAAATGCTTTCATTTACATTTTCGCGATCTTAGTTCGTTTTAAACGCATCCTACACCACTTCTAATAATGTATTACAAGCGAAATAGAGATTAAGGAATACTGGAGTTTTATTCGATGCGAATTTTCCTTTAGAGGTCACATTAACTTTATTCTTTCAAAACCATACTCGGCTCTAGGCTTCATTCGTCGCAATGCATCCGAATTTTCTGAAAAATTACCTCTAAACTGCTGTTTACGGCTGTTCTTCGTTCTCACTTAGTGTGCGCTTTTATCATTTGGAGACCTTACGACCAACTTTCAAAAAATAGAATTGAGCGGGTACAAAAGGTATTTCTTAAGCAGACATTATATTTTGTACGATTTGAGAGCCCTGTTCCATTCTATAATTCTTGGCTAAGGCTAATTAGTATGGAATCTCTAGAAAAGAGAAGGACAGTCCTTTCACTTTCGTTTATTTTCAATTTTGTTAATGGCATCGTCAACTTCTACTATCAGCTTCTACTTGCGCGGATAAGCTTTAATGTTTTACAAAGAAGTCTTCACAAGTTTTCCTCTTTTTGTGGGAAAAATGTAAGACTAAATTTCCGAGTAATGCACCCATTGCTCGCTCATTTCAAGACTATAATTCATTCTCCAATTATGCTTGATTTTGCTTTATCTAGATTTGTAAACATTTTAAATTTAGTTGCCAAATTGGGCTTGTTCGTCTTTACATTTTTGCCTAGGTACTTTGAACTGTGGACTATTCAAATAAATAAAATAACAAAATAGTTTGTTGCGGGCAAAAGAAACTAGGCTCTGAGACCACTCTGGACGAAAGGCCAGGTGTCTCATTTCCAGGTACTCCTATGTGACTTAATACTCAGGATAAAATTCGACTTGCATTGTCGAATCGGTTTTAAAATAAATAGACAGCTGACCGCAGGCGTGTAAGCCCTGACGTCGCCCTATTCTTGCAGCGCAGTGCTTAAGCTTAAGGTGTACGTATACTTTGGCATTCGGATGCTCATTTTTCAAGCGAAACGAGAAGCTACATATATTCTTCTAGTACACACCAACTGTCAATCGCACCCACAACTTCCAGTATTAGAATAAGTACACTTATGCCACGGCAGTGCTTCCAGTTAGTTGTAAAAAGCTGTACGTAATTACCCGTTCATGTAAGTTAGACCAGATTAGCATTTCCAAAGTCACATAGCTCAATGAATATATTAGTATTGACTACATGAGTTTGTATTTTTAAGTATTTATGTGCAGATGTATGCATTCACATGGAAATTGTACACTCACATTGAATGCCAATTGCTCTGCTAACATCGACAAATTCAACTGTATCGCCGTATTTGTTGTACTCTTACGTGCTATCAACACTTTGCTATCAATCGGGCTACCGCCTTGAAACACCCTAATTAGGGGGAAGTAAAATATTGACTTAGACCAATTTTCAGGAAAAATAATGCATGTAATTGCCGCCAGGTGCCACCACTCTCGTTGTAAGTGGAGTACTCGTAGTACTTATACAATTTTGAATAGTTCCCGAAATTGCTTGGTTTCTTTTTTCCTAGCTTTTTAAGTCATCTTTCAATTCACTGAAGTAGAAATATTATTTTTTTCTCAGCAACCATTTGATTTTTCTTTCAGTTCTCTTTGATATATTCATTTTTTAAATAATACTTGATGCATTTTTATAATTTTATTTAATTAAGTATTGCGATTGTATTGCAAGTTCTTTTTTCATATTCTGCAGTTTGTGTTTTCGTTCTGCTGCATTGTTCTGCACTCACCGTGCCGACATTTTTATTTCTAACTTTCATTCCCACTTTTCCCCCACTTTCATTTTGTAATTTTTCAATTTTTAGTTCTTTCAATTTAATTTCGATATTTCATTTTTTCAATAGCCCACAAAAAGCTGCATTCACGCACACACTTATTCGCTCGCCCTCGCCGAAATGTCAAAGCTTTGATGTCATGAATGTCGCTGGCACGCATCGACGCACACAAATAAGTGTGCATGTATTTGTACAAACTAACTCAATAGTAAGCATGTGTGCATGTATGCGTGTGTAGATAGACCAATGCAACTAGGAAACAGCAAATTTTTTCAAAAGTATTGCGTGTGACATTTTTTTTAAATAAAGCAGCAAACTAACATACACACAAAATAAAAAGCACTTTTCGAATGCTGAATGAAAATGAAGTGTGGTTGCTCATGAAAGAAAGAAAACATTTGAATGCACATTCACGCCCTATAGGACCAGAATGTCGACAAAGCAGAAAGTCGGTTAGACTTGACCAAAGTAACCTGCTTCCAAATTGTATAGAAGTTGAAAATACGGTAGGAAAGACATCGTTTTAGGCTAAACAGCGGGCCATTGGCTCATTTATACTTCTTCAGTCCCGTTATTTCACTAAGAGCCGCAAATTGTACGCTTACCATGTTAACCTGCTGTGCGAGGCGCTACCGCCATTGTTACCAAAGCCCTTTCAAAGTTGTTTGAGCAGGCCACCTTTTTTATGCGTAAGCAGGAAAGGGTTAAATATGTTATGACCCCTATTAAATAAAATAAGTGTATTTTTGTAATCTATAAGCTTTTGTAGTGCAACATTCAAATTTGTGTAGTCCACCTATAATTTGAAACAACTCCGTGCACTTGCTGGAGGACTGGCGGAAATAATATAAAATATATCGCATGTTGCTAAAGTGAGCACACATTGCAAAATTTTACCATCATTGCAATTACATTCAGAGATTCTAAGATCCTTGATAGTTTCTCATGTAAGAATGCTCATATCATAGCTACTGTCAGTTATATTTATGATGTCGAATCCTCAAAATAGTTAAGATGTTTTTCTACTTTAACGTTCGGCATTTGAAGCCCTCAATGCGTTCAGAAATTATTGAAAAATGTTATTTAAATGCTATCTGACAAAGAAGTTTCTATTATGAGCGATATGCAGAATTTAATACTTGAATTTAATACCTTTTATTTATTGTACGACAAAGTACCTTTACGAAAAAGTACCTTTACGCTGACTATGAATTTGTCAACATAAAGTTTACATTAAACAACCATTTATGTATTTTGTCCAAGTGCATATTTTCGGCTTTGTTTTGCATACAGCTCCAACTGGGACAATTTTAGTCGCTCTCGAACTAGTACAAATTCTTCCATCAAAGAAACTAGAATGCTTGCTGAGTAGTTTGGCTTCCCGCTCGAACGTTCTCACCCGCATCCACTTATATAAATATACATACAAACGTTGGTATTACTTAGCGCACATGCGATTGTATTGTATTTGTTTCACCTGCGTTTGACATTTCAGTTCAATGCTTTTCCATGCGCTACTTTGTTTTCCACCTCCATTCAGTTTAACACTTTTCCCATATGACTTGTCTATGAATGCAATAGTGGCCAGTCACTTTCATTTCACATATTTTTGTTAATTTTCCAATTTTTCGCTTTCTATAAATTTTTCTCTCATTTCTTATCATTCTTTTCGATGAGTTTTTAATTAACTTAAAAGCGTCAAAAGCTTTATGAATAGAGAGGCAGCCTTTGAAAAATTGGTTAAAATTTGGTGAAAATCTTTGAAAGCGCTGAGGTCAGAACAAATTAAAGAAGGTGTGAATTGTATGTGTACGGATACATTCCATGAAAATAAAATATACTTAGTTTTTGTGCAACATTACATGGTTTCCGCTCTTCTACGCATTCATTATTCACTCTAAACTTGATTATAGGCCACTCTGTGAATTTTGATTAAATTCCGGCGAATCGAATTAATCATAATAATTTGACATAATTTGCATGGTGTAAAAATCAAGCGAATGAAATGAGAGCTCCACCCATCAACATTCCAACCGTTCGGCTAATAAACCGCAAGTCACGCAGCTCACAAACGGAAATATTAATCCAATTGCTTGACTCTGTTCATTGGCCTTTTGAAAAAGGAAAATGAAAAAAAAAAAAATTCAAAATTCAAGGATATTTTACAGGATATGCGAGTCTGCTTGGCGCGCTATTGCAGTAAATCAAATTGTGCCAAGCGAAAGTGGCTGAAGCGTTGGTTTTCATTTTCTTTGGATCCGCTTTGAGTAGCAGGGGAAACCGCTCAAAAATTACACGCTTTATTGTTATGATTGAGCGAAAGCGCTCATGTCGAGCCGTGTGCAGAAGCAGAATGTAGAAGCAAAAGCAGAAGAAGGCAAGGCCCTGCAGTGAATTATGGCCAAGAAATTGCGACCTACTTTGCTGGTTTGCTGCTTGCCAAGGTGAATTCCTCTGGTAGCGGATATCTGCTGTGTGCAACATTCGTATGTGTGTGCATGTTTTTTCACATGTTTCCACAACATTTTACATTCGCTTGCTGGTGTCTGTGACTGCACTGCCATTAGTTGCTTGTAAGCCCGCACTTGCTCTCGCCTATTGGGCTCTACTGAGCTCTACTGGTCTCTGCGGGGCTAGTCACCGATACTGCTTCGTACTTGTCGTTTGCTTTGACTGATTTCCGTTTTATTGCGGCAGGCCGTTCTTACTTTGATGGCAAGTGGCATGTGGCATGCTGTGTGCTTTCTTTTTTATTTTTTGCTTACGAAATTTGTGCTTTGTTCATATTGAGAATTTAACTGCACGATAGTTAAGCATGTCTTGTCTGGGAATTCTTTAGAGGCAAGTACAGTGGGATAGGGACTATTTGCCTAAGGAAATACGCCGAAATGAAATTTATCTTTTTACTGTTAGCTATTGGTGCATCGGCTTGTTGCAGGTTTCTGTTAGAATTTTTTACTCGAAACGAGTTCTGCTGTTGCTAAGACAGTTTAATAAACAAGTAGAAGTATAACTTCCGGTGACGTGCAGGTCTAACGCGTTCGCTGAAGTTAAGCCCAACCTTAATGAAGGTACCAAGGGAAACATTTTTAAAGCAAAATTATTAATATTTATAATTATTATTTTATATATTTCGCGGTGGCACGTTACACTATTTTAATTACTTTAACTGCGATCTCTGTAGTTTTCGCTTCTGCGCGAAATGGCTACTAATAATGGAAAGTCGGCAGAGTACTGAGATATGTTGCTTTTATTATCTAGTAACTATTATTGTCGATAATTTATATAAACACTGCAATGCATTCACATACATAAGTTACTAAATATAGGTTACATACTTATATATGTGAACAGGGTGGTCCATATAGTAGTTTCTTAAAAAAAAAATCCAAAAATGATCATGAAAAATCGGGAATACAAAAATATTTAAGCACCCATAGCCTATGATGAAATGACGTAATCTAGAATACCAAAAAAAAAAAAATATTTAAAAAAATTCCAGACCCATCCGAATCCTGTTACTACTGCTCTCTCACCGACAAGCAGTATATCACGGCTAGAAAGAAAAGATCGTCCGCTTAGATGGTAAAGTGAAAAAAAGAGCCCATTCAGAACGCGAATAAGCAGAAGAATTAGATTAAAATATAAAAACTTTTCTATAGACTTAAATTTGCTGATAAGCGATTCCGTAAATAAAATCGTGTATGTATAAAAACACAAAAAAAAAATTAGTTTTTTCCGGTACACCATTGGGTTATTCAGCCGCCGTAGCCCAATGCGTTGGTGCGTGACAATCATACGGAAGTGCGTAGGTGCGAGTCCCCGTATATGAAACACCAAAACAATGAAAGCAGGTTTTTTAATAGCAGTTGCCCCCCGGCAGGCAATGGGAAGCCTTCGAGTGTATTTCTGTCATGAAGAACCTGCTCATATAAAAAATTGTCTGCCGTTTGGAGTCGGTAACATCGGAGTCGCCACAAATAGGAGAAGAAGCTCGGCGAAACACCCAAAAATTGTGTTTTGTATGTTGTGTCCAGCTATTTAGATTGGCCTATGCAAAACAGCAAACGTTCCTCATATTAATTTGTCAACCTCCACCGGCTCTATTGCAGCGCTCCCTGTAAACCCAATTTTCCAAGCCATTAGTAACGCTTTGCGGCTCTAACCACCGAATGGCTTGCTTGATCTTCGCCTTTAGAGCTTGGATCGTTAATGAATTGTTTGCCTAACATCCGTTCTTCATGGCACCCCACAAAAAAATCTAACGGCGTCAAATCGCAGCTTTGAGGTGGCAAAATGACACTGGCGATACGGCTGATAACACGATCTTCGATCCTCGTGCGCAAAATATCGATTGTGGTACGGGCTGTGGGGCTTGGCGCACCAATCTATTGAAGCCAAGGATTGTCCAAGTTCACTTTCAGAAAGTTTATCATGCCCCTCACCGTTAGCCGAAAAATCGCCTTTAGCAGCATTTTCAAAGAAAAATGAGCCAATATTACCAGCTCTTCAAAATCCATCTCACTCTGCCACTCTTTGAGGAAGCATTGGCTTTCCAAGTCCCACATACGACAGTTTAACTTGTTAACATCTTCTCCTTCTATGAAGATTTCTCTCTCAAAATAATATTATAATTGGACAAAAACTGGTATATGAACGGCCGTGTACAAAGTGGCCGAAAATTAATTACCCTATCTCAAAATCTATAATTTTTACAAATGTCATCGTACTAATCATATTTGATAATTGTGAACTAGACGGCTACAGTAGACAAATAGATCAGCAATGGAGCGCGAGAAGGTCAATATAAATATTTCCATCACTTTATGTGTTTTTTTTTGTATTTAATAAAAAATTTATTCAAAAACATAGATGGATGATTAATTTTGCGCCACCTTGTATATAATGCGTACATTTAAGTTGGCCGAACTATGAGTTGGTCATGAGATAATTTTTATGCAAATGCATTCTGAGGTTGGCATTGAATATCCAAAGGCGCCTGTTGTTAAAAAAATTGAATTTGATGCTGTATGCCAGTAGTGGCTATTGTACACGACGCCAATTGAGATTTAGTCGCGCGATAAGCCAGCTGGTTAAAGGGACTAAATTTTGCCAGAGGGCCATGCATGTGTGCGTGTATTTATGTATAGTAGCTTTAGCGTTTCCTGTAATATGAAACAATAAATTATATAAATAATTAATTTATGACCTCCATCTCGTGACTCATCGATGGGCTATTCATTAATTAATGAAATTGATTATTCAATCGCTGTATTACCGTGAAGTTATCTTTTTATTGGTATTTAAAATGGAAATCCTGGCTGAATTCAAACGAAATAATACGCGCACTGAATCAGAATCAGAAATATTTTGTTGTTAAATGTTAAATAAGGTAGTTTGTAGGTCTGTGAATTCTACTTGGTATGGGAAATGTAGCGCGCAGTACCCGCGGACGAGACCTGTGTGGGTGTGGGGTAGTTTTCGAGTACTTTTTCTTTATCTAGCAGTCACAAAGTGCAGGTAAACATTTTTTTATAGTTTTTAAATGTCTGAGCGGAGTTCCTATTTTTGATATAAAGTGTAAGGAAAAATAAATCCATTACTTTTCCGTAAAATTTTTTTGGATTTGAAATTTTTGCAGTTCGGTTTAAACTGTTTTATCTTTACCTCCGGGGCTATGCTACGACTAATATTATGCCGGCAAACTTGGATTACTACTGAGATTTTATCGACATTCCTTTAATATAAAAAAAGCCTGAACGGAATTGACGAAACCAAAATGGCACGGAATTAGCTGTTACAGTATCGGCACCATAAAATAAGGACTCCGTTGCACTCGTGGTAACTTTTTTTAGCCGGGTAGATAACCAGACACTGGTCACATAGACTTTGCCTCTGAACTCTCGTGGTATTTTCTGCAGAAGCCTACAGATGCGGAAGAGGCAGAGTATAGTACGCTTACCAGCAGTACGAGTAATGCGCTTCACACCCTTGCAGCGCCGCTGGAAAGTAAACACTGGCTTGCATATGAGTAAGGGAAGGTTAAATAAACTCTACTCGTAATTTTCTGTTTGTCTAAATGGGACTTCCTATCCTTTAATGGACACTTTTTGGGGCACTACAGCTAGCCTTGCCTAAGTAACTGAAACATAAGCACTCGCGTATTGCAAAAATACTGGAAAGTTTTTACTTATTAGTTCTAAAAAAAGAAAATCCCGGCATCAAGGCTCGTTTGAATATTAATAAATTAACCACTTTTGCTTTTATCTCTTACCTTCTGAATATATTTGGATCAGCACACATACATAATCATAATGTATTGCATATATGTATGTATATATATTTCTTCTGCACACACAATCAACCGAATGTTTATTGTTTTAACTTTCTGGATATTTTCAGAAATATTTTAATGAGCACTCAACTGAACTCAACAGCATTGGCAGGAGCGGCGTTAGTAGTCACTAAATTCAACAGAAATTGGCACGCGACCGCAGCAACCGATGTTGGTGAAAACGAATGATTTATATGTATGTACATACATACCTACGAGTATGCATGTGTTAGAGCGTGTGCATGCTTCTCTGCTTCATGGCCCAGCGTGTGGCTTACCCGCAGAAATAATTACTGCGCGCCAGTTCATTCGTTCGTTTGTTCGCCTCAATTGCCTTACATTTTGTTACTGGCTGCTGATTTATCACAGAATTGCAGAGTTATTTATAGCGTTGAATATTTCCATTCCCAAAGCAAATGGAATTGTGAAAAACCTATACACATATGAATGTGTTATGAGTAAAGGCTTCCCACTTTTAAGAGTATTGAATTACGAATGGCTATATCAAGTGAAATATTGTAAACTCAAAAATTGCCTGATTTTCTTTATTATTTCCTTTACACGCCGTGTGTACTTATCCTCTCTTATTTCCTAGGGTAGACCCTCATTTCGCAGTCTACTGTTAGGCGCATATAGTTGCCATAATTTCAGCCAATTCATGTGAAAATTACTTTGGCGTATCACATGGGTGTGGTTCATCAATGGCGGTTTTAACAAGAGAAAAATGTAACGAAGGAAATAAAGAATATTCAGCTAAACTACAGTGGAAATCCACCGTAAAAACGCAACAGCAAAACTAGCAGGTAAAAAAGGAGCTGGAAACGCTCAAAGTGCAGCTTATAAAATGCGTTTTAAAAAGTAAAGCATTTGCTTGCCAAAGTGAAAAACAAATGAGAAGAAAAACGAGAGCGGTTCGAGGAAATTTTCAAAGTCTTATGTTAAGTTGAAAAATGACACGACAACCAGACAAGCAGCCAAGCGGACAGCATTAAGACGAAAGGACTTGTAGGTGGCAGCGATTACAACAGTCAGCATTTTGCGACTTGCTGCTGCATCCTCTTGCCTGCACTATTTTTAAATTGTCGAGCTTGGCTTCTTTTTCATCCTTTTCCCATGTTTTTTCCTCCAATATTTTTTTACAGTAGCTTATCCCTCCTACTTTACTTCGATTTCATGTCATCGCGTACTTGACATTTTGTTTTTCCGCTCGTTAGTGATTCTTACACATACTTTCCATACATATATTTTTCACACTGCTTTATGTTGTTTTTTGTGTTCTCTATTACTGCCTCGAATGCAAATTTCTACTGGCTTACGGTATTGAGCAGGTGCAAACTCTTTAATGGTCCTATTCGTCGCAGGCAAATTGACAAAAAGCTGCGAATTAAATTAAGCTTTGTGTTCATGGCATGCAGCAGCGTGTCACTGTCACTTTTGAGTGGAATTCGATTTTTATAAATCGTTGATCACTTTGCAAGTGGTAAGCTGCATGCAGATAGTCGTAGCTTTTGTGATTTTGCAACAGGCAGAAAAAGTTGTTGGTATTAGTAAAAATATTAATGCGAATTTTTTTATTTCTATTGGCCACTCTTCCACTTAATGCACACGAAAAGTTTGGGAATAAGATATAAGGTATTAGATATAAATGAAAAAGTAGATATAAATAAATGTTGGTAAATAAAGTTCAAGAACTGCGAGCGTAATCGCACATTTGTGTACTCGGCGCATGTTTTAAATGATATTCTATAGTCTTTTATGGCTCTTATTTATAACTTTTAGAAATAGTTGCTTTCCTTACACCAGTACTACGATTTGTACCGGGTGTCTTTCAAAGCATCTCAATTAATGTTCGGGTTCCGGGTTTAAAGCTCTCGCAAAAACTTTCTCCCGTACGGAGGCGGCGTAAAGCGCAGGTCGCTCCATTTGTTGACTAACAACAAGACGTACATCATAACGCACCCAACGAAGGATGCACGCGGGAATTTTATATGCACCCTGAGACAAAACAATAGCACATCAATATTTTGACAAGTTTTGC
>JAYXIM010006302.1:0-15597 GCA_037575425.1 Anastrepha fraterculus | reverse complement strand
AAATGCGTAATTTCATCCGCTAGCAACTATAAGCAGCAGCAACAGCAGCAGCAGCAGTAAGCATTTTTCCGCATCATACGCATTTTGCTGTTGGCAAAAGAAATTACTCAGCGCAACTCAACTCTGCTCGCTGCTCGAAAGCGTTGCGGCAACGGGCTGAAATGCCAAAGGCACCAGCTGCTTTTGCACCTTTTAGTTAGTAATGCAGCGGTTTGTTGCTCTCGTTCTTGCTGGCACTTTTGTTATCGCTTTTGTTGTATTGAACAAAAATTTTGCAATTTTGCAACCGAATGACGGCGCTGAGCAGCACAGCTGTTGCTGCCGGCGCTGCCACTGCTGGCAAACTAATATGAAAATCCTCTTTCTCATCCACGCACAACCACACACGGTTTTATAAACAGCATCAACCACAAACGCCAGCTCACACAGATCACTACTTGACAGGGAAGCTTTTTCGGTGAGGCGTGGAAAATCGTCTGAGGCATTTGCATCGAAGCGCTTGAAGTCGTTTATTGGCAGTGTGGGAGGAGCACATGGGAGATATGGTGAGATGGATGAGGTGATGAAGGAATTGAAGATAACGTTGCCATAAACATTAAATTGCATTATGTGTACCTGCAAGAAACGTTCGGCACAGGCTGTGGTGTGGGAGCAGTGCTGGCAGTCGAGTCGATTTGAGTTCTTATGAGATCGTTCAAGCATGTGACACTTTGCAAGCGAGTAAGATGTGATGCGTTGTAATGCTTTTGGTTGTGGTGCTGGTGATGGCGATGATGTCGGGGACGATGATTAGATTAATGATATACAAAATCCCTGCATGCATGCAAATATGTCTTTTCTTATCTTGTGTGTGTGTGTATGCAGACATTTGTGAGTGTGGAAATTCATCTTGCCACTGTTGTGATGTGTGCAACCACAAAGTAAGAAAGAGCTCCTTCGCCTCTTAGCTGTATGTGTTTGGTATTTGCAATGGCTTACAAAATTGTCTATTAGTCTGCTAATGCCTGGTTGCTAATACTCGACTACTTCAGTGCTGTTTTAACAACAATTGACATGTATTTTATTTTCATTTTGGCTTTGGTAAGCTTTAGCAGGTTGCAAAATTCGACTAAAAGTGACTAAAGTGTGACAAACAAACACTCACACTCACAGCTAATGGTATGGAAATACCAGTAGTAATTTAAGGCACCAGAGTACTTCATCGCGGTCCTGATACTCAGCGCATGATATTCTTTATAAATGCCGTGAAACGTTTCTAGCAGCCAATAATGCTTTCGGCTGGGCCTCTTAAACAAAACTGGTTCAGTTCAGAAAATGAAGCCCCAGCAGATCAAAAGAATAGTTAAATTTTAGATTATATACCTTTCATGAGCAATGTGGATCTGAAGATATAATGAAAGAGGGATGCTCTAGAAGGGATGGATATATTTATACTCTAGTATTTTGGCGATTGTTTAAACTTAAGAACATAAACATGCATACAGTTGGAGCCTGCAACCTGAATTAAATACGGATTACTGCGGAGTATCTGCAGAATTTCCAAATAATTTCCATATATCAAGAGAGAATACAAAAAGTTTGGTAGATTCCAATCCAATCGAATTAGTTGTATCCTTCCAAATAGAGAGGACAATGATAGAGCAGGTTATGAAATTTAAATTTCTAGTAGTAGAGATATCGAGTGATCCCAAGCGACAGGATTCTTAGAGTGGTTAGAGATTGTATAGCATCTGGGAGACGCAGCTCGACCCGTCCTCCAGAGAGAGTGCGCAAAAGCTGACTTTCAACATCCACGGAAGCGTAATAATAAAATTATTTTGTAATATCAAAATGTTAGATGTACTTATGAATATAAATTGTCAACTTATGTCTGTTAACTGTAAGACGAAAAACAAGTGCAAACCTGTAATAAAAGACTAAGAAGAAGTCTCTTCTAGTACCGCCTATTAAACAATTTTGGAACCAGTCAAATGTAGGGTTGCCCATAATCGACGGACCCATCTGGCAACCCTGTATCTTTGCGGATAATTCGTTGTAAAGTGGTCCGAGCAATGCCCAACTGCTGAGAACGGCGATTTTGGGATGTCCTTGGCGACGTCAACACTGGCCCGTACAGGAGCAATATTCTCATTCGATCACCTTGGTCGGTTTTGATTGGGCCTTTTTGGATTAGAAAGAGCATCACCAGTCGAAAATCTTTCGTACAAACGTTTAATTGTGTTCTTAGAAGGCGCACTTTTCACATTATTTAATTTTTTATACGCGCGTTGAGTTTTCACAATTGACTTCTTTTGTTGAATGTAAATTTCAACAATTTGGATGCGCTCGCGTGGCATGTACTGTTCCATGGTAAAAATCTGCTTGGATTGACGCCTCCAACGCGGTATGTCATTAAGCGATCTGACGTCTCTGTCAAAAGATACAGGGTTGCCAATTGAGTCCGTCGAATATGAACAACCCGTATTTCTCCCAACAACGAAACGGGTAGTAACCGTGCAACATGTATTAACATTTTTTTTAAATAATGCTGAGTTTTGAGCGAGCCTTATTTCCATCAAGGTGCGTGTGTTAAACAAATAATTAAAAAATTAAATAGTTAATTAATTAAATTAAAAGAATTAAATAAAAGAGGCAAAAATGTGATAAAAAAAAACTATTATATGGGTACTTTTTGTCAAGTGTTGCTAACGATCGATAATCCAAAGAGCAATGCTTGTACTTGAACCCCCCTGTGATTTAGTTCATTGTACCCTATTTTTTTTTGCGTTTCTTTTTTTGTGTTTTTACTTTACAAAAAGGGTGTTTACATAATCCACCGGTATTTGCTACTTTAACAGCTAGTTATGCATTTGGCTGCAGACATTTCAGCTCATCTCTTTACAACTACGCGTACATATTTATTTACATGCTGACAATACCTAAGATCCACATGTCATCATCACCGTCATCATCTGCTTGTACACAAGCTGAGTCTGTCATCGTCATTATTACCGTCCCCTCGACATTTTATCAACAACATCAGCATCTTTTGAATTTGCAACATCATCCTAGCGCGTACTTTGTGTGCGCCCACACACTTGCGTGCATATATTTATGTGTGTATGAATAAGCAAGTATACATTCCCTCCCCTGTCTCTAGCCCCGCTCGAACTTTTATCCAATTTGTACACTTAGCTGAGCATTTTCTAGTTGAAATTCAATAATTTCCATCACTGCACTCGTGTGCGCATACATACACACACATTCACATTCAACCGCACAATGCGGCTATAATAATGCACATATTTTTTATTATTGCATTACATGCATAAATTTCGTGCATGCGCATGTATGTGTGAGTGTGTGTGTTCGTATCGCCGCCTCGTATGCTCGAGTGGTTTGCCTTTGTGTCGCGAATTGTGGTTGCTGCACGCCTCACACGCCTGCCTGCCCATCCTTTGGTTGGTTTGCATGCGAAAATTCAGCTACCTTTTATGCAATGAACAAAAAAGAAAACAAAACGTACTATGTAAAGTATAAAATAAATAAGAAAATCAAAAAATGCTGCCGTAGAATGAATGGCTGAGCGTAAGTCTGCATGATGGATTATTGCATCGTGTTGTCGGCGCTGATGCCGCTTGGCTGCATTTCCACATAGAAATGCTAAGATATTCAGATTCGCAAAACCATGTGCATATGCGTGCGTATGAATGTGTAAGTGTGTGCGCGCTGCCGTCCGTAAATATGCATACCTCTATATACTTTTCATGTAATACAATCAATATATTACCCACATGCGCACGATTTTTTTTCGTTATATTCATTGCTGTTAACACCGAAAAGTATGCAATCAAAATTTTTTCTCCCATATAAAAATATTCATAAAGGGTGTTTGCTTTTGAATGCATACATTTTATGCATTTCTTTGTAATCTCTTTATTTACCTTACTTCCATTCTATTGGGGAAATAAAAGCAGGTAAAAAAATTGATTTAAATGTGTGATCGAGCTACATACATACATATTTTATATAATTTGTGAAACGGTTTTATTTAAACTTTATGTCGCTTATTTTGGCTTGAATTTATTTGCATACATTACTACTTGGTGATATAATTCCGTCACGGGTTTTTATAGTATAACCTGTTAAAATACTTTAATTTCATCACTATACAACAAAATAAATTGTTTTTGTATAACTAGAAGCAGAAAGGCGGCAAATTATGTTTGGTAGTCGAAATTGTCTGAAAAATACTTTTGTAGAATATTTTAGTCATCAATTACGCCATTTGATAGAACTTTTTAGACTTTTAATAAAACTTCAAGGATCAAGTGGATCCAAAAAACAAAAAAGAAAAGAAATTCAGGAGTATACAATTTTCAACTCCAATATCGCCGTGAAGTTCTGCTACTGAAAATTTAACAGTAATATTTCACATAACACCATTAGAGTAACGGAACATGCTAAACATCTGGGTCCTATACTGGATAGGAAGCTTAATTGTTGCCTCACTTTTGCTGATAGAAGGCGCAAAGCTATGGCAGCATTGTACCCCTGCAGAAGGTTTATTGAGGAACCGAGAATCATACATTAGCTCTACACATTGGTGGTTAGGCTAATTCTTAACTACATATGGTATTGCAGTATGGCGGCATGCCCTTAAAAAGAGTGTCAAAAGGTATGACAACGTTCAAAAACCCGCATCTGTTCTCATAACTGGTGCGATGTCAACCAGCAAAAGCTTTATATGCGGCACTAAACTTCCTTCCAGTAGATGTGTAAGAAAAAAGTATCGCTAGCAGTGCAGCTATAAGGTTCAACACCTTCAGTAAGTAGTCAAATAGCGGCAGTGGCCGCTGTAAGATCCTAACTGTTATTTCGGAGCTTCTCGGACAGATTTAGTATGTACCCTCACTCACCTTTGCCATTACAATATTCACGACACTCCTACCCACAAGAAAAGAGTGGAAATGGGACGATGGGGGCGAGCCCATACATGTATACACTTACGGTTGAAAGTTCGAGCGTTAGGTCGGCGGACGTGTATATTTCGAACATTTGAGGATATCCTTCAGTTTTAGGTCCCCGGACTATTCCAGTGTAATTTCGGACTATTCCAATTATAAAACCGCGACACTGGTACGATGTAATGAGACATTATCTACATTTTCACTGATAGACAGACGGCGATAAAATCTCTCACAAAGCAGTCGGCAACCTGTAAGGTTGAGATCCTACACATCTCTTAACATGGCAGAGTCATTTCATTCAAAAGTAAGATGGGTATTGTGGAATTGAGCGGAATTGCAGGGCCGATGAACTAGCGAGACTTGGCACCAAGTAGACCGATGAGTATAAGGACAATATCATAAGCACACACTTATCTTTGAGAAATTTGTAAGAGAAGCAAATGAAAGATAATGCAATGAAATCACATGCATAATCGCCCTACAACTGTGGCCTACTCTCAACGCTAAATGCACAGAATGCCTGCTAAAAAAATAAACTCAGTCTTAGCACACTGATTTCCGTTATAACGGGCCACTACCGACAGACCTATGTCTACAGGTAGAATGTTCTGGAGTTTCTCTAACCTCCTGAAAGGTAGTTGGCCTGATATCCTCAGTTATTTAAATATCCGAAGCCTTAAGTCTATCCTAGTGATACTAGCTGTTGGGCCTTTTCCAGGTTGAACAGATAGGGTTTGGTGTTCAGCGACGACCCCTAGTTCAACACACTAAAGATGGGAATGTGTCCTTCAGTTGCCGAAAACAGCGAACGCATTATCTGTAATCATGGTCCCGTATTTGTGGCAATCATACTATTAGGCGCATTCAGTTTTTCCTCTGCTTCTCGGCATTCCATTTGCCGTTTGGAATTGGCATGAAACTGCAGGTCCCTCCATTTGTGGAACAACATCAAGACACACCCCACAAATAGAAGGAGAAGTACGTGACAGCAGTGTACGTGCCAATTATTTAATTTATTTATTTATCTTCGGCATTCATTTTCTAACAATATTTAAATCAGAGAATAATCCCTAAAAATTTCACCTTTTTCGGCAGACTAATATTTCTACTACTTTATCTCTTCTAACTAAAGTGGCGAGTTCAAAAGATACTAAACTTACAGATGATATTCAATGTGCTTACCTAGGTAATTGCGGATTCTAGCTTTTACCTTGGCCAGCACAGATTGAATAAAATAACTATTTGAATTCTGACGCACCCCTAGTTTAGGTTAGGTAAGCCTGGTTGGCAAGAAGCCACGCATAGACACTTTGGTCCCTAGCGATACCAGATGGAGACCGATCTCTATGAATACCTAAAGTAGACATCATGTAGGATGCCAGCGCTTTTGGCGAATCTAAACAGAGCTGGGAGATCCGCTTTTGAGGCGTCCTTCAGACCATCAAACAATGGGGCTCTCAGGCATTTTAAACGTGTTTTTGATAATGGCGGACGAACGCACGGAAGGTATTCTAACGTTTCCTCAACATCGTCTCTGCATTTCCTGCATTTGTCCGCATCCCTATCTTTTAGCAATCCCTATCTTGTACGCATGTGCAGCCAATAGATTATGACCTGTTAGCATACCTACGATAGTTCTGCAGTCCTTTCGCGAGAGCGTAAGTACGAATTGAGTCAGTTTTTTTCGTTATTTCTACACATGACTTTTGCTGTTTTGCATGTGGTCAAATAAGTCCACCTATCTTCCACTTGCCTTTTCATGTGGTCGTCCATTTCGTTGTATATTGTGTTTAGCGGTTTTGGTATGTCGTTTTCTTGTTCAAATGGTAGTCTCACAGCATTTTTTGCTATCTCATCTACTATTTCGTTCCCCATAATGCCTTTGTGACCAGGTACCCAGTAGATATGCAGCCTATTGTTTCCGGCAAGCATTTCTATGGCCTCCCTGCTCCGTCGAACATTTTTGGACTTAATATAATATGAGCTCATTGCTCATATTGCTGCTTGACTATCAACGTATATATTAATTGTTGAGTTCTTTCTTGTTCTAGTGTAGGCTAGCTCCGCGGCCTTCCCCACAGCAAAAACTTCCGCCTGGAAAATACTGCTGTGGTCTGGCAGCTTGACAGGCTGCCTTATTCCTAGTTTTGAGCAGTAAATACCCGCTCCCACTCCGTCTAAAGTTTTAGAGCCGTCAGTATAGATGTGAAAAGTTCTATGACCAGGCTTCATGCCTTTGTGCCATCCCTCCTCTTCAATTGTAGTACGAAACCTTCTCTCCCAATTAAAGTACGGAGTCATGTAGTCTGTGCAACTTGAGTTCCACTTTCCTATTGAGCTACCTCCGAAGGTTCTACAGGTGAGTACTCCAGCAGGCAATATCCTCCTCGCGCATTTCGTAGCCAGATTTTCCGCCATAAGTTCGATAGGTGGCATGCTGAGTATCATTTCCACCGCCGCCGTTTGAGTGGTTTTCATCGCTCCTGTTATGCACAGAGCAGCGAGTCGCTGAATCCTTTCCAGTGACGCACCACTAACTTATTGGAAAAATATTAGAGAATATACGGAATGCTTGAAATACTTTTCGAGCGAATATCTACCATCACTACTTTTATTGGAATGATTTAGAGATAAGTAGGGTTCAAGTTTTACAAATTCTGAGGTCCAGGACTTAGCTTAAACCAAGTATTATTTTAAGTTAAACTTTAAAAAAAATTTAAGGAAATAGTTGTATCGAAGGGACTCAAATATTGTATATTTAACAATGTATAGACGCGCAACTTTTGCTGGTATATATAAACAGGGCTGGCTTTCGCTGTGGCCGTTTTGTTGTTTTGCGAGTAAGGGTGCCTATTTTTTTCGTTTTGGAGTTTGCAGATGAAATTGGAAACCACAAAATTTTGTTTCAAACACTGACCAACAAAATTACTGACCAACGGAAAATAAACACCAGCATGCAAGTTGTTGTTTTTGGCTATGCACAAGTGAAAATCTTTAGCCATGCACTCTCACACAATCAAAAAAGAAAAATTACAATAACAAGCCAATAACAGGACATGTTCATGGCGGGAATTCGCGGTTGTTTGTTAGGACATTGCAGTGTGGTCAGATCAGCAGCAGGGTTGGTTGGGGTGGATGGCGGGGGGAAATCGAACTTTCCAGCGTTGACAATGACGGGAATAGTAAAATTTGTTGGCTGCTATTTTGGGTGTACGATGTTGTCATCTTTTGTGCGCGTCTCATGTTAATTTGACATGGAAAGGGGTGTGGGCAGGGAGTGAAGTTGGGTATGGAAATTTGTGAGCTTTTCAGAAACTAAAACATTGAACTTTCAAACTTAGCAAATTAAATGGTATTTTGTATAAGGGAGGTTTTGCACACACTCGGACATACTTATGTCACACATTGTCATCGCCAGTTTTGTTATGCGGAGGCGGATAACTTTAAAGACGTAATGAAAATAAATAATAAAGGAGTAAAAAGGTTAAAATTTAAGATCCGATAGAAATAATAAAGAGTATTAAGGACGTGAGGGGACCATCCATCAGCTAATAGTTATGCCCTTTTGACTCCGCTACTGCCCACATCAAACCAAAAACCAAAATAGTGCGTACTACTCATACATGGTTATACCTGCTTCCACTGCGAGAATTCTTTGTAATTCGAAAGAGTGACACTCTTATGCGGGCTGCCTAATCTAATCGCTTCTCTACCCACTAATGACGATCATCCGCCCGTCCTCAGTTCGTCTGCTGATCAAAGTAAAACAAAGTCCGTGGAGTGGCGCAACGAAATGTCATTTCCCAAACGGGATGCCTTAGCCAAGCATTGGATTACTTTGATGTGGTTGAAACTTGGGTTCCGGTTACAAAAAGCCGGCGGGCACTATGCTGCTACTTTTACTAGCTGTTGAAATATTTGAGTCATGTACATCCGTGTGTATGTAGGCGGACATAGTAAGACAAAGCAATCAAGATTAGAGACTGTTGTACGTTTGGGTTAAAGACCGCCTACCAAAAACAACCAGCATTTGTCTGCCGCGGCGGGTATGCGTGAGTGAGGACAGACATTGGCGGGAATTTGCGTAAATTGGCGAGCCGATATACTGCGGATGCCACGAAGGTAGTGCGTATGCATCTGTGCAGGAATACAAATGTACATATGTATATGGATGTGTAGATTATAAGTGTTGACTTTAGGATGTGTGCGTAGGAGCCTACACATGCATATTGAAACAATTTGGAATATTGGGGTTGTTAAGCGCAAGGTATTAATTTAAGTAGGTAAAACTTTTTTTAGATTGAGTGGGCGAATCAAGAATTGAGGCAGTGCTACTTGAGCTTCTAGGTGAGCTCATTTATGGGTTTACGAGTATTTAGTTGAGTTTAATAGCCCAGAGGGTCTTTTCGCGCACACAGGTGAGGTAGAGTTAAACTGCTTTTGATAAATTATTGAGCTCTAATAAACAGTCGTTAATACTAGAAAGATCTTCTTGATGTGACAGGCTGGGACAGGCTTGTTGCAAGCAAGAAAAGCAATGATCTGCTCAGAAAATGAAGTGATCAACAAAAGCACAACTTGCTGCGTACTTATAGAAGTAGAACGAAATTAAGCGAAAGTCGCTTAGACTCTCAATGTCGTAAATTCTGTTTACTTAATTTTTCCATATTTTTCCATATCTGAAGTAAGATTTGATCTTGTAATTATTCAAACCATTGTTAAGCAACTCCAGCATTGTGGCTTTTTGTGATTAGGTGCGGTTTTCAATAGCTAACTTTTAGACGCTGAATGCAATCACTTTTTTAAATAAAATTTATTTTATTGACGCTAAACTCGGCTATAACAGTCTAAGTAAAAGGTTTTCCAATAAGAGAAGACCTTCACTTTCACGTGGCCCAAAAGAAAAAAAGTCACAAGGTCTTAAGTCACAAGATCTCGGTGGCCAATTGTGATCACCTCTTCGAGAGATAACACGGTCCGGAAATTTTTCCCGTAAAAGATCAATGGTTTTGTTACTTGTTTGGCACCGTAGCGCCGTCTTGTTGAAAATAAACTTTGTTCAGATGACTACCATCCAATTCCGGCCATAAAAAATCGTTAATCATCTCTCGATATCGATAGATAACACCTGCTTTTGGAAAGCCCTTTACTTTCCAGTTGGAATCTATATACACTTTCACAATATCAAATTAATTCACGAAGTTCATTTTTAGCCGAAAGAATGTTTTGCGAAAAAAGCAATAACCCTGCTTTTGCTTCAAGATACTCGTGAATTTCGTGCAGGAGATTTGAATGGATCGGATGGAAGTTGGAAAACAATGTTTGGTTAAAATTTGACGATATTTGCTTCCAACCAGATGTTAGCGCATGGCGCAAGCTGATGAAGTAATTTATCCAATAAGGGACATTTTGGTCAATGTATAGTCTTAAGAAATGAGTTAGATGGCCAACGCACCCATGAAATTCGTTGTCATTGGTTTGATCTTTAAGGGATTACGAATATGAAATTTGTTATTGTTGTTAGTTAGTTTCTTAATTCTTCCGAAGGTATATGCACGATTCTATATCTAGTAGGACAAGTATTTTGGGCACAGTCTTAAATCCTTCTGAATATTTCATATCCAATATATCCAATATTTTTTTTTCTCTTGAAATATATTAATAAAAATTTTGTTTTTGGGAAAACATTTAAAAATATTATTCACGTTTGTTAATAAAAAAAAAATTTTCTACAGTATTAATTTTCTTTTTTTTAAATTCTAAAGAACAAAGATTTGGGAGAGTTTAAAAAAAATATTTTTTTTAATTTTCTACAATATTAAAAATGTTTTTTCCAGAATAATATTTTAAAAGAGTATATTTCCTTCTAAAAAAATTGCAACAAAATTCGTATTTGTGGGCCTCTCAGAAATTCATTCGGTTTGCTCTGAAGCCGCTTCGATTTACAGATCCTTTCGCGCCATTTACAATTAGCTGTAGATTTAAATTCTCTACTGGAAAATATATACATTCCCTAATGTTTGTTTATGCCTTAGCTGGCCTCATTGATTGCTGGCAGAATTCAGCGCTTCTTTCCGCCGTTTTATATTATTTCATAGATTAAGTGGCTATAATCAGTGTATTCCTAGTTTAGTTTTTCTTCTTCCTCTTTTTGAGCACCAAGGGGTCACCATTTCATCGATATCTATAAACGAGTGCTCAAAAATAAAGGCGATATTTAATTAGTACTCAAATTTTCTATTTGCTTAACAGAATAGTGGCACCTCATATAAATTAGAATACTAACAATTGCACAGTCTGTATATAGGTATACAATCTTACTCAACCACTTTGAAAATACAGAAATTGCTAAATTAATAATGGGTGGTCAAAGCAGAACACTCAGTGAGTGCGCGTTACTTCTGCTAGTTTGTTAATTACAACAACGATTCGATATGTTAATTATTCGATTATATTGATGCTTTCCATTTCAATTCAACCGGGCTACTCGGGTCATGTTCTTCGATTTCGATGTAACTTAAATATGTTGCTCTCTGGTCAAAATAATGAGACACGTATTTTTTTGTTCGCCCGAAAAAAATTTTTTTCAAGAGTTATCGGCAATTTTGTTTTTTGCCTCAAACTCGATTTTTTTTAATTATATAAGAAAAAAATTTTTTGAAATGCCCATAACTTAGTCAAAAATGAACCGATTTTAATAATTCTGGGTTCAAAATGATCGTAATTACTTACACAAGCGACTTCATGTAGAAACAATTGCAAAAAAGTAGTTGAAAATTTTTTATTTAGTAAAAAAGAAAAAAAAATTTAAATTTTTTCAAAATTCAATATTTCAAAAAGTGCATTTTTTTTTTTTTTATAACTTTTTCCAAATCAAAAAAACATCTCAAACTTTAATTGAGCTGCATGCCTAGTAGCTAAAATGCGTTGTTTTTGAGTAATGCATTTTTGAGTAAACACCCTGTTTCGCACTTTTTGTTTTTTGCAAAATAAAAAATTTTCAACTACTTTTTTGCAACTATTTCTAAATGAAATCGCTCGTGTAAGTAATAACGATCATTTTGAACCCAAAACTATTAAAATCGGTTCATTTTTGACTAAGTTATGAGTATTTCAAAAAATTTTTTTCTTATATAATTAAAAAAAATCGATTTTGAGCCGAAAAACAAAATTGCCGATAACTCTTGAAAAAAAATTTTTTCGGGCGAACAAAAAAATACGTGTCTCATTATTTTGACCAGAGAGCAACATATTTAAGTTACATCGAAATCGAAGAACATGACCCGAGTAGCCCGGTTGAATTGAAATGGAAAGCATCTATTATTTAATAGATTATTTCACTTTTGAAAACCTTTTATAATGGAAAAATATTTCGGATACCTCTATTGAAAAATCCTCTTGTTAGAATGTATATATCTCACTTTGTTGTTCAAATATGTTGTTATACATCGCAGCAATGTATGTAGTGAATGTTAAACTCATTTTTATACAATGAAACAAATTTGTATTTATAGAAAAATATCTGAATGCATTACTTATATAATATAAAATATTCCTGTACGAACTGTCATACAAAAAACATCTCTCATCAGAACTCTTGTTTTTCTATCTTTGTGGACCTCTAATATCTCGTAATGCAAAAATATTTGGTATGTTCCTATTGAAAAATCTTTTACTATGCGAAAATATTTGTATGTAATTTCTCGACATTTTGTGTATTTTATGTGTGATGGGGAGGATTAGCTTTGGAACTGATATGTTTGGTAGAATATTCTCTGCATGTAAAAAATACTTTTTAGATGACTATTTTTATTCATTATTTTTGTTCAAAAATGTTTGCTTTTAATTTAGAAAATGTACGGCAACTTAGCCTCCTTTCCTATTTCCTTCCCTCCCTTTTGCTTGCTCCTTCAGGAGAGGTCACAGCCAAATCAACAGTGTCTGAAGATTTATGATTGCAACAACTACAATGGCGATGACAGCAACAGTGGAGGTAATATGTAACCAATGCAGCACTGCCATTGACAATAGTAGCAAAAAATCAACAACAAAACGCTTCAGTTCAGAAGCACACACATTAATGAAGAACATCCCATAAACTGATGGCCACACGCAGAGCAACAATGTGTCCATTTCAGTTTCACTTGAAAAATTCAAAGCAGCTCTTACTTGTATACAAATGTATCAAGCTGAATTCTCAACAATTTCCTTTGCTCCCCCAAATTTCACAAACACCAACAGGAATAACGAATGGAATACAAATATAAACTTTCACTTAGCAAAATTCCACAGAGTAAAGAGAAAGGCGACGTGTTTTCTACGTGCACGTCAGAATTAAAGCTGCAACGTTCATTGCTCTGGAAGAATAGTTGAGCAGCGGTGTAGAAAAATGATAAGCACATCAAGTGATGAAAATGCTAAGTGCAGACAAACCAGATAGGGTCAAACATACTACAAGAATGGCAGGCCAGTAGAGTTGTAGCTATTTGGGAAGAATGTGTGGAGCAGAAATGCTTATATTCTCTGTTGTTGCTTGTTTGTGGTTAGCTTGTGGCTAACAGCCCACCCATCCTCAGGGAGCTACCAAAAAATTGGCTAAGTGTATAAGTGAAGCATTCATTATTTATTTACTCACTCATCCAGTTGTTTTCCTCCTCCGCGCCTACATTTCTCGTTTGCATAGTGGCTGGCTAAGCTCGTCGGCCTCTTGGGGATGCAGTGTGCGGGCATCACGACCAGCAGCTAAGCCGCAAAACAATTTCTCTATTTGTTACCAAAACAACAGGAACAAAAATTCGAAACACAAACCTAATCAACTCTCCAGATTTTGGGAGTAAAGCAGCACTAAATACCACGACGCTTAAAGCTGCCAAAGAGGGGAGAGAATGAAATGAACTATATTCAGCTTTGAGAGGTGAGTGTATTTTGAATTTTCAGTTCATTACCGATCAAACCAAAATGCTTTTAAAGTCTCGCCATAATTTTTTGTTATCAAAATCTAATATTTTTCTATCTAGCACTAATTTCACGAAAATGCTCCAAATATTTCTGCTTATGAACATATTTCTTTGCATACTCAGTCTGAAATCCTCACTTCAGTTGATCGTTAGAAAACGTTTCAAGTTGTAAAAAGCACTATTAAGAAGAGTTATAATTTAAAAAATATTTATTATACTGTAAATAAATTCGTTCGAATTTTTTCCAAATATTTATTTTAGATATACAGAGTTACGGTATAGGTCTCGAACATATTTTTTTTGTTTTGAAACCATTCGTCTCGCTTTATGCTCAAACGAATGCGATTATTATTATTATTTATTTCATACTACTTTAGGAACTTCAGAAGGATTCAACAAAAGTTTTTCAAAGATGTTTATTTCTAGTCATGGGTCTCAATCCTTAAACGATTTTCCAGTTTCATTGTTAAATTATCTGCCACTTCTTCCAGGTAAAGGCTGCATGCGGTATTTTATCATGAGGCTTTCTCAGAGAAAGCCCTATCCATCCGTATTTTGTCTTCTTTATTTCATTGTTGCATGCTTTTTTGGCGTGTAATTTCCAGAGCTTCTCGTTTGTTATTACTCTTAGCCACCGTGTCTTAAGTCTGTTACGCAGACACCTGCTTATAAACACTTGCAGCTTTGCGTTCGTGGACGATGTCACAAGCCAAGTTTCGGATCCCTGCAACAGCCCGGTCTTAACGCACACGTTAAATATTGTAAGCTTCGTGCAAGTTCTTATGTTGTTAGAGGGACATATATCTCCAATTCTAGTCCTTTATTTATTCGGTTGTAATCGTCTCTTTTTGCGCAACCGTTTATGGAGACCCCAAATAGCAAAAGCAGTCAGCAATGGTTTCTTTCCAATTACAAACAACGAGGCGTTTTGATACGCATACATTTCGTTTTTTTAATATTCATTTTGATAAAATCACAATAAAAACCAAAGTGTCCTCAATAAAAATATCCTGGGAATTGAAGTGCTGACAAAATCCTTTTTAAACATTTCGTTTGAGGCATCAGAGACAGACACAACAATTCCGAAATTTGTCTCAAAATATTGCCCTTCTGGTGAAAATAGGAATGGGGTTAATGTTTTGTTATTTCTAAAGACTTCGCAGGCTGAAGTTTAAGCTACAAATATTTCAGCGGTGAAACTTTATTTCTTATTTTTTCATTAAAGGAAGATAAGCGAAAGTATTCGTTAAACTAGATTTTCTTTGGATGGTGTAAATACTCGCCCGACGGTAGATGGTATGAATGAAATGGTAAATTCTGGGAGACTTTAAGAGGCAGTGCTCAGCTTAAAAAAGGCTGGAAAAATGTTAATCGGGAACGAGTCTGAAAGAAAATGAAAGATAAGATAAGATCGGTGAAATCATAAAGATACACCTCTTGATATTGAGATTGCAGTACACCGTTCTCAAGCTACAAACTACGTGGAGCAAGTAGCAATGCCACTTTAGCCAATACGAGATGGGTTGATAGTCTGACCAAAAGAATGCGGCCAGAATGGGCCAGGCGCTCAAAAGCGCTACTTCATCGGTCACGCAAGAACGTCTCCATATTAGTTGATTTAAACACTATCTTTTAGGTCAACATGCTCAAAGATTGAACGAACCTTATTTCGCCTATAGCCGAAGCTGCAA
>JAYXIM010006301.1:0-21877 GCA_037575425.1 Anastrepha fraterculus | reverse complement strand
GCCCTTATCTTTATAATAAAGCTAAATTCTTGGCCATAACATTAAATTATATACGTTTTATTTCATCTTGAAAACCTAACCTCTAAAAAAACACCCTTTACTTAAGACTATCCAGCGCATTTTAGATTACGAATTACCATTATTTTTAATATGGCAAAAACTGAAAGTATTGCAATTATTAAACTTTTCTCGTTCTTTAGTCTTAAACTCGCCTGCTTGCATAACCAATGCGCACCCTTTATTCTCAAAAAGAATGCGAGATTTTTACGGATAGAAGTCGGCAATCTATTCTTTGTGATACTCCTTTTCGCATTCAGTATATTCACTTTTTGCCCTGCAACACTACTTTCCATGCATTCTCAAGTTTTTAAAAGAGTTATCCACATAGGATTTTCTTAAATGACTTTTGGAGTAGTGACCACAGCAGTTTGTTTGGTTTCAAAGGATTTATTACGCGTTCTTTTCATACCCAAATGTAGCTCCGGAGAGGATAATAGTGTCAAGTTGTCAAATCAGGTGAATACGCAGATTGTACCAGAAACTCTCTTAATTATTATGCAATGGTTTTTAGGTTTCTAAGAAATCACTAAATTCATTCAACGATTCCTTTTTATTTGAATTGAAATCACCCACTTCCCATGATATCTAGGGATGCCTTGCTATTTAGGTAGGTAGGTGAAATGGTTGAAGCACCAGTCTCCTCCTTACTGGAGTTGACCCGCTTGGATTTGCAAGACGGCGTCGTCAATCCCTTGATTGTAGCTCGACTATCGCAAAAAATATTAATATCTCTCTCACTCTCACGTTCCCTAAGCAGTGCATGCTTACAGGATCGCAAAGACTTCTGCCTGAAAAACACTAACAGTATTCGTCAGTTTTAAGGAAATATATAAATTGGCTGATTTAGAGAAAACCCAGGCATCGACTCCAGATTCCATCTTAGAGCTGCCAGTAAGGGCAGAGGTACCAGCGCCGGTTCACATTTCCCCCTCGTTCCAATCCTATCTACTTGGAAATATTGCTCTTGCACGACCCTCAAACTCAAGTTAATGGGTGTTAACCTCCTAAAAATGCTACCATGCCCTTGAGAGATTGCCTCACAGGTCAACCTCCTTTAACCTGATTGCACTTTGAGCAGCCATGAAAATAACGTGAAAGTCGATGGGAAGTAAATGCAAAACGGCATTAAGGGCAGCACTGGGGCAGCTATTTAGACAACTACTAGGCATTTCTGCACCCTATCTATACTAAATTTATAGCCATACGAGCCATAAAGCATTTTATGCATTGTACTAAATTTTAAAACAAGGCAGAGCAGCAAATATTAACAAAGATGACAAAGTAACCAAAGATAATTACATCCAAATGCCGTACTTTTCTCACAGTATAGCAACGCTGTATAGCTACGCTGTAGCCTATTTTGAAAACTTTGTATGTAAATATTTAAAATGAAAAAATATAAAGCAATTTTTTACGAAAGTTTTAAGCCTAAGAGTTCCCAAATCGGCCAGTAAATTTAAAAGTTGTGACAAAGCGGAAGTGAAGGTTGGTGGATATAAAAAACTAGCATAATCAAGACTTTGGCACCCCGAAGACACACCATTTCTCATAGTACTTACCTACACAACTACAAACGCAATTACTTAATATTATATAATATAAATCCGCGCAAATGCGAGTTATGTGGAATGGCCCCGCTCCCACACATAAAATTATGAAAAAGAAAACAATCATATTCCAATAGAAATTTATGATTGTAAAATGAACCTTAGGAATGCCACTCAGCACTTTAGAGTTAGAAATATAAATATACATATGTATGTATATGCTTAAGTGTAATCCGTGACGTGAAGTCATACGTATATGCAGATAACAAACATACTGGTGTCAACACTCAAGTATGCAAAACATACTTGAGTGAAATAAGAGGACACAGTAAAACAATTGCAACTATGCTGCAAGTCTAAAAAAAAGTAGATTATTTGGATGGTGCTGAGT
The DNA here is from genome assembly GCA_037575425.1 of Anastrepha fraterculus. NCBI lineage: Eukaryota > Metazoa > Arthropoda > Insecta > Diptera > Tephritidae > Anastrepha > Anastrepha fraterculus. The sequence continues at coordinate 19,879 of JAYXIM010006301.1, read as the reverse complement.
AGCATCACAAACACACATATTTACAATCTAAATATGTATATTCTGAGGCTATATTTAAGACCTAAAGATTTAAGAAAAGGCAGTTGTGGCCGAACCGCGAGGGCGACTGGCAATAGTCGCAGAACCTCCTTTACTTTAAAATAATAAAAGTTTTTGAACAACATCAAGTGTATTATTCAGTAAAGGAAAGGATTAAAAAGGGTATAGCCGCAACTCAAGGTTTCTAAAACAAGAAACCATAACTGGCACAGTCGGTAGCCAACATAACTAGTCTCGGTAAACAACCATAACTTGCGTATCCGGTCGGTGAACAAAGTGATGCTTGACATGTGCTCTGTAGTAAATTCAAAGCCATAACTACAGGGTCTGGCACTCGCAGTGTAACCAAATTCAGACCGTTCGTGCAGCTGATGGATGGGCATCAGCTGCTGTCAGTTGGCTAAATGACAGTCCAGAGTATTGTTTACAAGCGCGCGGAACCATTTTTCCGAGAGTAAACGTGAAAAAGGAAAATCAGTAATGGATTTCAAACGTAATAGTGTGATTTCCATATATTTTGCTGGAAAATCATAATCAGCGATTGCTCGTGAGCTTGAGCAAAATGCGAAGAAGCGACTTGAGCGAAATACCCGACGAATTGCCAATCAAATGGCGAAAGAACAGAAAATATCTGACCGTAGCAACCGCCGCATACTGAAAAATGATCTCAAAGTCAAGCCTTACAAGATCTAAAAGACACATGATCTCACACCAAAGCAGCAACAAGTAAGACTTTAGAGAGCGAAGGAGTTGCTTCTTTTGGCCGAAAGCGGTCAATTTCCGAACATTGCGTTATCTGATAAGAAAATTTTTAAATTGAGCAATTCGTAAACTCTCAAAACGATAGGGTTTATTTTCCCGCCCATTTATACGAGAATTTGAGCCATCGATTAGCAATCAGGAGGCAGCACCCGCCACAAATAATGGCTTGGGCCGCTGTAACCACAGATGGGCGCTCCCCAATCGATTTCATCGAGCATGAAACCAAGGTAAATGCGAAAAATGATCGGGAAAATAATCTCGAGGTTGCTTTGCCTAACCACGGGTGTTTCAACAGGTCTCGACACCGTTTCACAAAGCTTGAGTGAACCAAGAATGGTTAAAAACAACGTTCCGAACTTCATAACGTTCACACAACGGCTCTGAAATTCACCAGACGCGAATTCGATGGACTATTCTCTTTGAGCAATTTTGGAGAGAGAACTTAAAATTTCATCAGTCTTGAGACTCTGAAAAAAGCCATTGTCCGCGAGTGGGCCAAAATACCTTCAAGCCACAATCGAGTAGCTTGCGATTCGCTTCTGGACCGTCTCAAAGCCATAGTCAAGGCAAATGGATGTCATATCGAGCAAAAGTAGATTGATTCTTAATTTTGTATTATTTTCACACATTTTTTTACTTTGTGATGAATGAAAGTAATTTTCCAAACTAAATTGATGGCCTTTTTAATTGGTTACACTTCGAGTGCTGAACCCTGTAATTTGAGTTTTGTTTGTTCCGACACTCTGTTTAATTAGTTGGGAATCAGGTCTAGGGTAGATGCAGTACCATAGATTTATATTCCTCAGATTTCTATTTGCTATAGCTTAAACTCATATGTAAGTAGGAAATTCAACGGTTTATATTATTATTTAAATTATAATAAGTTGAAAACAATTAAATCTATTTATTTCATATTAGCAAAAATAAAATTCTTTGGAAATCTTATTGGTTTCATTACTGCTGGAAGGAGATTTTTGAGCAAAGAAAATGTTTAAGGAAAATGGTAAAAACATAAAATTTATCTCTTAGTCTTACTTTCTCTTTAACTTATGCAAATCTGCACATTTCCTACATCTGCAACAACTTTCACCTATAAATTAATCTCACTTGCTTAAGTTCTCTCTGCAGGGTATACTAAGTATCCATGTGAACAGGCTCTTCCCAACTGCATAATTAGCGTAACATTCACATATAATGGATACTCTTGTTTAAGAGATTTGTTTCGCTACCTACGCTCTGGAAAAGTATAATTTGCGTTTTGGCTGGGTGCTAATGACAACATGTGCTGTTGTTGTTGGTTTTTTTTATTATTTTGCATTATTGTGTAAGTTAAGCTAAAATAGGCCCAAGGGCCAATTAAAAATAACATGTGAACAGCTTTGTTGTTAGCATTTTTGTTGTAATGTGAACAAAGCGCTCTGAGCTAAGGGTGAAATAATGTTTTATACCATTTTCAAGTTGAGCGAAATAGAAAACATTAGACGCGTAGCATAAAAGGTAGTTAGTGGGAAAGGTGAAAATGTGTGGTCTGACGAGAAGATCTACTTGTGTTATATTTGATGCACTCGTTTTTAACTAAATAATTGCAAACAAAAATTGTTTAACTCGAACTCATAAAAGAACAACTAGCTGTAACGCTAATTCGGAGTTTATTTCTAATGGTGGATGATAAAGACAAATACATTATAAAATGCTGATATGCCGGGGCGTATACGTAACTAGTAAATGTACAAAATCTTGAAATATAGTGTGATTGTACTAGTGGATATTATTATATGTATTCCATATTATTATATGGATATATGCTTATATTATTGGATTGGATTAGATTCTTCTTGTATATAGGGTGGCGCAAAATTAACCATTCAATTTTTTACTAAAAAAAAAATTATTTTGAATGACGGAAATCTTTATTTTGACCCTTACGTGCTCGATTGCTTGTCTGTTTGTATGCTGCAGCTGTCTAGCTCACAAGTGTCAAATATGATTGCCGTAGGACGATATTTGCAAATATTATAAATCTTTCCATAATTGATTAATTTTGCGCCACCTGTTACAATAAGTGAACAGTCATTTTCTATCGCTTTCTTAATAATCTTTTTTAGTTTTTTTTTTTTAGTTTTTTGTGAGAGAAAATTTTGAAATTATGGAAATTTTTTTTCACATCAACAATTTTTATTACCATACAATTTATCCATATTAGATATAACAATTTTGCAGAAATGAGGTTAGAGTAGAGCAAATTTATTACAAATGTGTTCCCGAACCACTTTTAAGATCGGTGAAAATTGGGATGAAGAAGTCCTTCATACATTTAAATGATAAATAACAGATGAGTGGCAAATTTCTGGTGAGGATTGATGTTATCGGAGTACCCGCTAAGTTAATTCTGCAGGAGCGCTAGTTAAGGGGGAACACCACTGTGATCGTGTGAAAATAAAGTGATTTTCATGAATTTTTTTTATAAGTAGCTTATTTGAGAAGTTTGTGTTTTTACCCTTTTTGTTTTCCAAAGGCTTGAAAAAATATTAATATAATTTTTGAAATTTTTAAAAACGGCTGTACGCCTACGACTGTAGCCAATACATGTACAAAAATTAAAAAAAAATATTAAAATCAGTTCATAAGTCTTCGAGAAATCGAGGCCACCGTGTCGTTTTGAGAAATAGTTTTCATTGGCCGTTGTAACTCACTACCTGCACTTATTGGGTATAACTTCGTCAATTTTCAAGATTTTAAGTTAAGATTTTTTTACATATTTTTGAATATATCTACTTTAAGAAAATGCAAAAAAAAAAATTGATTTTTTTGAGAAATCACAGTGGTGCTCCCTCTTCAAATACTCTTAGCGCTTTAAGTTTCCAAAGGGTGGTCGAAATTGTATGTCCAAGCTATGTTTGGGCAGTTTTTAGTCTGTGGGAATAGAAGAAATGTTTATTTCTTAATAAAAATTTGTTTGAGATATGCAACCACTGCTGAAAATGAGAATGAACAGATTTTTTAGGTTTTTTGTTTTTAGTTCGGTTTTTTCCGCATTATAAAACACTTTTTCTATCATTTGATGCTTCATACCCGGGGTTAAGAAACCGTGCATTACGGAATGGTGGAGTCCATATGGTTGCGGCGGCCGCAAAAATACACTTCTCAAGTCCGTTCTGTTACAAGATTTAAAGAGCTTTCCCAATTTAAATGCAATATCCACGTTACTCAATTTTCTATATAGATGTTTTACTCTAGAATAAATTCCACTCAATTTGGTTGAAAATTTTACTTGAATAACAAAGAGTTGGGTGACAAATAAAGTCGCATCGCAGTGATTGCTGTGAAAAAATGCAGAAACAGCGGAAATATATCAACATGGACGATATAAATAAAACTCAGTATTTACTGAATGCTTATCAAACGTACCCTCAATCGATGTTTGGGACTACTTCATGAGGTGAACAGGGCCGAAATTGGCAGCCCGCGCACTGTTCGCACGAGTAGAGTCATGGAAGAGCCGACATTTTTTGAGGAAGTCGCTAACTTTTAACACTTTCTTTTATTATTATTTCAATAAATCTATTAATTAACAAATAAAATTGTAAAAATCATAATGAGATCCGAAAACCCGTTCCTTAAACTTTTCCACCAATTCAAAGTTCTGACAGGACTTGTGGCTCGACAAGGTAAAAAAAGCCAGTTTATATTCAATACACTAAAGATGCTTACGTTGTTTACTTGAAATGCCGTGCACTGTGGAAAAAATAAATTTATTTGTTAAAGTAAGCCCACTGATTGAATGCAAATTGTATTTGTTTCGGTTTTATAGATGAAATTTCCTTATATTCGATTGACGACTTTGTGTTGAAGGAATTCTTTAAATAGTTGCGGTTAGTTTTTCGTGTTTTGTGCATGCAGCCCGTAAAAGAAATAAAGCTTCTCAATACTCCGAAAAGTTTTTTCTATTTACTATCATTTTTTATTTAAATTAGTTTTTTATAAAACTATAGGTAATTCTATATTAAATACCATTTCTATCCATATTCCAAATTTTTCACAAGCTTTTTAATCAAAGCTAAAACAAAAAAATTGGGTACATAGTTTAATAGACCATTAAATTTTAGTAAAATAAAAAAATAATAGAAGGTCATATAAAATAAAGCTGAATTTGTTTAATGAGAAAATGCGGAAAAAATGCAAAGGAAAAAATTATAAGAAATACGACAATTTTCCAGCAACTTCAAACTTGCATTTTATTATCCCAAATTGAATGGGTTATACAACTGCGTACCCAATTATTTCTGATAAAAAAGTTTGAAACTTTTATGATATTATTCATTATTTATATAAAGTTTAAAATTTAGATGTGTAACCGTTTTGTTAGGCAATATTTTGTTAGCTATATTTTCGAAAGGTGGAGATGCTATATACTTTTCGCGGGCTTTACAACTGTTAGGAAGAATGCCACAGTAATATTGTATAAGAGTTAAGGTTAAGGTTTTTTAAGTTTTTCAAAAAATGAATACTCAAATTGCTTTTTTTGACGTGATAACGTCTTATAATTCGATTTAGCCGGCTGCACGCACGAAAAAATGTGTCGTTATCTTGCTCAATCGTCGTTACCTTGCTCATGGTCCTTTCCTTGCTTGAACTGCAAGCGAAAGCGCGGAACGAACGACAAAGAGCACAATCGGCCCCCGCATTCGGCAACGTTCGACATCTGGCTCTCTCCTACTTGAGTGAGCATATATATGTATGTATATGTATGTATATGCGCATATGTATATAAATTCACATATTTGTACTTGCATATGCCTTCTTCCTGTGTGCATGGTAATGAACCATTTCTCTGTTGAGAATAGGACGATGATAGCAAAAGTAGGAAATGAAAGGGGGTGTTTCGAGTGTAATGTGTCTTGAAAAAGTCAAATCGATGATGGTGCCTCTTAGTGTTGTTGACTTATTAACGTCTGATGCACAATCGAAATTGAAGATATCTTTCATGAATTTGATAAATGTTTCGTCATTTTTCACGTTTGTGTAAATGTAACTTGACCTATTCCATTGCAATTCCATTTACCTCCTCCTCTATATCCATACAAAATATCTATCAAACAAATAAAATTAAAATTTTGTTTTGAAAAATGCAACCATTCCATCAGTATTTTCCTATGACGTTGTCACGTTAAACTATCGTCAGTAAACCGACTTTACAGACAACCTCTTTTTTTAATTAGGTATGCAATAAACTGTAAGAAACATTTCTTTTTATTTTTTTATGAAATAAAATTTATGCGTACTTACCAACTGCAAGCAAACATATGAGCGTGCAACATATCGACCAGTTAAAAATGCAAGTGTGCTGCATCTTTGCGAATGTTGGGAGGTTTTGTGGTAATTTTTAGATAACCTTTAAATTCTTTCTCAATTGTTGTTGTACGACGGAAACTGACGTCAATTCCTATAAATCTATTTCCGGTGGTTTCATTGATTTTAAAAGCATTATTTCAAAAGAATTCTAAGCGATTGATTTTATTGCATTGTACTCGGCTAGTTCTGTATTGGCAGTTAAAGTTTTGACGTTAGCTGCAAGAAAAAGAGTTTATAAGTTGTTATTTCATTATTATTTTTGAAAATTGTTCATTTCATGTAATTTTTCAAAGTAAAAAATATTGTCGAATGAAGTAATATTAAGCACTGGCACATAAAGTAGTGAAAAGTTTCTTGCTAATAAGTTGTTCCTAATGAGAACAATACCAGAGCGATACGGTACGTCAAAAAGACGATGAGTTTCCAGAGATCTTCAATGGCTGATAACAAAATTGAAAAAAGCGAGGAAAACAATCTAAATAATTGCACAGCCACCTGAAACTTACTGCTACTGCTCTTGCACACACAATTGATACCCTGGGCGCTCTGCGTTAGTTGGATATGCGTGGGAAAAAATAAGGCAACTCAATGGATTAACAGGCAGTTATATTTGATTAAGATTTAAAAACTTACTGTTAGACTTAAATTTATTTCTAGGCGATTCGCTAAATAAAATCATGTCCTTACAAAAACAAAAAAAAACTAGTTTGCTGTCCGTTTTGTGTTGTGCCGTGTAGAGAGCTGCTTCAGAAAGGTACTCGTAGATGTTTTGCATAGAGGCGTTTTTTATAGTAACTCAAAGTTTTGTCAGTACACACTCTCTTAAAAGCACAATTTAAAACACTTTTTATTTTTATATTTATATTTTAGAATGAAATAAAAAATAAAAAAATGCAAATTTGCGAAGAAAAAATAATTAGTCTTCAAATATCAAATATTCAAATATTTAAGAGACACAGCGGACAAATCAAAGCAAAGAAATTATTCATTTTTATTTATTTTTTAAAACCTCCTTGACCAAATTCACCTCTTGCGTGGAAGCTTAATTTCCCAAAGCCGGTGACTATATCGTATTTATAATGAGTTCTTGGGTGGAATAATTTCTATTGAAGCTTTTAGTAGAGTGTGTTTTGCAAATAAAATATATAAATATTATAACAAATTTGATTAGTATTAGTTTGGGGAAAAATATATCCATTATTTTTATTTTGCGCAAATGATTCAAAACTGTTTTACGCTCGATCTTCAGCTCCTGGGCGATGCCACAACTACTAACAAGGCGGTCAACCATTCACAATTTCAGCGGCCTGCCTTGCATTTTCGCCTTTATCAAAAGAAAACTGTGAAGTCTACCGAATTTTCTCTTTGTTGACTTCCATCGCTAACACCCTGTAAATCACAGCTGTACAGAACAAAATAAAAGGAAAATAATTTGTTTAGCGTGAAATGTAAACTTGATAAAGAGCATAAATATTAAATCGTTTCACCGATACTTTGCGAGATATCGAACACTACAACCATTTAGTGAGAAAATAATATATTTCGTTTTTCCCCAATTAATAATTTTGTTCAGTGTGATATATTTCTTGGTTGGGCAGTTGGGCTGCCAGTTGCGGTTTCAGAGTCAACTCTGACAAAACGCAGTTGATACTATTCACCAGGAAATACAAGCCTCCGCCTTTTAAGCTTCCAAGACTAAACAAGCAGTGTCTTACACTCGCATCGGAAGTCAGGTACCTTGGTGTAATACTGGACCCAAAGCTCCACTGGAAGCTGCACATAGAAAATCGAGTTAAGAGGCCAGTATAACCTTCTACGCCTGTAAATCTATGTCCGGCAAAAAATGGGGTCTGAAGCCACGTGTCGTACTTTGGATGTACAACTTAGTGGTTCTGCCAATTTTGACGTACGGTTGCCTAGTTTGGTGGGTAGCTCTTCAGAAGGGCTACAACACCACTAAATTAGAGAGAGTGCAGAGAACTGCATGGGTGGGCATCACTGGTGCTTGCAGAATATGCCCACTGCTGCGCTCAACGTTATTCTGCACTTACTTCCTGTGGATCTGCAGATTATATCCATTGCTGCTCAGAGCGGTATTAGGTTGCAAGAGGTTAGCCTCTGGAGACAATTTCCTGTAGGACATAGTAGCATCTTGAAGCAGATCTCCCCTTCTTTCTCTGTTCTTCGCACTGATCTCTCCATCCGCAAACTGGGATTTGAGGGTTGTGCTAGGGCTATCTTTCCGAGATGGCAAGACTGGAAGGAGGGGAGAGTCGGCACGGATATAGTAACCTCCGTCTTCACTGACGGATCCAAGATGAAATCTGGAGTGGGAGCGGGGGTTTTCTCTATATCAGCCAGCATTTCGGTCTTCTTTAACTGCTGGAAACGAGCAGCGTTTTTCAAGCAGAGGTCTTCGCGATCCTGCAGGCATGCAAAATTCTTCGGGATCGCTGTTGGGAGGGAGACATTAATATTTTTCCCGATAGCCAAGCTGCGATCAAGGCCCTGTCGTCGCCGTATTGCAGCTCTCTTCTGATGAGCTCCTGCAAGGAGGAACTTAAACATCTCGATCGAGCAGGAAATATCTTCCTTATCTGGGTTCCTGGGCATAGGAATATAGAGGGAAATGAAATTGCCGAAGAGCTTGCCAGGAAGGGGTCGACAGAACCGGTTTCAGCTGTCCCCCTCTCAGACATTGGCATCGCTTTGTCCGTTGTTATAGGGAAACTACACAATTTCTTTCTAAAAAAAGCGCAGACAGCGCGAGACTGTCTCATCGTGCGCTATTTCGAAAACACTATGGCCCCAATACGATAGAAACAGAACGCTTAAGGTAATGGGAATCCCCCGCCATTCAATTTCCAAACTGATTGCGGTGTTCGCTGGTCACTGGGTAATCGGTACTCATGCGGAGAAGCTTGGAATTCCGTACAACCCCTATTGCAGAAGCTGTGGGGAGCCTGCAGATAAAGAGACTGTTGAACACCTTCTCTGCAAATGTCCGGCTTTGGCGGCTAGTAGCTTGAGATTCCTTGGCATGCGCTTTGGGGATGACTTGAAGAAATTCTCCAGCCTAGATTTCTTTTATCTCTTCCACTACAACAACAACACTGGATAGCTGTAGAATGTTTTCTCTTCCCAAAAATTTGTCTTTGCACAGGCCCACATTATGGTATCAAATCGGCATGTAAGTGCTACTTGAAGTGCTATCTACCTACCTGATATATTTCAAAATAATTAGGATTGGGCTGTACTACAAGACACTTTATTACCACACAGTTTCACTCCATTTATTCCATTTCGCGCATACCTGACCTATTTTTTGAGGCTTTTGTTTACTTTGTGTAGTAGAATTTTTTTTTTGGAAACGTCAGGAATATTAATATTTCGTAAAATTTCTTCTGTAATGCCCAGCCCAAATTTTGAAAACGAATATTTCTTAGACTTTGAAATTTATTTTGCTTTTCAAAATAAGCAACGTGCTTTTTTGCAGTTAATCTGGCAGGCATAGACTGCATGCCATTGCCAGTCTAAACCAGAAAACAAGTCGACGTGCCTTGTATGTCTTTTCAGCGCAAGAGGTTAATTAGAAGCAGTACATTTTTTTTTAATTTTCTTAGGAGACACCTCAATCCAAATAAATAAAAGAAACAATTATTTTTTCCAATTTATTTTAAAAGATAATAAAGAAAATTATAATTTTTTTATTTAATTTTGAGATACCCTCCAATAAAATTAAACAGCTTCAGGTGGTATAATACTAAAATATCTGCCTTATGCATAGCACTTCTCGTTTGCATTACTTATGAAACCGTTTCCTTTCCTTTCATATTATTTACCACTCATCCAGCTTTATGCCACAATTTGCTAATCTGTGAAAATATTTGCATATAAACTTTTACTATCTCTACAACCACAATCATAACGTTAATCCATAGATCCTTTCGCAATTTTCACACCCACACAACACAGTGAAGGCAGCAAATGCATGGGGAAATTTTTCAACGAACACATGGACGAATGTGAATAGTGCACACGAGAACTGCATATACAACATATACGAAACAAGGGGAAAACGAGCGGCATCCATTGTAAATGCATAAATGCTCGACTTAATCCGTTAATAAATATTTACAGCTTACTCGCACACAATTCAACAGAATATTCAAGGCAAAGGCAAGTGCGCAAATTACGAGTGAAATATGAATTGCGGGAAAAAGTGGTAAAAGAATAAATGGCTCTGGTGCTGGTAACGTAGTTTCTCTTATCTCATACCAATACAAGCACTTTCAGTTCGAAAAGGATTTCAAATAAATTTCTTACATAACTTTCAACAACTTTTATAAACATTCTTCAGCTGCGAGTAAGTTACAATTCGTTTTTCTAAAATACGCATATCACAATATGAGTTCTTCTGCTTCCAAGCAAATTAAAACAGCAAACCAACCAACAATGAATGGGATTTATTCTATAATTGCCCCTGTTGTCTGCGACCATTGCACGAACTATTTCGACTAAATTAATGTGCATATAACTGTCTCCACGCTCACTGCCGCTTACAAGCTCATATACAAATGTGTGTATAGTTGTATTGGTGTATGTATGTCTGCATGTAATTGCAACTGTCGCCGATAAAAAATGACATGCAACATACCAGTTGACTTGGATTTAGCGGTAAATGGTGGAGAATGGTTACAAAAGCAATTAAAAGTTTCATTTCATTTTTGCATACTGCTGGTTTAAGGGAGGAAAGGTGGATTCAGAAAAGAATTACTCTTCGAAAAGAATGCAAGCGCAAATAGGGGAAGGCAATGCAAAAAAAAAAAATATTAATATGTATGAAAAAAGTAGGAATTGTAAGAATGAGAATAAATCTTCATGAAAGAAATTTTAAAAGACGTTGTTCTCAATTTGAAAAGACGTTTTCACATTACATAAATGGAAATAGAATGCCAACTTTTTCCCCGATTCTAAGGTAAGTTGTGTTTCACTTTAAATATGGGTTGATTTCCTTGACTTCATTTGCACCTCAACTTTTACCTATGTATATGTTTCTGGTGGAAACTTGTTTTTGCGGATTTTTCGTCACAAAATTTCTTATTCCGTTTTACTGCGTAACTGACACTTGTGAGCTAACTAGGTACGACAGACTTGGAACGGATGAAACCCCACTTAGTTCCCCAATCTAACTCGAGTGACCTTACATTAGTGCAGAAGTTGGTATCATCACCAGGCGTAACAAACACCGTAATCTAACCTACCGTAAACTTTGCGTGGTTTCTGAATTTTGTAATTTCAAGAAATTTTAGAAAATTAGAATTAGAATTATGTCTTAATTTAAGGGGTTAGGGGCAGTCAGAGGCCCGAAAAAAATGATGATTTTCAATAATTTTGTTTTGCTAGTCAATTGCTTTATTATGGCTTTTTATAAAAATAAAAACATAGCATTAATACATCATATTTCGACTTGATTTTGGCAAAATTGCAAGAAAAAAAAAACAAAATGAATAATTGTAAAAGTTATCGCTGTTTGTGTGGAGCCCGTTTCTCCAGAAGTTCTTTGCGGGGATCATCACAAGCCCTTGGAGATTCATCTAAAATCAACCGAACAAGAGAAATTAGTTTTATTAATAGATAATCAATTGTCTGATAGAAGATTTTTCTTTTTTTCAAAAATTAACAATATGGTGGCCTCAGGAAATATTTTTCAGATTTTCGAGGAAAAAACCGACGGCGGCCGCCGCGGCTGTTGTTTTTGTTGTTGTTGTAGCAGTACCTTCGCCCTGTCAGTGTAGTTTAATTACCGGTCGTCTTCGTCTAGCTCATCTAACGGTAGGCCCAGGAGACTGGCTGTTTCGACGGGTTGGATCCAGAGGGAGAGAGGTGTTAGATGAGTGGGTTTGATGGGGCATGTTAAAAGGTGGTTAGTATCGTGCGGGGTGCCTTCACATGCTGGACATATGTTTAGTATGTCGGGATCGATTCTGGATAGGTAGGAGTTTAACCTGCTGCAGTATCCAGAACGTAATTGTGCCAAGGTTACGCGGGACTCTCGGGGAAGCTGGAGCTCTTCGTCTGAAATAGGTGGTGGTTGGACTCCGATAACGGCATTCGGAGGTCGGGAGCTTAAGAAGGTGGTAAGGGTCTCCCGATGAATGTCGTTAATGGCCTGTCTGTGCACTGTCTGATCCTGGAGTGGTCTGTCTGTCTTGTCCTGGATCTCGTTCACGTGGTTGAGGAAGTGTCTGCTGATGTGCCTGGGAGGTGGCTCAGGCTCGAGTAGGTGTCTGCATGGATGAGGTCTACGGTGACACCCTAGCAGAAACTGCTTGCCGAGCATTTTGTTGTGCTCCTTAACAGGGAGCATGTGAGCCTCGTCATGCAGGTGTTGAATTGGGGGCATCAGGAGACACCCTGTCGCGGACCTAATGGCAGTATTTTGGCAGGTCTGGAGCTTCGTACACTGCGTATCACTGGTTCCAGGCGACTAGACAGGCGCAGCATAGTTGAGAACCGGTCGGCCTATTGTTTTGAAAGTCGACAGCAACATTTCTTTGTCTTCGGCCGCCGTGGCCGAATGGGTTGGTGCGTGACTACCATTCGGAACTCAGAGAAAGAACGTCAGTTCGAATCTCGGTGAATGATCAAAAAATTAAGAAAACGTTTTTTCTAATAGCGGTCACCCCTAGGCAGGCAATGGCAAACCTCTGAGTGTATTTCTGCCATGAAAAAGCTCCTCATAAAAAATATCTGCCGTTCGGAGTCGGCTTGAAACTGTAGGTCCCTCCATTTGAGCAACAACATCAAGACGCATGCCACAAATAGGAGGAGGAGCTCGGCCAAACACCCAAAAAGGATGTACGCGCCGATTACATATATATATATAATTGGTAAAAAAAAATCGAGATTTTTGGAAATAAAACCCTTCGATAGGGCACGAGTTTTTTATGTTTTTCACAAGTAGAATAAATTTTATTTAAATCTACCAAGTGGTTTTTAAGTTACAGAAATAAGCAGTTCATAAAACATAGTTTTGAGAGAAACGCATTTAAAATTTTGCTATCGATTGCTTGCAGCTGCTGCTACCTACTTGCTCTCGAACGCTCCAGAGCGCCCGAGCGCCCTTTGTTAATTGTATAATAATAATAACTCGAAAAGTATTCGTCGGATTCATTAACAATTTACACATACTATTTTTAAGATATTAAAATTTAAGAAAATGCAAAAAAAAAAATAAATCCAATTTTTTGAAAATTCTGACTACCCCTAACCCATTAAGAAAATAAATATACGAAAAATAACCACTAGCTCAAGGCCATCGGCTGTTTTTGATAATAACAAAGTGCAAAAATTGTCCTTCCGATGGGACTAGCACACCATTCCCTTCGACTTTTACTGTTAAACTGAAAACAGTCGTCTAAGATATGTTTTACTGATGAGGTGGAAGCCTTGCAGGAACATCAGTTGCATCTCCATGGTTCAACAGGTAACCGTGGGTGACTTGCGTATGTCCCAAACAAAGTATTGTGAACATCAAAATATCTCCAAGCAGGGTTAATAGCAAGATAGTGTTGAGGTTATCATTCTATTTAGGTAAAGTCTCTTTATGTAGAGCTGTGTCTATGAACCTTTTCACATCGGTTTTTCTAAAGCGCAAGATACGGTAGAGGCAGCGTGTGTAACAACAAAGTCAACGCATTCATTCCCTGGAATTCCACATTTGCAAGGTATCCACATCAATTCAATTCAATTTGTGTGTTTGATGAACAAATCTCGTTACTCGTTGCACGTTATTGGTGGGTTGTTATTGTTGATATTTTGTAGTACGTCGAAAGCAGTTGGCTGTCATTAATCATCATTAAATGCAGAATTTTCCTTTCTTCTTTAGAGGTTACAATATCCATTGGATAAATCGCTATAATTCCACTACTAAAGACGGAGCAGTGATTTTGTAGTAATACTTTTCTCAAAACCACCACGTCCTTAAAATTAACTGCAAAGGTTGTTGGAAAGTTACTTTTTGATCTATCTGTGAATATGAGCCTAAACAATTTGTGTTTTATTTTTTGTTTTTGTTCCAGAAAGATTTTTTAAGATGTGATGGCGCAGGTATTTCGCTTGCATTAGCAATTAGGTAATGAAAAATATACGGGGTTGCGGTCACCTTTGTTGCCGAGTAGTTGGGGTACTGATTATGAGTTCAATTCGGAGATTAAACAGATAATTTAAATTGAATGATTATATGGTTCCACTTACATTTCTGATTTTGTCTATGACATTCAAACATAAATTTGGAAATCGCAAAGTTGTATTTGTTTATTTTTGTAGGAAGGAAACCACTGTGCACTGCTAAGTAAAATCAATAAGCTGGTAAAAGTTTTTGAGTGCAGTTGCCAGCAACTTCCTCGTGGTTCTGATTATTTTGGTTCATTAGTTGGCAGTTGGTTTTTAGAATATTGTAACAATAAACGCAACTAGTAATTATAATTACACTGCAATCGCGTTCAAACATTCAATGAAGCGTTTGAGGCATGCACAAAAACAAAAACAATCTTCGCGGCAATGAAAGTACACGCAGTTTGTGGTAATTTCAGATATAATTAGATTCGTCGAAATTCGAAGAAAATAGTTTCCGATTGCAGGTTTTCAATTGTGTCACTAAAATCTATAAAAAAAAGGAATTTCAGGGCGCGACTACGCTCAGTTCTTTGCTTGCCGAAAGTGGACCTTTTCCAAAAGTTTAAATGTATTTGAGCTGTGTTCTAAAGTAAACAAGAGTAGCAGTGCCCCCTTTCTAATAGTAAATGCATTTCCTCGTACTTTCAATTCGCTGTTGCTAAGACTTGATTGCCGGCGATCTAAAGAGGCAAGTAATTGCCAATAGTTGTTGTCCTCCTACAGAAATTCATTTCATGCAAATTGCCAATGCTTTTTTTGCTAAAAAAAAGAAAGAAAAAAAAGCAGCAAAAAACAAACTAGAAAGAAGCAATAACTAGGAATTGGGTAGTTAAAACCACAGAGCAGACAAGCAAATGCGGCTGAATTCTTTGGTGCGTCACATCATGATTGTATTTGCCAATTTGCAGTTTGTGCTGCAGTCACTTGTTTACAAACGAGGTGGAGAGATCTTTGTTTACTTTATTCTTAACCATTTTTGCATACACGCCGAGGTTTCTGAGCTGTTTTCGCCAGCAAACTCTGGCTGCAATTGCTGCTGGTTTCCGTGCACAAAGACAGTAAGATAATAAAATAAGAGCATACAAAACTGTACACGCTTGTAACTAAAATTAGTTTAAACAGTTCCTTTGCTGGTTTAGCGACGACTGAGAAATTTATAGAAAAAAATGAAACTTTTCGCTCGGTGCATAAAATTTTACGATAATCGCCAAACAAGAACTGCTGTCAACATTGAAACTGTTTTAGAAGTGCTGAGCGACTGCAAACAGTGAAGCGAAACGGCTTTTTAATACACACATACACTTACACGAACACAGCCACAGACACGTGTGACTGCACAGGATCCGAGAATGCACATTCCAGAGTAGCAGAGTTGTGACGGTATCGATAGCATTCGTGCATTACAAGCCAAAAATCAATGCAAACAATGCAATCAAAATCATAATCAAATATGTACTAAGCTGGCTATTATCGGCAGCTTTGCTACTGTTAACATTTCGTATTTACATTTGTTGTTATTGTTTCTCCATTCACTTTCATTGCTCTTTCCGCAATCATTTATTGGTGCTTAATGTAAAAGGAGTTAAATAAAATCATATTTGCGGTCTTAATTTAGCGCAATTTTTGGTTTTGATTCGATTTGCATTCAGAGAATTCAGAGTCATTGATGTAGTACATGGCTTACGTATATACATATATACAAATATATAGGTCACATGCTAACATAACTGCAAGTACCTGTATTAATACGCGATCATATTTTTCGTGTCGTGCTCTTTAACTTTTATTAAAAGGAAGATTAATTTATATAGCAGCCGCCGTAGCAAAATGGGTTAGAGCGTGCCTATTATTCAGTAGTGCCCTGATTCAAAACCCCAGGCATGAAACAGCTATGCAAAGAAAATACCACCAATTTTTCAAACGGTGGTCGCCCCTCGGCAGGCATTGGAAAATATCCGCGTGAATTTTTGCCATTAAAAAGGTCCTCGTAAGAAAGTCTGTGTTCGGAATTGGGTTAAAACTGTAGGTCTCTCCATTTGTGGAAAAATAGCAAGACGCATACCACAAAAAGGAAAACGAGCTCGGTCAAATACCCAAAAGGGGTGTAGGCGCCAATTAAGAAAATATATTTAATTTATTTGTTTTTTTTTTAATAACAATTTTTCAAAATTACAGTCAGTCAGATTTTGACTTATTGTTCGATTGACATTTCCGGCAAAAGGAAAAAAGTCTTCCCACTGGCGGTAGATAATTTCCAATGTTATTAACTCGAATTTGTGTACTCGAACCAGGCTTAGGCTCGAAAGTGAGATCGCCATCTAGAATCTATTTCAGTATCACTCATTTTATAAAATATAATTTTTGTCCCCTACAACATTTAAGCACTTCCATCACTTTGCAATATTTAAGCGTCAATTACACTTACAACTCTTCTTCTTAGCTTCACAATCCGCGGTGGACCATAGCTCCATTAACAATTTTTCTCCACTGTATTCTCTTTAGTTCTATACTACTCCATTTCCTTAAGATCTAATTCGACGTCATCTAACCATTTCTTTCGTGGGCGCCCTCTTTTTCTTCGTCCAATCGGTGTTAAAATAAAAGCTTTCCCACTATTCTTATTAACTTATATAGATTTGAATGATTTAGTTTCTTGTATCTTTTCTCATGACATAAAAAGGTACCAAAAAATTTCTTCTTCAGCTACCTTACCAAGAAGTAACCCACAGAAAGCTTATATAGGATTATGAATCAAATACTTCGAGCTTATAGGGGACAAGTTCACTGACAAATAACATCATAAACTTCTAATTTTAAATAAAGAAATATTTCGTATTGACTTCAGTCTATCACAAGTCCAGGGACTCCATACTACTGACTCGTATCTCAAAACTAGGCTGACTATATAAAAAAATCAAAATATCATCATCAATTATATTTTATTTCAATTATTATTATTACTATTTGTATTATTGTTTAAATACTAATGATAAGAAAGAAAGCTAAATATTTTATCGATATTTTTCTAATAGAATTTCCTAAGTAGCGCAGATACTAAAATATATTTACGAGAAGTCAAAAGACGTCTTCGATCCGCCCAGTGTTAGCTAGTGGCGAAGAAATAAGGGGAAAATATGTGGACAACACTGGGAAAGTGGTGCTAAGCTTCAGTAATACTATGCTAATGCAGGGAAACTTTTGTTGCTTCAACTTTGCGAATTTTCTTTTTGTATTGCCTGCCATTTTCACACACTGGAACTCCCGAGTTTACATTTTTTGTCTAGTTTTTAGTCTACAGCCAGCATTGAGAAAACCAGGGCACAAAGCGTTTAGACTGAACACTAGCAACTCGGTGTTCTCCTTTCTTTTCTTAGTCTACCCCTCTTCAACAAGTTAGGAGTTGGTTCAACAAAAGTAGGCCTGTTTGAACGCGATCTAATGAAACTTTCCTAATATGAGGCAAGATAGTTGGCAGGATTGAAAATAGTGAGTTATGCCAGTTTCCTTCTAAATAGCTTTGTTGTTGCTTTCACATGTAAATTCTTCGTCATGCGAGCAGAGCCCGGAGAAAGCGAGCATAGAAGTGGCGAATGAAAGGTGCCTAAAATAACTAAGTTTCGTAGGCATCCATTCATTCCATTCTATGATGTAAGGAATTATAATTTCTGCTTAATATTGGATGCTAACTTTAACTTTAGTTTCAGGTTTAAATCCTATCTTTTATGTTTAAATTCATTGCTATTTCATATTTGCCTCATGTGAGAATTGATAAGAATTGTAATTAATTAATTTAATGAGCGTTGATTTATTATAAAAGACTGAAACAAAACTGTCAAATACAATTCTCATTAAAGGGTTAGGGGTGGTCAGAAAAATATTGATTTTTTTGCAATTTCTTAAAGTATAATATCATAAAAATATTGTGTGAAAATTTTAAGTGAATCCGATAAATACCTTTCGAGTTATTTAACAATTAACAAAGGGCGTTCGGGCGTTTGGGCGCTCCGGAGCGTTCGAGAGCAAGTAAGTAGTAGCAGCTGCAAGCAATCCATTGTAAAACTTTAAATGCGTTTCTCTCAAAACTATGTTTTTTGAACTGGTGATTACTGTAGCTTAAAAACCGCTTGAAAGATTTCAATAAAATTTACACTGCTTCGGAAAAACATAAAAACTCGTGCTTTATCGAAGGACTTTTTTAAAAATTTTAAAAATTTTTAACAATCATATTGTTAATTTTGGAAAAAAGAAAAAACTTCGATCAGACAAAAGATTATTTCTTAATAAAGCTAATTTCTCTTATACGATTGATTTTAGATGAATTTCTAAGGACTTGTGATGATCGCCGCAAGAGACTTCTGGACAAACGGGCTCACACAAACAGCGATAACTTTTATAATTATTAATTTTTTTTTTTGAAATTTTGCTAAAGTCAAGTCGAAACATGATGTATTAATGCGATGTTTTTATTTTTTTTAAATAAAGCAATTGACTAGCAAAAAAAATTATTAAAAATCATAATTTTGTCGGTCCTCTGCCTACCCCTAACCCCTTAAAATAAAATACAAATAAAATAGTTTTATGTATTTGAAATGTTGTCTCCTCTCACTTCGAAAGAAAGTACTTTCGTCCGGAAAGTTGTCAGTAGTGAAAGTTATCTGAACCAGGGACAGATGTTTCTTGGCTTTCCTGAAAATCATCTTCGTGGGCCAATATCGCAAGTTCAACGCGTAACCAGATGAATGCTGTGATTTGACTTCGAGTGTTGTTGTTCGGAAATAGCATTTTTCTGCCCGTATTTGTTAATTTGATTGTATCTGGATTTAAATGGTTGTCATACTTTTTACGTTCTGTCCTAATTAGTGACCTTAATATTTATGTTCATATCGAGTTTTTCGATTCCGAGGAAGGTAAGACAGGGTTCGTCAGCGCCTTTGTTGCCTTTAGCCCCGAAGTAACCGAGTTTTCAAAGGGTGCTTAGTTCTTTTAACAGGTAAGCAGTTTTTTCTTGATATATTCAATAAGATTGTTGGAGTTATTAACGTTTTAAAAGCTATGTACGCCATGATAGACCCTCTGTGCGGGTAATGTACTTTCCTTTTTTAAGTGCATAGGCGAAAGCAATCAAAACGCGAATGCTTTGGCTGTGAAGACTGAAGTCCCGGATGTGACGATACCTGCATGACAACTATCGCGGGGTGGTTACTTCAATGATTTTTGAACTATTCATGTATATAACATCCCGGTTAGATTTGGTGTATTTAGTGAGCTGCTTGCGAAATATATTTCTGAATACTTCATGATTTGTTGCAGTACTGCTAAATATCAACTAAAGTTGTCAATGCTTTTGTGGATCGATGGACAAATTATTTGGAAAATAAGGCGCAACGTCATATGTCTCATGTCGGTTTAAGTATTCGCTTATGGCAAACTATTTTTCTAAAACACGTGAAAGGAGACGAATTTTTTTGTTTAAGACGTTGGCTATAAGTTCCCATGCTGCTTCTGTTACTCAATAGAAAATTTTGAGCCCAGGCTTGTTTTAGCA
>JAYXIM010006299.1:0-102878 GCA_037575425.1 Anastrepha fraterculus | reverse complement strand
AATTTATGAAGAAACTGGCGCAAAAGCTCATAAGTGTCGTGAAAATTATGGGACTATTCAGCGGGAGCTCAAAATCACTATTCATCGTATCCATCGTGGCAATGAGGAAATCGTCAGAATGGGGAAATCAGTTTACCAGAATTTCCAAGTACCTGCAGTGCCAGCGGAGGCTAGAAGCAAGGAAAACATGCTCGACTTGTGACCCGCTGTTTTGAATGTAAGAACCCAATTTGGCTTGAGTGCTCAAAGAAGTTGTGTACCATATACTGTGTGGTATATACTGACGCGAAAAACTATAGATTGAAGCTCTGTAATTTTTTTTTTTTTTATTTTTTGTTTTCAATTTCAATTATTTCAGCATTTTTAAATATTAAATAATACAAAATTAATAAGCAATTCTTGATATGTTACGTTCTTGTTTGCTTTTATCTAATTTGCCAAGGATTTTAGTTTTAAAGTCACAAGAAGCGACTTTAAGTTGGAGAAGCGACTTAAGCTTAAAAAACAATAAGTTGAATTTTTTCTATATCTTTTCGTTTAGTGAATAAATCAGATAGTTAATAAATACTAATGGAAGTACCAAACTATCCTTAAATTTTTTAAACCATGCACGCACGGACGATATTAAGTGGGTGCCTCCTTGACGGGGGTAGGCGGTTATGTGATAAAAAATAGTGAGTAGGCGGTTAAGAGTTAATACAGCAACACTTGAATGCTCAAACTAAACCAAAACTGCAAAAACATCAACTTTTTTTTTGTATATCATTGACTTCTCAAAGAGGTTCAACAACTTGGAAGCGTTGTAGCTTGGGCGAACTGCCGAAAAATTTATGCAGAAACAGCAGGTTGAGAGTGTCATTTAAAAGCCGCCAGCCTTACACTTTCTATTCATGTAATAACTTTGAATTTTTCAGTGCTCTTCTACTATCACATGAGCGCACACTTGAGCACCTTAAAGTAGGCAACACATTTTATAAACATATTTCGTGCATTATCATCTTCACGAAAAAGTAAAAAAAAAAGGAAATAAAATAAACTAAGTGAAGATGTGGCAGCACAGCAAAGAGACTATTAAAATGAGAAGGGTTATTTACCCCAAAAATGTAAAATAAGTGAACAGATGAACAGAACGGAGCAGGGTAGGAGAGGACAACAGTACGAAAATAGCATACTGAGTGCGTTGGCACTCACTCACAGTTAGAAAAGAAAGTGTAAAGCTATAGGAAAGATTGAGTTGAAGTGCGAAGGAAGTGTAGGCCGCGTGAGATGGGTTTGCTCTGTCAGGGCACTATTATGAACACATTTTGACACAGAAAACAGGTTTGCATATATATGGGCGCAAACAAGATGCAGCGTCAGGCAAACACACGCACACCCACACACACATACAGCAGCGCCATAAATCTACATGAATTCATATCATGCAAATGTATATATGCATTCATGCTAGTGAAAGTGGCAACCGCAGATTGCCTTTCACTTCCGCATTGCCTACTTTCGTGCGCATATACTGAAATATTTTTATGGCAGCTACGAAATTGTCTATGTCAAAGCTTTCAAAATTCAACTCAACAATACGTAAGTTCTTGCATGTTTTCCTGTATTTGTGTGCATGTGTGTGTGTCTGTTTTTTTTGATGCAAAAATTTTGACATTTGCCTAAGGCATTTTAGCATGGTATGTTCGTGTTGGTAAGCGGTGGGAGTAGAATTTAGAAAAAAAGAGAATGAAGTCAAAGTAGTAGAAGGCTGGGCAATAGGGTGATGCTTATAAGTTAAATTAATTTCCATTAGTCCCATAATTTCTACAATTTTTTAAGGGAGCTTTTCAAGCTTTGGGAGCTTTCGATGCTTTGGGAACTTTAGGAAAATTTTTCGCAAGATCTTTGTTCCAATTTGAATGAATGAAAAAAAAATATATGAAGTATACTTTAAGGCGGATTTCGGTTTCCTGGCTTCTTTAACTTTTCTTCGTCCTAAAATATAATTTTCTATAGATTTATGGATATAACCTTTTAAAAATCATCTAAGAAAAAGGCCAGATCCCGGTGCCCAACCGAAGATTTTAAAACAGGTGTCCAACGAAGGGTTAAATGACGCAGTATGTTAAAATAAACAAAATTTAAGGCTTGTAGTATACATTTTTCTTTTTACTGGTTTTCAAAAAAAATTATATTAGCGAAACAACACAATTCTGTAAATTTGTAAGTATTTAATAGCAACTCGAAGAATTTTTTAAAAGTTTCATTTAAGCATTTTCAGCTAATTTGTAAGCAAAAACAAATTATGTTTCTTATTTAATATCTTTTGTTCATTACCGTATATTATATTTTTGGGAAAAAAATTGAGTTATAAAATTTTTTTAAGGTTCACTTTTTTTGAGTTAGTTAAACTTTTTTTACTTTTTATAACTTTTTCTTATTTTAATTGACGGCGCAGCTTTGTAGTGCGGAAGTACATTATTATCTTTCAACCATAAACTTAATTTGACATGAAATGCAAAAAATTGTAGCCTATCCTCAGGTACCACTTTCATTTCAAAGTAGATGTTCCGCCCATTCAGAGAAACTTGAGGTTGGAAATAGCTTTAAATGATGGGAATTGCCTTTAAAATTTTTTTTTAATTATGTACTTTATTTATTAAATTTTTTTCTTTCATACAACATGAAACTAGTAACAAATAAATTTTGTTTGTTTTGGAATGAAGTTAGCAAGCGTGCCCTGCGCCTTTACTGGGATTTTGAACCTACATTACAACACAAAAAAAAGTGAAAATTAAAGAATTCGAATTTTCTTCAAAAAGTTAAGGAGGGAACACCTCCACCAAAACTTCCAAATTTTCCATTTTCCTTTGTTTGGAGGAGCTGTCCCCTTAAATATAGTATTCTTCTAACTATACAAATTCTTTTCATGATAATATTTTTTTTTACTATATTAAAATGTTTACTAAAATTTTTTTTTATTTTCGAAATAACGGTAAAGTGCTTGTGGAGCAAAAAAAAATTAATTTATTCAAAGTATAAATCAAAATTCACTTAAAATAAAAAAATAAAATTCGATCAAAATTCACGCAAAATTAAGACAATTAAAGTCTACCCTCAGGTGACAATTTCTCTCCAAACTCGCGTTTGCTAATGGAAAAATATTTGTTGGGAAATAATTTGCTTTTTATACACTGCTACCAGAACGAATTAAATTTGAAAAAATCGAAAATTCCACAAATGGATATTTTTATGAAAAAGAGGAAATTTTTTAAATCGTAAAAATTTCTAAATGTTATTAATTATGTACGTATATTCATAAATATTCTTAAACGCACTGTTTTCTTTAAATTTATAATAATTTGTAGTCTATTATCAGGCGTAGCAACGATTTTAGAAGGAAGTTTGAAGCTGAAAACCGCACCAAATAGTAGAAAAATGCATTAAAAAAAATCCAATTTTTTTTTTAATTTTTTTGGGAATTTAAGGAAGTTTGACGCTGAAAGCCACACCAAATAGTAGAAAAATGCATTAGAAAAAATGTAAATCTTTTTTTCATTTTTGTTTTTCAAAATCCTGTTTTTTTTGCCTTAAGTTTTTTTTTATTTGCATTTTCTGTGCCAATTTGCTTAACTGTTGTACGAAATTTACCATCTGTGTTATAAAATATTTTTAAATTTGTAAATATAAAAAATTTCCACTAAAAAATGTGGCAAAAAATTCCTTCAAGTGCCCTATTTATAGTAAGTACCTTATTCCACGCATAAATTTGTCTATGCTCATTGTCACAACTCTAATAACAATATTACATTTCATATTTTTCTCACAATCCCTGCTGCTTAGAGCAAGCGCACATTCTCATCATTTGTTGCCTCCACTTCTTCACGGCGTTTGCTATATTTTTCCGTACCACAAGCACACATTTGCAAGTCCATTCAATAGCCTCATCTTAACTAAAAGGCAAAAGCACTCCCTTTCGGTATAGAAACCGCAAAATGAAAAAGTCTACCTTTTACATCAAATATACGAGCACAGGCAGTCAGCAAGCCCCTTCAATAGCATAGCAGTCAATGCACTTTCTAGTCTGTTAGGTGGCATTCGGGGAAGAACCTACTTTTCTGAACAAAAAAAACAATCCACCGCAACATTCAACTGCTTCAATTTCGGCGCTGGAAGTAAATTTTCCACTCACTGCATATCACTTTGAAGTATTCATTTTTGTGGAATGTCACCGCAAATTCTTTCTACTGAAAATATTTTCGTATTTTGTTGTTACTTTTCAAATATATTTCGACCACAAAATAACTTATTGTCGTTTCGCTCTGATGAAGGAAATGATGTTGGCAGTTTTCTTGCTTTGCGCTGCCTTTTTGTGCCACGATTTTTCGTTTTTTTTTTTGTTTTTGTACGTTCAGTTCTAGTCGTTTTGCTTTGCAGTTTGTCATTGACCAGGTCTAGCTCTGTTATAATGCCAACATTTTTTAGCTTACGTAGGAGTCCTTTAGCAAATTACCAGTCAACCGGAATTTGTGTAGCAAATATTTAAATATTTGTGCATGAAAGGATGTGGTGTGGGTGAAAGGGTTCTTAATTTGCAATTAGGTTAGGTTAGGTGAGGTTGAAGCGGTTGTCCTGTGGGACACACTCAGGCTCATAGCCCATTGTGATGCCGCGTGGGGAGCTTGTCCCTATCTCTCCTAAAACCAGTGTGTGTTTTTCAAAAATTTTAAGATATCTCTGACCTCCATAGTACTGAGGTCTTCTAGCTCATTAAAAAATTGTCTACCCAGAATAGTAAACCTGCGTCTGGATAGAGCAGGGCAGTGGCACAGTAGGTGCGAGATTGTCTCTTCCTCGTCCTCATCTAGACAACTTCTACAGAAGTCATGTGTTTGCACACCCATCCTTTGGGCGTGTCTGCCTATTAGGCAGTGCCCCGTTATGACTGAGATCAATGTGCTAAGACTGTGTTTATTTTGGCTTAGCAGAGATTCTGTGCGTTTAGCATTTAGAGTCGGCCAAAGTTGGCGGGCGATTTTGCAGGTTGCTTCATTTCGCCATCTTTCGTTTGCCTTCTTTACAATTTCTTCAAGGATGTGTAGCTTACATGTTTGTAAGGGTATCCCTATGTCATTATCTATGTGCTCGTGAGACAATTTAGTGCCGAGTCTTGCTAGTTCATCGGCTCTACAGTTACCCTCAATGTCGCGATGGCCAGGAACCCATGTTACCTTTAGGTGAAATGACTCAGCCATCTCGTTAAGAGATGTGCGGCATTTCATGGCTACCTTGGAGGTTGTCGACTGTTTTGTGAGGGATTTTATCGCCGCTTGGCTATCAGTGAAAATGTAGATATCATTTCCGGATATCGCATCACACTGTATCAGTGTCGCGGCTTTTATTATTGCCATCAGTTCAGCCTGAAAGACACTACAGTAGTCGGGGAGCCGAAAACTGAAGGAGATCCCCAGATGTTCAGAAAATACACCTCCGCCCACCCTGCCCTCGAGCTTTGAGCCATCTGTGTAAACATGGATGGACTCGCCCTGTCTCACGTCGTCCCGTTCCCACTCTTCCCTTGAGGGTAGGAGGGTCGTAAACGATGTAATGGCATGTATAGGCGGGAGTGCATAGTCCACCAGTCCGGGAAGCCCCAAAGTGCCAGCCAGGATCTTACCGTGGCCATAATCCGTGTTTGACCACTTGTTTAGAGTGTTCAGCCTTATTGCCGCACTGCGTGCGTTATATATTGCCTGCAGATCTACCGGAAGGAGGTTTAGTGTCGCATATAATGCTTTCGATGGTGTGGTTGACATGGCGCCGGTTATCAGAACAGATGCTAGTCTGTGCACTTTGTCAAGTTTCTTGATGTTCACACCCTTCTGAAGGGCATCCCACCATATTACTATACCGTAGTAGAGAATTGGCCTAACCACTGCTGTGTAGAGCCAATGTATCATTCTGGGTTCCAATCCCCATGTCTTCCCAATAAGCCTTCCGCAGGAGTACATTGCGGTCATAGCTTTACGTGCTCTGTCTGCGACTGTGAGCCCCCAGTTTAGCTTCCTATCTAGTATAAGTCCTAGATATTTTGCCCTTTCTGTTACTCTAAGTGGTTTCCCTCCTAGGAATATTTGTTGAAGAGTAGGTGTTTTGTGTTTCCTACTAAAAAGTATCAGATCCGTTTTTTCCGGATTTACCTCTAGTCCTCGACTTTTACACCAAAGTGATAGTCTGTTGAGAGATCTTTGTTGGAGGTCACATATTGTTGGAAGGTATTTCCCCGAGATTGCTATTACAATATCATCGGCATATGATATTATTTTACCTCCAATTTGTTCCAGTTCTTGTAGAAGATTATTGACAGTTAGGTTCCACAGAAGTGGAGAAATTACCCCACCTTGGGGTGTACCCCTGATCGGAAATTTTTTAACAGATGTGTCACCCAAATCTGCGCTTATCACTCGCCCAGTAAGCATTCGTGCTATAAACGAGACTATTGCATTGCTTACTCCCATTTCCGTTAGCGAAGTGGTAATTGCTTCCGGATATATGTTATTGAAAGCACCCTCGATGTCTAGAAAGGCAGCGAGGGTGAATTCTTTGTAGTGAAGTGATTTCTCGACTGTGTGAACTAGCTCATGGAGCGCTGTTTCCACTGATTTGCCTTTGCTGTATGCATGTTGGGAAGGTGATAGTTTGTCGCTAATCCTTCCTTTGATGTGCACATCTAGCAACCGCTCTAAAGATTTTAACAAAAAGGATGATAGGCTAATTGGCCTGAAGTCCTTCGGTTTCGTATGTGTGGTTTTCCCCCCTTTGGGAATGAATACCACTTTTACTTCTGCCCATTTCTTGGGGATATAGTTAAGACGTATCGCTGCCTCAAAAATTAAGGCGAGTGTAGGTGCAATCATATCTTTTGTGTGTTGCAAATCAGCGGGAATGATTCCATCAGGTCCCGGTGATTTGTAAGGTTTGAAGCTGCCAATGGCAAATTTTATGTTGTCCTCCGTTATGAAATCTGTTGGGGGATTCTCGTAGTGAACTATAGGGTGGGTTCTACTGTCTTCGTTGCAGAGACAGCCTGGAAAGTGCGTCTGCATTAGTAATTCTAGTGTTTCTTCACTGCTGGTTGTCCAGTTGCCATTCTCTTTTATGAGGTAGCTAGGATTACTGGGACTTGTTGATACTACTTTCCGGAGTCTACTGGTCTCCGAAACGCTTTCTATCTTTTGACAGAAGTCTCTCCAAGACGCCGTTTTTGCTGCCCTTATGGCATACTTAAATCTACGCTGGCATTCTTTGTATCTGTCCCACGAGTTGGTTCTCCTCGCTTCGTTATACATAGTTCTGCATTCCCTTCTGAGGTTTGCTATATCAGTGGACCACCATGGAGGTTTCGGTTTTCCTCTTCTTGTTTTCTGAGGACATGCTGCTTTCGCAGCTTGTTGAAGTGCTGAAGTCAGCTCATCAACCACTGAGTCGAGCTGTGGCTCGGAGTTAATTGTGTGTGTCGCTGCTGGGAGATTGCTGGATAACGTGGTTTCAAACATCCCCCAGTTTGTGCGTCTGCGGTTTATAACCGGTTTCAACTGTTTAGTTGGCAATGAAATGGTGTACGTTAAGTACCTATGATCTGAGAAGGAGTTGTCTGTAGACACTCTCCAATCCTTTAAAATTTGAGACCCTCGTTCATTGACACACGTGATGTCTAGAACTTCACTTCTCGTGGTTGTTACAAAAGTAGGGGTATCACCTATGTTACTAATATAAAGATTGTTACACATAATGAATTCAAAGATGTACTCACCACGTGCGTTTATGTCTGAACTGCCCCAGACATGATGATGTGCATTAGCATCTGCTCCCAATATGAATGGGGTGCCACGTCTCGATGCTTCATGAACTGCGTCTCTTATGAGTTGTGATGGAGGTGGTTGCTCCGCGTCGTGTGCCATATAAGATGAGGCAAGCCATATCGTCCTTCCGCAGGACTCCACTGCCGTGATTACGTTGTCCGCATCGCTAAATTGTATTAATAAATATACATTAATACATTTCTTTGTTAGTATGCACGACCTGGGTTTACCTTTGTCAGTGACATAAACCAATTTGTACTCCCAGCTGCTCAAACCGCAAACCCGATCTTTTACGACCCATGGTTCTTGGATGAGCACGATATCCTCTTCTCTTTCTGCGAGACGGAGGATGAGTGCGGCTGAGGCCGCCTTACTGTGGTGGAGATTGATTTGTACAATCTTCACCATCGCTATTGTAGGTTATTGAAGGGCAGCCAACCACGGTTTGGTCTGCGTTCTCTTCATCGGATATAGGGGGGAGAGACTCCTCATCCTCCATAACAGAGAGATCGGAGTATTCCCCCTCCATGTCCTCTAAGGTAACCCTTTCGAAAAGTTCGCCTACCATGCCGGAGTTGGAAGCCACCTCATCGTTGTCTGTGACAACCTCGTTCACTTCCGCAGATGAAGTTACGTTTTCTGCGGAGGTGCTCTTGCTAGCTACATCCTGTCTGTAGACATGGAGAGTCAGCGTTTGGAAGCCGTAGTTAATCTTCCATTTCCTGTTGGCAAGTGGGTCCAAAGATTCCTCATTGAGGATTATCACGGCCAGTCTCCTCTTGCCGTCCACTTCGCCGATCTTTGCTACCTTCCAGTCGCTGGTAGGTAGCTCAGGGTTGCCTAGTTTAATATTTTCCAGGACTTCCTCTGGATCCGAATGGAAGTCTGGTATCCAGGCTCTAGATCTTGGCCGGTTGGGAATGTCTTCTCGGCGGACCACATCAAGGCGGGCTCCCGGCCAAGGTTCCCCTATGCGATTAATCGCTAGGGTGTAAAGGTCCACGGAACGTTGTTCAGCGCACCTTATTAATTTGACGCGGGATTGAAACCATCCCGCATCCGAGCAGCTGGGTGGGGGTCCTGGATTTTCTTTCAGGATGTTCCTATACACCTTCCAGAGGCTCCTATTGATTAAGTCCCAGTTTGCTTGAGAGATCGCACCATCATGGGAACTGCGATCAATCACTGCCCGTACATGGCTTCCTTTCGCTACTTCCGCGAAAGACCTCTTCGGAGTGACTTTGGTAATTTGAGTGGCGGACACCTTAGTGCGTTTGGCTTCAGCCGATGTCCCTTCACTCGATCAAATTTGCAATTAGCTTGAGTGAATATTATTTAAAGCATACTTTTCGGCAGTACACAAAAATATTGAAACAGTCGACCTAAATAATAATAAAAATGTACTACTACTGCCCCGAACAGCAGTTCTTTCTATTAGAATAATATACTTATTGGCGCTCAAAACTCAACCTTGCAGCGAAGTGAGTATCCGATTTAATTATAAATAAAAATTTGTAGTATCCCTTTAGAAAGCACGGAAGTATATTAAAATTTGGATTTCAATTTACATAATTTTTTAGCAATGGCCTACATTTAGGCTAATCTTCAGCTAGACATGCAAGAGTTCTCCCTTAGCGTAGTTACCAATACTTGTAAAGTATTTGGTAGGTTTCTAAGATGCGGGAGTCTACGCACAAGCATATGCGGACGACGTCGCCTGTTTGATAACCGGCCCTTCGCTTAAGAACATCTCTAGAAAAGTGCAGAAAACTCTGGATATGATTCACACTTGGTGCCGTGCGAATGGGCTATCGGCAAATCCCGCCAAGACTGGTATTATCCTCTTCACCAGAAGGAGGAAGCTGGATGGACTCGTTCTGCCTAAGCTAAAAGAAGTCAAAATCCAGCTATCCAAGGAAATCAAATAGCTTGGAGTAATGCTCGATAGTAAACTCCTATGGGAGTCACACGGTGAACAAAGACAACCAAAACGCTAACAGCCTTCTGGCAGTGCAAGGGAGTTTTTGGCAAAATGTAGGATCTTTCTCCTAGCAAGGTCCTATGGATCTATACGGCTATGATAACACCTATTGTCACCTATGCATCAGTGGTGTGGATGAGTAGATTCTGTCTCATAGGAGTCAGGAGGACCTTATCGAGACTACAACGCACTGCGGTCATCTGTTGCATCGGAGCGTTTTCGACTACTTCCAGCCCGGCATTAGATGCTCTACTTAGTCTACCACCACTTGATGTTTTCATCCAAGGAAAGTCCTTGAAGGCCATCTGCAGGCTGAAACACAATGGGAATTCATACAGCCCCTGTCCGGCATTGGAGAGTAGGCATGAACTTCGATCCAACGATCCTTGCCATACCCCTTGACTCCATGCCATCCAGAGTCGTAGTTGATAAGAGATACAGTGCGGTGCTGCCAGAGGCTCAATTGTGGTTAAACTCAGAAAAAAAGCCCGGCACTATGAAAACAAGCGGGACAAAACGACACTGCTCTTGGAATTCACGCATCTGTGTTTCAAGCGGAGGTGTACGCTGTTCAAGAAGTGATGAACTTTGTTGTGGAAAACAGATGGAAAGGCATATGTGGCTTTAGACAGCCGCGAGAGACAGTAACGGGATTTCTGACTTTTTAGCTAGAATGGGTTCGTCATTGGCCCGGAGCTCCTTCTTTCACTGCCTTCTACAGCCATTAAGCCACGGTTAGCAAGCGGGTTACTCTAACCCACAAGCGAGCCTGGTAGGCTGAAAGAGGTTGCAAATGGACAAAACTGATGTTACCTGTTATGTCCGACCGACTGTCGCAGTTCCTCCTGTGATTAAGCAGAAGGCACTGTAGGCAGCTGGTTGGACTGATAACGGGGCAGTTTCTATGGGCAAAGCACATCACCTTGGCTCCTTTGCACCACAAGATCTACTCAGAATTCATTGGAGATCGAGTAGATTTAAAAACAAAATTAAAAAAGGGAACAAGATGTACTATTTCAAAACAACATTTCTCACTCAGGTTTTGGAGCACTGGAAATTCAAATTTAAAAAACGGTTAACTGAAACTGTTTCCTTACTGACCTTATTTAAATTTCCAAACGCTATTAACTAATAATCAAAATATTTTAGAGCATATCAACAGGTGCATTTCTGCAAATATGAAAATAGAAATGTTTATCACTTATTTTCGCTAACTTTAAGAAGAGTGACAAAAAATTCCTAATTTCGCGGTTATAACTACATCACTTTTGGACAAATAGCATACATACTTTTAGGCTCTGTATTGTACGGAAAAGTTTTTATAGTAAAAATTAGCTGTTTCTATGCAAGAGTTGACGCGAATTAAGCGATTTGATAACTTTTTGCTATACGTGATGGGGTTTATGCACCAAAAGTAGCAATTTGGGGCATACCTTTAGGCGTGCTGTGGTCTCGGTCTAACTGGAATCCACAAAAATTAATGTAATTTTCATTTTGCATAAAATTAAAGTTCCGCGAGAGCCTGTTTTTGAGTTCAGAGTCTGCTGAAACTATTTTATATCAAATATGAAGCATATTTTTGGGCGCTTTAGCGAATTTTAATACACAATGCTATCTTTTAGTGATATTCATATTGAATTTGAGCTACTTCTGCTGTATGTCTGCATTTTGTTAGTCTGTCATCTACATCACATGTCAATCGAGGGTATATTACGCACACACGCATACTTACATGCGCACACACATCTGTGCCTAACATGTTACTTTTCGTTGTTGTGTTTATTCGTTGATGTTAATTATTTTTTGATGTCAAACATTTGCGCATTTCTGTTACAT
Organism: Anastrepha fraterculus; assembly: GCA_037575425.1. Taxonomy (NCBI): domain Eukaryota; kingdom Metazoa; phylum Arthropoda; class Insecta; order Diptera; family Tephritidae; genus Anastrepha; species Anastrepha fraterculus. The sequence goes on along the minus strand of JAYXIM010006299.1, from coordinate 91,220 downwards.
ACAAATATACACCCACTCATATACACACATACATGGATTTACAATGAATGAGACATCACAGCTTCTGTCAAAACGCCACCCCGGTGTGGAAAGATTTCGAAAGTGCGTGTAAGTGCGAATACGGAAATTCGTATGTATTCATCACTACTTAATATACAAATGTATTTGAGCGTAATTAGTGCGCCTAAAAGTATACATATAAGCGTTAGATATATACACATGAGCATATCTGAGTTATCCGCTGGCCTACTTATTAACTCATTTACGCTATTAAGGCACAAATATATCAGTATATGTATACACACACATACTCCTACTCGTTCACATGCTTAAATCATCACTGTGAGTGTGTGTATGTATGCTCATTCATTAATATATTCGTTCGTCAGCAGGTCGTAAGACGCATTAGTTGTGCGCCACAAAGGGAATAATAAAACACATTTGCCTTCACAGTCAACTATTATTTCCCCAACATATTTTTAGGCAGCAGAGACCCAGCATGAACGTGGCAGTGCGTATACGCAATCGCCGTTCATTTAGTCTGTCCATCAACGCACTCCACAATAATTAAAGCAACTGCCACTGTGGATGTGTCGGTAATTTTGACTGTATATTAGAGTTGGTAATGCGCTCGGATGCGACGGTGTACGCATAAAAAGTTCCCATGGGGCAGCGCTATGATGGCGGGGGGAACCCTTTGAGGATTATGCGGCTTTAATGGTGAGAAGAGTATTTCGTAGGAAAAATGGTAGTCTGTTTATTCGGCTCTTTTTATATGCAAGGAGTATTTAAATGAACTACCAAATATTTAGTAAGTCATTTCAGTATGAAGCGCCTAAAAATATGTCAAATAATCAAATAAAAGTTATTAGATAGAAGCAAAAGAACAAAAAAAAATTACATAAAGTTATGAATCAATAAATTTCAACTAGATTTCTCCAATGTATAGCGCCTAAAAATATGCCGAATTAACGAATACTACCAATTTAAGAGGCTTAAAGGGCACAAAAAGTAATTTATGTATGAAGCGCCTAAAAATATGCAAAATTAAGTTTATTAAATAGAAGCAAAAGGACAAACAATATTTGTGGAAAAATATGAATCACTTAATTCTTACTAATTTTTTCCACTGTAGAGTACCTAAAAATATGTTAAATAAACAAATAAATATTCATTGAACAGCCGTAAAAGGTGAAAAAAGTACTTTAATGAACTCTCAAATAACTGGTAAGTGATTTCTGTATCAAAAGCCTAAAATTATGTCAATTAAACGAATAAATATTCATTGCAAAAACATAAGAGCCAATGAATTCTTCATGATATTTATCAGCCTATATGCAACACGGTTTATTAGTACAGAGTACTTTGAAATATGCCAAATTATATATTTTATAAATTTTATTTTATTATTTATTTTTATTTTATAAAATTTATCGAACTATTATTTTCACCTTGCAAGAAATCTTTTATTTATATTCAGCAAAAATGTGCTTTATACTTCCGTAAATAAACTTCAACCGTATTGTAGCGCCTTAAGCTATGTCATAAAACAAGAAATTTGGAGTTAATTTTAACTGCAATGTGCGAATGCACATTCCACAGGTCACAAGCGTGCTGAGTGCGTTCCTAAAAGTATGCTAAATAGGAACTATTCTTATTTTCCGCATATATACTTGGATATCAAAAATTATTCACTTTTAGAAAGTTTGTTTTTGCCTAAGAAACTTTAGAAAGGCGCCTAATAAATTGGGTTTGCTGTGATACCGTTTCAGAAAAGGAGGCTGTTGAGCACTTTCTCTGTAAATGTTTGGGTTTCGCAGCTAGACGATTAAGGCCACTGGGTGCACCTTTGTTCGACAGCCTGAGCCAGTGCGCCAACCTAAATCCCATGAAGCATCTCCGTTGCATCAACAGCTCTGGTGGACTGTAGATATTCGCCTTTTGGAGATCTCGTAATCGTATCAAAACGGCGCTTTAGTGCTACTTAGGAAATGTCAGTCTGATACTTCAACTATTTCACCACCTACCTTAAGAAATGTTCGGAAAACGCCTATAGATATATACTGGAAAATTGTAACGGTGCGCCCAACTTCTCACTTAAGTACCTGCCGCAAATGCAACCTGTGTGCTATAAACTCGCTTTAACTCGATACCTTCAGCAACATTCAAAAATGACACGTCCATTGCCTAAAAGTATGGCATGTGCCTTAACTCAATACCACCAAATGATCAAAATAACTATATTTCAGCATGCATTGGCACACAAACTCTTCCGAGTTATCCTTTCTCTAGCAGTCAGCCATTTGCGCGCTTGCTTATTAAGCAAAAGTGAAGTAGACACGCCTGTGCGCCTAAAAGTCGGTTAATGCACTTTAACTGTTAGAAGCGCCACCTAATGCCACAGTAACTTCCTTCAATGCACTTCAACAACTTCAACTTTTCAGCAAAAATTAAAATGTAACATATTGAAGCCAGCAGCAAAGTGCAGCGCCTACATGTAGGCAGAGATAAAGCACATCAGCCGGTGCTTCAGCTATCGCAAATGACATATGTAGGTGAAATATGGCAATTTTTATGCCAACATATTTATAGTGGCTCTGCTGAATAAAAGATTTTACAGTTTTTTTCATGCAATGAAAAATATATACTTCACACACCTCTCACTCACGTTCTCCAACCCACATTCAAACACCCACCATAACACATATACACATTTTCCGTGGTTTCCTCTTCACTTTATTCGATCGCTTGCGCGCATCCTTTCATGCGACTGTCATTCGCAGGAAGTCTCTATATGGTAAAAGTTGATACTCTTGAAGCATACATCTGGGCGTGCATGTGGATGATATGTAGACATGCATATGAAAATGGTATATTGAAACAAAGCCAAGCAAATACTAACACACTTTCTATAGATTTGCTTTATTTACATAAATTCAGCGCCCCATCATCCGCGCTCATCGCAGCACATGGCATTACCTACATCTAGGCGCAATGACTTGTGCGCCGTTCATTGTGTCTATTTAAATAGAACAAGTCATGTTAAACATAACGCAAATGCTCTTTCCGCAATGTAGGTATGATTGTGTAAAACGTAGGAAGTGTGGAAAATATGCATACGCCAGCAACTGTTGCATATGCATAGGCGTTGAAGCAGTATGTGTGTGTAAAATTATGCCTGCATATATTTGCATGTGCTAACATTGCAAGTGGAAAATTGAAATTTCGTTAGAGTGAAACTTTCGAAAATGGCGCAGAAGCGATGTGTAGTGATTGATGGATTTTAGGCATTACTGGGTAATCGGTTCACCACCTAGAAATATTACATGTATAATAAGTTCGATGAACATTTTTGCAAATATGGTAGGAGTGAAGTTTTATAAAGTGCTATGTATTAGTAAAATTCAAAGCATAGGCAACTCTCCTAGCAAGTGAGTACTGGGTAACCGGTTCTGTAGTGAATTCATAGTTCATCAGATAAATTCCGACTACAGACCCTATATTTGTCACTATTCACTCTAGTCATTTCAGAAATGTAGAGAAATTATCAAATCATCTCGATTCCAAGGAGAGCGATGAATGAGGCAGGAAGAATCATAAGACTCATATGGCACAGCTGCACCAGCAAAGATTTTGTATGGCGTGCACTCACCATTAATCTCATTAGTTAAAGTATTTCGTTGGCATGTTAACCCATTTATAAACGCGTGTGGTTACCTGGTACCGAATTTTGTTTCAACGAGAATTTTTTTTTTTTTGTTTTATACACTAATTGAGGAATATCCCTTTCTTTTATTACTCTCAGCACTCACAAAATTTCGAAAGCCAACAAATCCATTAAAAAAAAAAGTGGTTACCGCTTAACCGGAGTCGTTTGCCTATAAAATTATGGTTCTTTTAATGCATATTTATAATTTATGAATCTTTTTCGCTTCATTATTCTCACAAACTACGATGCATCCAGTGCTAAGAAATAAAAAAAATTCGTGGTTACCCGGTAACCAAGTTTGTCCTCCTATGAAATTAAACTTTTTTTATGCATGCTTGTAAATCTCCCACCATTATTCTCGCTGCCTATAATCGAAATTTACCATACCCATTTAAAAAATACGCGGTTACCGGTTAACCGGATTCTCTTTTCTATGAAATTATAATTTTTCTTATGCATATTTAAGTATATAAATATCTTTTTCAAATAATTATCCCCACTGTAATACATCGAAATTACTAAGAAATTCATTTTAAAAATAAGTGGTTACTGGGTAACCGGATTCAAGTTCCTATGAAATTAAAATATTATTTTCACTACAAAACATCCATAGTTAAGAGATCCATTTTAGAACTAACTGGTTACCGGTTAACAAGGCTGGTTTTCATTTCAATTTTATTTTCTTTTATGCGCTTATTTAGAATTTATTACTAATATATTTTTCTATTACTATTCTCAGCTTGCTTTGCATTTCGTAAGCCAAGAAATCCATTTATAAAGACAAATGGTTATCGGGTAACCGGTAGCACTACAAAGTATAGTCATCAAAACACACTTACTATTTGTTGGCTGTTATTGACTAAGAGTATTACGAGGGGTGCCTTTTATATGTCGGGATTAGAGAATAAAAACAAATTTTAATCATCGAAAATCACTTTATTGTTTTTCAAAATATTCTCCATGAAGATCTATACACTTTTGCATGCGTTTGAACCAATTGTCGAAGCACTTTTGCCCCTCTGAATAAGGTACCTCCAAAACATGCCTTCTGAATGCCGCAACCGCTTCTTCAGGTGTCAAAAAACGTTGACCTCTCAGTTTGTTTTTTACGTACGGGAATAAAAAGAAGTCATTCGGTGCCAAGTCAGGACTATACGGCGGATGACCCATTAATTCGATGTTTTGGGTGCTCAAAAATGCAGTTGTTTGAGCCGATGTGTGAGAGCTCGCATTGTCCTGGTGAAGAGTGATCGGTCTTTGGCGATTGGTTTTTCTAACTTCTTGGAAGACAACTGGCAAACAAATGGTTGTGTACCACTCAGAATTTACTATTCTGCGTCGTTCTAGTGGTACGGTTGCGACATGTCCAGTTTTTCCGAAAAAACAGGCGACCATTTGCTTGGAAGTGCTTCGTGCGCGAACAAATTTTGTTGGATTTTGCTCATCTTGAAACACCCATACACTCGACTGCTGTTTACTTTCGGGCTCATACGCGTAAATCCATTATTCATCACCTGTCACGATGTCATAGACGTGTTTCGTAGCCCCGCGATCGAATTTTTGACAGTCAAATGTTTATGCAATATTGAATGTATGCTAGTTCCACTAATGCCTAAGTTTGTCTCAATCTCACGATAGGTCACATGACGATCTTGTAATATCAGTTCGCGCACAGCATCAATGGTTTTCGGAACAACAACTGATTTTGGACGTCCTTCACGAAATTCGTCTTGGAGTGAACTACGACCACAATTGAATTCACCATACCATTGAAAAACACTGGTCCTTGATGGAGGTTCATCGCCAAAAAATGAATTAAGTTCATCCATGCAATGTTGCTGAGTTAATCCACGTCGAAAGTTGTAAAAAATAATCGCACGAAAATGTTCACGATTTAATTCCATTTTTGGACCGAGAAGAATCTTTTAAGTTAATGTAAACAACACAAATAGCGCTGGTATTTCAAAACGTTCTGAGTACGTAAAAGCCAAAAATGTCAAACTTTGCGATACAGCTGTCAGTTGCCAGATTGCAACACCAGGGTTGCCAAATCCCGACATATAAAAGGCACCCCTCGTATGTAGGTGTTCTGAAATAATGTTTGCCTGTAGCTCTCGTTTTTTACAACTTCCAATAAAAAAAATGTATGCAAAATTAAATGGTTACCCGATCGAAAACTTTTTCTTCTGAAGAAACTACTCAAATACACACAGAAATGTAACCTTGAAGTATAAACAAAATTTAAAGCATGTAGTGTTTTTTAAAAAGTAAATGGTTAGCGAGTAACCGGTTTTTTCTGCCCTGAAAATATCATTTCTTGGCTCTTATTTCAAAGAAGATTAAATTGGAATAAGAAGAGGTCATTACTGATTTCAGTCGCTATATTTTTTCTCGCATTCCTCGATAAACTTAATTCATCTTAAAATGTTTCCTTTCTTCAAATTGCTTACAAGTAATCGTTATGTAGTTATTGGGTAACCGCTTTTCGCTCTGGAGCATCACTTGGCTTTTTGTTGATAAAAGTCGAATTTGGAGTAAAAGAAAGCTCACTAAACTCACTCTTGAATTTCCATATCTTCCATTTTATCAGTTTTTTTAAGTAAACGGTATGTGTGATAGTTATTGAGTAACCGCTTTTCGCACCTTAGAATTTGTCACATTCACAGAACTTTTTTGTTGATAAAAGTTGAAATTGGAGTACAAGAAAGCTCACTAAACTCACTCTCGAATTCCCATATCTTCCATTTTATCAGTTTTTAAGTAACAGTTACTGAGTAACCGCTTTTCGCTCCTTAGAATTTGTCATACTTACCCAAGTTTTTCGTTGATAAAAGTCAAAATTGAATTAAAAGAAAGCTAACTAAAGTTATTCATTCACCACATTTTGTATTTCACCAGTTTTTCTTAAGTAACCGGTATGCAGTTACTGAGTAACCGCTCTTTGCTAACAAAAACCGAAATTTAAGTTAAGAGAAAGCCCACTAAAGCCGTCCACCTCACTCCTTTTACCATTATTCATATTATTTTTCACAAGTAACCGGTGCAAAAGAACTCGTTACTTTCGACGCAAATACTCATTGCCATGTAAACTTGATGACAACTTCAACCGCATCAAATCATGTTAAACAATGACAGTTTGCCATTCAGTATTTATGCAATCATAAGCCCCATATGCAACAAAAGTAAGGAGAGGAAAAATACAGTAACAACAATAAAATCAAAATACATTAACAACAACAACAATGCCATCAACCATAAATTCCCATTTCAACTAGTTGTAGCGGATATGAAGGCGCGGAAGCGCGAAAAATGCATGATAAAGTTGTTTGTGAGAAGCGGAAATGGTGAAAGAATATTTTATGCGCATATGAAAAGCTTTTCAATATTTATTTTTTTTTGTTGCACAACTTTTTTTGTTGTATGAAAAATTTAGCTTTTCTTTTGCATGAAAATATTTTTTTGCGTGAATTTTTTCTAGCATAAAAAATTGCTTTGCACAGGCATAATTGCTTTTTTATACAAAAAAGACACACAAAAAAATATTTCTTATAATATTAAAAAAACAAGTTCGTATAAGCTTTATGTGAAAAATAAAATATATTTTGTTCCAAAAAGTATTACACAATTAAAAGAAAAAAATATTTCGCGAGAATTTAAAAAAAGGCAAATATATTTTGTGTCTGAAAGTATTATTTCGATTACAAATACTTTTTGCTTGCACGCGCTGCGCTGTTGTTTAAAAATATATATTCGCTTATACGCCTAAAAGTATGCAACGTTGCACTGATTTCTGAGTATTTGTATTTCAGTAGTACTTCATAGCTGCGCGCATACATTTTCAGTTCGCTTGTACTTGAATACAAAATGCATAGGGCAATGAATTTATTAGCAGCCTTTAAATATGCAAACTTAAAGTGGAGCCAGTTAAAGTGGAGAACAGCTTGAAAGTAGGCAAACTCAATATACGACTTTTTAGCAAACCGAATGCGAAGCAAAGTTTTTGAAGTGAAGTTCTTATTTTATTTCTAAAAAATATTAAAATTAAAATTCAATAAGTAAGGCTTCATACCAATTTGAATTAGCCATCGAATTTTATAATTTTTTATGTATTCTCAAAGAAATTTCATATTTCCCATAATCCGTTTACCTACCATTCCGCTGGCATACAACAGTTAAAGATGTAAACGAGTCCCTTTATCAAAAGGAGTTTTAAGTAGACGCTCTTCTGGACATTGAGGGAGCTTTTAATAATGTCCTCTCGGAGGCAACCACTAACTCTGTGGATAAACTGGTGGTCGGAGCCGACCTTATCGGGTTTATCTACAAAATGCTTAGCAACAGAATGGTCGTGGCAGAGTGGGGATGGGGGCCGGCGTCTCTCTCCGCCGTCAGGTGGGTAGGGGTACTCCGCAAGGCGATGTTTTCTCACCATTGCTCTTAGTAGTCGTTGTCAATGACTTGCTGGGCGAGCTGGTGACAAGGTGCTGCAGAGTGATTGCTTACGCGGAAGACGTGGCGCTAATAGTTAGACGGAAGCTTCTAAATCCTCTGTATGATTTAATACAGGTATACCTAAACGCGGTTGTTAGTTGGGTAGCGAACTTATGCGGCCTATCGGTAAATCCTCTCAAGCGAAACTCGTCTTATTTACAAGGAAATATAAATTACCAAGAGCTCTACTTTCCTCAATAGGAGCTGCTCCTTTGGTGTTTTCCCTAATTCTTCTGAATGAAGTTGCAGCTCAAGCGAACCCATTTGGACAACGTACAGGAGATTGACGAAGCTGTGAGTGCTGAAGGGGTTTACTGCGAAGGATAAGCAACGTTGATTCCAATCATGAAATCAACGTCGTAACGCAATACTGAGGAAAGACTATTGCGCAGCTGCACAATAAAATTATACTTATGACTTTACTTGCTTGGATTTTATTCAGAGATTTTCGAAAATTATCTACCACACCTCGTAAAGTTAGTGATACACTTTGGCAGAAAGAACGGCTTGCTTTCACTAGTATTAGGCGAAAACATTACGGCATCGAATGCCCGAGCGACGTAATGTAACCGGTCGTTTAATGTTCAAGTCACACTCCTTCTTAGTTAAAAACTCTATAGAAATTTTGATTTTGAAGGTCAAATTACCTTAAAGTAATCTCTACTAGATTCTAAGTCAGCTTAGATTTCTTTTTTATAATAATAACTCAACCACTACTCTTCCTTCGTTCAACCGATGCGTGAGACGTAGTTCGCATGGTGTATGACACATTTTTTCTTTGAGGCTGGGCCCAAAAAGGCAGGCGTTTGTTAAGCAACAACAAAAAAGACTGCATCAGCTGCATAAAAATCTTAAGAGATACAATCGTCAATCTTTGAAGTATTTTTTTCTTATCAAATCACTGGCTTCGACGAGCCAGATTCCCTTCGCTTACTTATAGCGGTCGGAAGTGAAAGATCATCTTATCCCTTCTCGATGTGCACAACTCTCAACTTCCGAGACACACAGCCATGCAGGAGCCTTCAACCAATACAAAACTGTGAAGGTAACAAGCGGTCTGCTGATTCTAATATATTCTAATAATGATAAGCCTTGAGCTCGTGAACTCCAAGCAATACGGAGGTCGTTTGAAAAGTCCATGCAAAGTCAAAGAGATGACACTACTGGGGCATATCGAGGTTATGTTTGGAAGAATACACACCAAGTTTCAGTCAGATCGGTCTATTTCTTTGTGTTTGGCATTCATTTGAATTGGGGAGGTTGAGTGATTTTCCTTTTTCATCACGAGAACGCACCAGCTCACGCCTCAGCAGTTGTGGTCGCAAAATTAATGGAAATAGGGTTCGAACTAGTTTCACATCTCCCCTACCTGGTCATAGTGATATTGCTGGGAACTGCGAAGCTGACGAGGTGGCCAGACAAGGGACCTGTTGGGTAGTGTGCCCGTGAAGGGAGAGGATCGAGATCCCCTTGACAACCTGCGCTCTACTCCTGGAAGGATGAGCTTTGCACCAGCTCAGCGAGCGCTGAGCAAATACACGAACGTGTAAGGTCGCGAAATCCTTCTGGCCACGTTTGGATCGGAGGCGTTCGAGCGATATTCTGAGGATGACAACATCTCAGCTCTCGAATTTTGTGGGCATCCTCACGGGCACTATCCGCGAGGAATACATGCCGTGAAACTCGGAATTACTTCGAGTTCTTTTTACGTCTGCTGTATTGAGGATGAGGTGGAATCATCTCAGCACCTGCTCCTTAGCTGTCCCGTCCTCGCGGGACTAAGATTTGAGCATCTTGGTTCTCACTTCTTTTCTGCCTGCTGACATAGTAGGTTTTGATATCAAAAATCTGATGAACTTCATCAGCAGCAAATTAGTCACCGTTCATAGTCCACAAATACTCAACCCTCCTTTTCGTCCTATCGTTTCTTCCCTTTAATCTCCAGACTTGCTTCCTTGGGATCCCTCGGACTATTACTTATTTCCCAATTTGGCGGGAGAAAGATTTCATTCAAACGAAGAGGTGATTGCAGAAACGGATGACTCTTTTTTAGACTTGGACGAATCCGATAAGTCGGAAGGCAGCAACAAACTAGAACAACGTTGAACGAAGTGTATAAGTTTAAAAGAAGACTATGCCGAAAAATAAAACAGGTTCTCCACAAGCAATGAAATAGTTTTTATTTTTGCACTGACTTTTCAAACTACCCTCCTTTTGTGTGAGCTCAATTTTTGAAGATATCAGACTAGTCTTCCACTTTAAAAATGAGCTACAAAATTTATGGCTTTCATGTGAATTATTCATCTCGACTAATTGGAAGAAAAGTATTCCACTTGTGGCCACATAAAAAGTTTTTAAACTCCAAAAAAATCTACATCAATAATATTATAACTTAACCGCAACACAAGGGAAACATAGTGCGCCAATTTATCGAGCTCGCGACTCTTGCAATTTGTATGGCCATAAATAGTTGTGTTACAACAAGCGCAGTGGCAATAAAAGTGAAAATACTTCAATAGAAAGGAGACAATAAAAGCACTGGCAATATACAGTACAAGTAGCAACAATATAAGTTGCCAAACTGAGGCATTTGGGCAACAATGTTACGCCTGCAAATATGCAGTAAAATGTCAAACAATGCAAAGAACAATTGGCCAGGTGCCCAGGCGAGGGAATATCGAGTTGCCAAGGGCAGGTGAGAGAAAGTGAGGTACGAGGGAAGTTGATAAATAGAGAGAGAGAAAGAGAGGGAGAGAGAGAGAGATAGAGGGGATGGAAGAAAGAGGGAAAATAGAGTAGGAATAGAAAGATTTAGGGAAAAATTCACAGGATAAGGACAGGAGGAGGTACAGATCGAGGTATGAGGTATAGAAAAAACTGGGCACAAGGAAAGCAGAGCTACGTCAGAGTGATGAAAGAGGAAAGGGAGAGGCAGCTGCCAATAGTTAAGCACCCTACGTAAGCGAGAGCAGAGTACACATGTCGAGATTATGCAGGTATTGTTGGCCCAAGTACGGATGGCCTTTACCAATTTAGGGTTTTCTTCTTTTTTTACCCAAAATATTGTTCTGCAAATGTTTGCTTGCTACCAAAAAATTATATTACAGCAACATATTTTTGCCAAAAGAAAAATTCCAAACCATAAAAACAAAAAAGCATTCAGCTGAGTGTATCAACATTTTAGGCGACTTGGCTGCCAAAAAGTAAAGCTGTTCCAAAACCAAAAACCGTAAACTGCATAAATGTATTTCGCAGTAAAATTATGGCCAAACATATTGCAACATTCTTGTAAGGTAATAAAATACAAGTTTAGTACCGCAAAAAAATTGCGCATGAAATAGCGTTAAAGCCACATGAGTGGAGCGGCTAGGGGTCGCAGTGAGAGCAGCAACAGTTGCGCACAAAAATAGCAAACTCACAAAACAAATTATGTATGGTAAAGTAAAAAGAGTAACATTTGTTGCGTTCTTTACATTTTGCGTAATAAATGAAATTAAAAATAAAACCAAAATAAAAATTAACTTTGTTTCATTATAAAATTTATATTCAAAAGTTCTTAAGCAACAGTGCCATGCGTAAATCGGAGGGCAAGTTCTATACCTACCAGCGCTCAACCAAAATTCGATGCTGAGTCTACCTGCGCTTGCCCCCAAAATTCGAGAGGTAGTCGTTGTTGCAACCTGAAATCTGGTTTCTAACTTAATGAAATCTTAATGGAAACTCTAGAAAAATTGTCCTTCTGAGGAAAGCGAATATTTCAAAGATTTTAGGATAAAAAAAAATATATATATATTTGAGAAATTACTTGCACAAACACAATAAGATATTTTCCCTGCTTTTCCACTCTATCCGGCCGGCGGAATTTCACTGGCGTCTAAGGCTTCTACCTTCGAAATAGTATAGAGAATTAGAGATGTTCTCCTGGAAACTTCATTTACACCACCTACAACATGAAAATATAAGAAGACTCTGTCATCTACCCGACTTTACCAGTGGGTCCCAGACAGAGATCCTCGGTAAAATTGTATGATAGTCCCAAGCCCATCTCCTCGATAAAAGCAGTCCCAAATAAGTAAATTCTCGTTAACAAACCTCAGCCACAGGGCTGAAGCTGGCGGATGGCGTCAATGCAGAAAAACATTCATACGACGTCTACCACGCCATGGACGCCATTTCGGGATGTTTTGAACGCTCCTGCTCTGAAGGTATTCAATACAATATCTGTACGTGCTGGCGGAGGAAGGACAAAAAGACCACTGCCTTGAAGAGGCAGAGTAGAGACAGATTTGAACGATTTTTTAATTTCTCTTCAGTGTCAGTTAGTGCGAAAGAGAAATTACAGACGATTTCTTGAGAACGATCAAACCCGAAAATTGGCTACTATGCCTATAAATAAGGATAAGAAGAAAAATAATTATAGCGAGATATAATAACCAAAATCTAAGGCGAAGTTTGGAGCTGTATTTGAAGTCGTAATATTTTTTCCTTTTAATTTCAGCAACAGTTGTGAGGTGTGAAGTGTAGAAAAAAGTGGGCAGGAGCGAAGATGAGCTATACGAGAGTGATGAAACAGGCATGAGTGAGGCAGAAACGACTGTCTATTGTCACTACACAATGTAGAGCGGATCAGCCAATCCTTTTTACAGCAACATTTTCTATGCCTTTTCTTCAAGGGCTAAAAGCTGACAAGTTGAAGATTTGTTAGAATTTTGAACAAAGTAAACTGTCCCAAGTGAATCTTAGAACTTTGTGATCGTTATCGGGTAAATGGCGCTATGACCACAACTCCAACACCACAACTCCGATAGAAATAATTCTCAACTAGCATCCAATCAAAGCAGTAGTAAGAAACTCAGCCAAAAGATCTGCTCTAAAACTGAAAATGTTAACACAATTCTCACAGAGGCTTTCTGGTCACAGCAATATTCTGGATTCAAGCGGTAGGTTAGACTACATCATTCCACGAATTAAATTTGGCAAAAAGTCTATTGTCATTATAGAGCAAAATAGATGGCAGAAAGGTCTAGAATCCACATTCCATTCATACAATTTCTTTACAGATGGGACTAAAATGGCGGAAGGAATAGAAGTGGCTAGAAGAAGTCTTTTAGACCCTCTAATTACTGTAATATATTTCAAGCTGAAATCTATGCCGGAACAAAGGCAGCTGAATTGGTTCTGAAATTAACTTCTCTTAGCCAGAGCTCTCAATACATGGGATCTTTTAGCCTGAGTGTTTTCGGAGCCACCAAATCTCTTGGTGCTCCTTGGCTCGACCTATTCAAATTTCAATTCTAACTCCTCTTAGAACTCAGACAAACATTTTCATTGATAACCAAGCGGCCGTTAAAGCATTTATGGCTCCTCGGACTAACTCGGAATGTGTTCAACAATGCAAATCCAAATTGAACGAGCTCTGAATAGCAGGACACAAAGGAATAGAATGAAATGACAGAGCCGATGAGCTCGCTAAGGCAGCTATTCGTTTGCCGAGATTGAGCACGTCAGACATATACCGCTCACTATCCTTTCCGAAAACGGCACTAAATGGGGAACTAGCTTTAGAAACAAAATTATGGTAAAGGCTTGGAATACGAAAACTACAAACTTTATTTTATCATTTCCTAGAAAAGACTCCAAAATATTGATTAGAGTATTGACGGGACACTGTCTCCTCCACATCACGTAGCCAACATACTTTGCATCCTTGAAGGATATTGCTGATAAAAGACTGAACGCCTCGCGAAGACGTGTATTGAGAATTATATAAAATAATATCCTCGACTCCAAATACATAGCATTATAACACAATGGGCCTTAGAGGTCTAAGTGAGATCTTTTTGCAGATCAGCCAGCACTAACTGACCTGTTTATGTAAGAGCTGACTTGGGCAACTAATTAAATTCATCCATTGAGATCGTACTTACGATCAAAATCAAGCTTAGCCTATTTCACATGCGTTGCAGTTCTCAACATGCTTATGAAAAAATTGATAGACATCCCATGTGCTTGGAAATCTTAAGTAGGTTCTTCTAAAGAGCAGCATTTACAGTAAATGCACTCATTTTCCAGTTCAGATCAACTCCACGCACTCTTAAATGCCAACTAGCACTCGCCTCTTTCTAAGCCAAACAGCGAGCGGACCCTGTTTCCTTCTAACATAACTTCTCGATGACTTCACTGGAGCCTCAATCAAGCCGTCATCAGCAAATAGAAATAATTAAATTCACGCTGATGCTTGAGAGCGACTTGAAATATTTATGGAAGTGAAATAAGCAAGGAGAGGTCACCAACTTAATGAGTCGTATTTTATGATTAGCAAAAATTAGCTTCAGCTTCGGCCAGGTTAGACCACCTCATTGCGATAGAGCTTCAAAGATAACTTGTACCATAAAGTGTTCTAATAGACTCACCATTGCTAGATATTGAGTTCCATGCTAAATATCGAGCTCCATTCTAAATATCGGGCTCCATTCTAAACGCTTTTTCACAATAAGTACGAAAGAGTGCCAGAAATATTATGAGATGATTTTTCCCAATCAGCCAACTACATGGCATCGATTTTTTACAAAAATTACTACTGCAAATAACTACAAATAATAGAAAAAAGTTGTATTTTAATAGTTCTCGCCAGATGTATTTCAGCCATGTAAAATTCTCTGCCGTTTATAGGTGGCATAAAACTGTAGGTCCCTTCATTCGTAGAAAAACATCAAGACGCACCACACAAATCCGAGAAAGAGCTCGTCTAAACACCCAACTACATAAAACATTCAAGATTTAGAACTCAATTATCAAAAAGGTAAGCAAAATCACTAAAAAAAAAAGTAAAAAGCAATTCGCACTTCTCAACTTCTTTGCTTCCCTCCTTATTTCAAACAAATATACGGGTGCACCTTCAGAAGCAGGCTACGCACCCGCACGCACCCTTTTCAAAATCAATTATCCCATATTAACCGCTTTTTAATTCAATATCATACTCGTATTCCTCGCTCGTTGGCATTCATTAAGCATGACAAGCGGTTAAATTGATTTTTTCTCTCGCGTATATTCTGTGCGTGTTTAGTCGTAAAATTTACTTATTAAAATGGCTTAAATATTATTAAGCAATTGAAAAATTAAAATCCTCTGCTTCTGTGAAAAATTGGGGTTGTCTTTGGTGTGATCAATGACAGCTTTATTAGGGTTAAATTTTTGGCGGTGAATTAGTATGCGGAAAGCGTTCAAATTTCTGATACGAACTGCGGTAAATATTCATGGTTGCCCCACTTGGTAGTAAAAGGTGAAGGAGAGCAACTTGAAATGGGTAATTGTGGTAGAACTGATGCATTGAAATATGCAATTAAAAAGTTGTTGATTAAATATTTTTTAAGTATAGTAATGAAATACATGTTGGAATTGGCTTAAATTGTGCTTGTTTTGAGGAAAATTTTTGAGAGACACTTTAAGTTGTCAACAGCAACAAATTTGCATGGCATTTCTTTTTGCTTTACAACAAAAAATTAAATAAAAGTAATATTTAAACTATGTTTTGTATAGGTAACCAAATATAAGCTTGCTAAGAGCTGCCAAATAGTTAATGTAGCGGGGGCAAAATTTCTTATATTTTAATTTAAAATATCAAAAATTTCATTCTAAATTATAAATGCGTAAAAAATTTGTAGTAAATTTAATTTTCATTTTAATTAGGTCTATTAATTAAAATCTAAGCCTTAAAGCATTTTTATACAAAAAATACATATTAAAATGTTTTTTTTAAATAAAACTAATTAAATTTTCCTTTTGAGATATGTGTTTTTCTTTGAAATTTTAACACTTAATTAAACTAATGCTATGGCAAGGCATTTTTATATACAAAAACAATATTTCAAAATTTGTTTAAAATAAAACTTTTTAAATTTTTTCTTTTTTTGAGAATCTTATTTTTCTTTGACATTTTAAGGAAGACATTTTTATACATAACGTAACATAATACGTGTTTAACGTTTTTGACAAATTTAAAACTTTTTTTTTGAGAACTTTTTTTTTGAAAGTTTGGCACTAAAATAATCAAATGGTAGAAGGGGCTTTTTTATACTTAAACGAAAAACTATATTATATTTTTCTTTCAAATTTTGACACTAAAACTAATAAATGTTTAGAATAATTTATTAAAAATTGTTTAAAAAGAAAACTTATTTGAATTTTTCTTTTCAGAAATGTTTTTTTTTTCTTTGATATATTAGCATTCAATTAATTTAATGGTATGGAAATACATTTTTGTACAAGAAATTCATTAAAAAAAAACTTTTTGTTTTTAATAAAAACTTTTTTTTAAATAAATTTTTTTTTAAACCAAATTTTTTTTTAATTTTGCCACTGGTTGGATTGGTTGGTTAGAGTGGTGATTCAGCCAGAATCCAACTAGCGCTTCCGCACCATTTTGTTGCCACATCCTCGTTACCAAATTGTTTAACAGTTATTTGCAGCAGGACTATATCCAGTCTGTGCGGTTTAGGAACCTTATTAGGTTGTTGACGTCTAAGCCAGACAGTTGCTCGAGACTCTCGAACAGCGGTTTGCCCAGGGTTAACATTCTGTCCTTCCATAGGGCAGGGCATTCACAGAGGAAATGGAAGATTGTTTCTTTTTTCTCCGGTTGTTTACAACTGTGACAGTATGTGTTGTGAGGGATGCCCATTTTGGCGGCTTGTTCTCCGATAGATCAGAAGCCAGTTATGACTGCCGTAAGTCTGCAGGTGTCCCGTCGTTTCATGTTTATTAATGTCGACGATTGCTTGAGGTTGTAGGTGGGCTATAACGTTCTGCTGATTTTGCATTTCGTCTGGTCTCTCCATCTACAATCTGCAATTCGAAGGTATTTTAGGGAAATTGCGTTCTTGACCGCACCTAGTGGAGTGAATACTGGTACTGCAAGAGCGCTATTCATGGCAGATCCCCCTCTTGCCAGTTCATCAGCTTTTTCGTTACCTTCTATGTTCCGGTGTCCCGAGACCCAAATTAAGGTTACTCTATGGTTTTCACTCAAGTTGGTGACCCTATTCCTACTTTGAATTTTGCCACTAAATCAATAAAATAGTAACGAAGGCATTTTTACCCACAAAAAAAATTAAAAACTTTATTTAAATAAAACTTTTTTTTTTGAGAAATTAAATTTTTTTTTATTATTTTTTATTATTATTATTTTTATTATTATTTTTATTATTATTTTTATTTTCTTTGAAATTTTGACACTAAAACTAATACAATTTATATAAAACGATATTTTAAAAAATGTTTTTAAAATAGAACTTTTTTAAATTTTTCTTTTGAAAAATGTATTTTTTTTTTGAGGTTTAACACTAAATTAATCTAATTTAAAATGAATCTAAATTAATCAATTTTGCACAAAAAAATTAGAATAAACTAATTTTAAATAAAACTTTTTTTGAGAAATTATAATTTTTTTTAATTTTGGCAATAAAGTTTTATACAAAAAGATATGTAAAGAAATGTTAAAAAAAAACTTATTTTAAGCAAAAATTTTAACAACAAAGAATTTCCCAACCAAAATGTGGGGGTATTTATTTCATTTTTAAGTTTTACTTAAAAAATGTTCCATTGTCGCAAAGTAAAACTCATCAAAAAATATCTTTGCAGTGCATTTATTTTATACTTAATTTCTGCGATGAACTGTCAAAAAATTTAGATTTTCAAATTTCTATATTTTTTCTAACATTCTGGATTTTCTTCTTGAATTTTCTGCCAAGAACGCGAGAACGCAGTGCATTAATTTTATTTTGCATTTTTGCTAGGAATTAAAAAAATTAATTCTTAAATTTTTAGATTTTTTCAAATATCCTCAAGTAAATTGAATTTTCCACCAAGACTTTGTTTTAGCCATGCATTTATTTTATGCATATTTTTTGCTACGAATTAAAACAAAAAAATTTAAATTAAATTATTAAATTTTTTTAATTGAACTTTTCAATTAAAATTAAAAACAAAAAATTAAAATATCAACGCGTTTTTTACTTAAGCTACTTCCAATTTTCGCAAAATCAAACTCACAAAAAATATTTTTGCTGCGTATTTATTTTATTCTTCATTTTTAAAATGAACTGTCAAAAAAGTCAGATTTTAAAATTTTTAGATTGTTTCTTTCAAATGAATTTTCCACCAAAAATTAAAAAAAAACTTTGCCTGTATTTCATGGGGAAGAAAATACTAAACGGAAACATCATTTGAATTAAATTTTTTTACTTAAATATCTTTAAGCATTTTTAAATTTTTCTCGCAATTAGTTTTGCACCCAAAAAATGCACTGTGCCTACGGCATTTCCACGCCAGCTGGTTATGACAAGTTCTATGTTGATGCTTTTTTTTTTGCCGCACGCCTGCAAGTGAGCGTGCTAATATGCGTTGGAGAGCCTGCGAACATGTGTGCGTGTGTGCATGTGAGGCCGAATGTGCGTATGAGCCTTTGATGAAGATTAAAGAATATTTGACAGCGGTGGGCACAGCTCCCACTCACGAAACATGACATCGCAAAGGCATACATATAAACGGATATAAACGCACATACATTCATACGTACATCATACATAACTATATTCTCACAAATACATTCACATACAAATACATATGCATAGCGAATTAATGACCGTCGGCATGATAAATGAAACGCCGGCAAGCGAAACGGTTGCCATGATACACATACACTTGCACCACTTGCACAAAAATCAAGGACATTCTTGGGCGACGCTTACACTCACCAATGCGAGCCTCTGTCAAATCCTCAACATTCTTTCTCATTTCGCTCTATTAATTTTTGCGGCTACATGTCGCCAGTTTTTTGCGACAAACATTGGGAATAGGATTTTTGTTTTTAATTTTTGTGTTTTTTTTTGTATTGTTGTAATATTTTCATTGTTCTATCGTCTGCAGTCATGTCTGTTCGTACGTTCATTTTAGTTATTCCCAAAGGCGGACTAAATATTCATTATGCGTGACAGCGTACACGAGCAGTGGCTCTAAAACATGAGAAAGATTTTAGAACCAACATTTGTCTAGTCGGTCTACTTTTAGACAAAGAATTTGCATTATTCAAAAGTATTTTCTGTTTGTCACAAAAGGGAAACTCACCTTTTCACGCAGCATATCACGTATGCGGCCCGCCTGATTCTTAGAGCGATGCAGTTCGAGCTGAAGTTCCAGACAGCGTTCTTGCCAGTTAATCTAGAAATTTAAATGGTGAGGGAATTTAATTTTGAAATTTAGAGAAATACTATCAATAAGAGCATCATGCGAAAATAATTATTAATCAATTTAAAGAATTAATTAAGGACATTTTTAAACAAACAAAATATTGCAAAATGTATTTAAATAAAACTCCTTTATTTTATGTTTTTTCTTTAAAAATTTGTCACTAAAATTAATCGATTGATAGAGAAGGGCTTTTTATATACATAAACAAAAAGTTATAATAAAAAATGTATTTAAAAAAACTTTTTTTATTTTATTTTTTTTTCTTTGAAATTTCGACACTATATCGAATAAAATTTATACAAAAAGATAAAAACTGGTTTTAAATAAAATTTATTTAAATTTTTTTCTTCAGAAATGTATTTTTCTTGTAAATTTTAACACAAAATTAATCTAATGGTATAGAAAGGCATTTTTATACAAAAAATATATTAAAAAATTTATTTTAAATAAAACTTTTTTTTGAGATATTAAACTTTTTTTTTAATTTTGGCACTAAAATTTTATACAAAAAGATGTTTAAATTTTAATATAAACTAAAAAAAAAGTAAAAAAATGTAATTCGAGTCCCTGTTTGCTTCTATACGGTTTTAATTTTAGTGAGTAAAATTGACTCAGTGAATGTTTAAATTTTTGAGCTGTAATTTACTTAGTCATATTTAGAAACTACTTTTTTCTTTTTCCTTTCATAAAGTTTTACAAATATTCCAAAATATTCTAAAAATTTCTATAAAATTATTACCTTATCCGGGGAAAACCTTACCGGCTCATCAATCGGATGGTAGGCACAGTTCATTTTACTATTGTTTTTTTACCTCTTATTTTACGATAGCTGCAAACTCTACTACACCGATCATAGTGTAGCTAATATTAATAAATTTCCTCAGTTAAAGTAATGTAAAACCTGGTACCTTCTTAGTCTGTAAATTTAGGTACTCATACCGTAGAAATGTGATGAAAATTTTGTGGAATTCTTTTCATTTTTGTATAAAGTCTGTGACTTGAATTTTAAATGGTTTTCATTAGACAATGAGCTATACTTTTATACAAAAATAATGAACATTAAAAAGAAAAAATTAAAATAGTCAACACTGCTCAAAATATTGGATATTTGTCGATTCCGAAGGGTGACTAATTTGCGATAATGTTAACCGCTTTACGCTGCTGACGAAGTTCACCAGGTTTTTGATATCAAGACCTGCTACATCAGCAGGCATAGGAAAGAAGTGAGAACCAAGACGCTTAAATCTTAGTCATGCGAGAGCGGGGCAGCTAAGGAGAAGGTGCTGAGATGATTCCATTTCATCCTCCATACAGCTGACGCAAAAAGAACCCGAAATAATTTCAGATCTAACGGCGTGCATACCAAGCAGATAGTGCCTGTGGGGACACCAACGAAGTTTGAGCGCTGAGGTTTTGTCATCCTCAGAATATCCATCCCTTAGCTTAACTTTAGTTTGGTAAGCTAAAAAAATCAGATTTAATTAAAGATCTTTTCTTCTTCTTCTTGTTTGGCCCATTAACCATCAAACTATTCGCTTTGTTTCTTCTTCTTCACCACTTAACCGATTTTGGCCGAGATTAACAATGCGCGTCAGTCGTTTCTTACTCGCGCCTATTAGACACACAAAGTGCAGCCAAGTCTTCCTCCACCTGATCTTTCTAACACACTCTTCCTCTGGTACCACTGCCACGCTACCAGCTTTAGCGCATCGAATACTTTAAAAGCCGGGGCGCTTATACTCGTATCCCTTCGGACGACATGATGTAATCAACGGAGCCTCTGGGTCTTTATTCGCTGCACTATGTCTATGTCGTCGTAAAGCTTATATAGCTCATTGCCCCATCGCCTACGATTTGCAAAGTGCAAAAGTTCAAAAAGTCTTTCTCTCAAACACTCCAAGGGAGCCCTCATCGGCTTTTGCGCCATACAATAGGACGAACATAATGAGACCCTTATAAAGTGTTTTGTTCGTCCAAAAAGGGCTTTACTATTCAATTGACAGCGGGCCTGTCGGAAACTTCATTTGATATCAATTGGCGCGAGAGCTTTTTACCAATTCTGACGACGCTGCTGGCATCGAACAACATCATCTTTCACAGCGGTAATCGTTTTGGGGGATACCAAATTCAGACATTGCGGCCTATAGGTAACTCCTTTTCATGCTGTCGGTTGCGGCTTTAAAATCGCTGAAAAGATGGCGTGTGTCGATTCTTTTTTCATGGGTCCTGTCCAAGACTTGGCGTATTGTGAATATGTAGTCAATTGGCGATTTTTCCGGTCCGAAAACATACTGATAAGGTCTAATTCAGTTGGTTGGTGGTGGAATACAGTCTTGCACACAATACGGCCGATAGAACCTAAAGACTTTTACATGCTTCCTAATTGTGTAACCAGGTATATCATCGACTTTCATTGCTATGCATTGTACGGTCAACTTACTGCCACTGACACTTTTATTTCTCGTCGTCTTTCAAATCATTTGTATGAACTTGATTTTAATTAACCAAATAGCAGGTGTGGTATTCAATTTGAGTTTTGGGTGAATGCGGCACATTCACTTTTTGAGATCGCAGATATTTTCGCCGTCTATTTGCATATACAAACTGGAGTTTAGTTAAGTGACGCCTTTAGTTGTTGACCATCATCAGCTCTTGCTTCGGGCTTTAATATGGATTTGTACTCCACCTCGATTAGTGTTGGAGAGCACATTTTCTGTTGCGTTTTACATTTCAGGATTGATCTACAAATTATCTGCAAAATTTTGATCTGGGTTTCTGAAATATACCAAGTGGCTTGTACGGAAAGATCTGAAATTCTGACTGGCAATACAAACAACCCTTAGAGCTTTTACTCCACATCGACCATTGTATGATAGCACAGTTAACATTATGTGTTTCTTTTCTGGTAATAGTCTGATTTTTCGAAACGTACCAATTGATTAATGATATTCTATGCCAAGCAGAAAGAGGTGACATGAAAATGGAACTTAGAACCTTGGAGTGGAAATGAAGAATGGAACCTTTTCAAAGCAATTCGGTGACTTCTTTGATTTTAGTTATAGCGAAATGGATTTAACTATTATTCTGTCCAATCAGCATTGCAACCTGTTGTTAGATGAAATTGGGTTTTCTGAAATATATTATAATATAATAATTATAATATAATAATATATATATTCTCATCTCCAATTTGTTGTATCGCAAAAGCATTGTGACAATTTGTAGACAGCTTTTTGCTATAAGAGACTCGAATTAATACCTTGTCCATGTTGGAAGCTTCTTGAAACATCTAATAGTTTTGGGATCAGCCATTGGTTCAGCTGCTCTTATACTAATATTTGGTTTTCAATCCTATTTCTATGTATATAAACAAAAATTCTGAAGTTTCAAACTCGACGTGTGTAACGCCCTTTGCACCATTCAGGACAAAAGGAATTGAGGATGAAGAATTTTCATTTTATATAATGCACTTAGCTCAAGACCTCACTATTAAACTAAATCCACCTCATATAACTTGTCTAACATTTTTCTTATTATTTGCTGACCTCCAATCATTAGTAACGTTTCTGGGTTTTTCAAGTTAAACACGAAGATGTCCTGCTTTAAATTATACCAGGCAGATCAAAGAATTTCGGGTTCCAAGAAAACAATTTAGATAATAAGACGAAGATCGAACCCTTGTTGCGGAAATAGTTGTTCCTGGTTTACTTTTAACTAAATCGGGAGCCTGTGTGAATGACTTCTGGTATACGGATGCCCGCTCGGTTAATCCATAGAGAAATTCAATTATCCTTTACTCGACTAGGAGGAGCAGATGGGCAGATATGCAAAGCTGTAAGGTTTGAAGTGAGCCTTACCTAACGATTGCAAAACAAGGAAACCAATCTGTTACATAAAGCAATAACAGACGTAAAATATCTATGGTTTTAGGTTATAAGAGTCGATGAGGAAGGTTTAATTTCTTTGACATGAAAAGCAGAAGTACTCTCAGTTAGTTTTTTTGGCAGAAAGTCTGCAAGTCTTAACCAGAAAAATAAAGAACTCAACGCCCTCTAACTGTGCATAGGTATCTTTCAGGTATGTCCTTGTGCGCGTACGCAAGGCGCTTAGCCATCTCTTGAAGGAAACTTTCTTTCAAGTTCATGCCCCTCTCTGTGCGCTTAGTGTTTTAGTTTATACAAATACTAGGTTAGACTAGACTCACCTCTGGCACTGGTTGCGCGTAGTTGTTCACCTGATGCACATCCAAGTGTTCGGTGAGCGTCGAGAAATGCGGCCAAGGCGCATCGGTATCCAAAGCGGCCAGACCGGGATTAATCGTCGCAGTGGCGCTTGAGTCTGACTTTTCCGAAGCGCGACTATCGCTGGCAGTAGGCTTCTTAGCCATAGCACCCGCGTTAGCACTTGCACTACTACTATCAACCGCTGACGCACCACTACTACAGGCACCGGAGCCGGCGCTGACGCTTTGCAACGTTGCCGCGCTTGGTTTTGCCGGTATAGGCGGTGGACGCTGCGCGCGCCGCGGCATTAAACGCGGACTATTTGGCGTCGACTGTGAAACACCGCTACCGCCAGCAACCGCTGCTGTTGCTGCGGAGATGCGCATCGCGGCGAAATTTTCACAATGCGGGCGCGTTAGCGGTATATTGCCGCTAAATGATGTAGCACGTTTGGTGAGCAAAGGCGAGGAATTCAACGATTGTGAGGCATACATAGGTGGCAACGACATTTGTTGTTGTTGTTGTTGCTGCGCGCCACAGTACATCTGTTGCTGCGGCTGCTGCTGCTGCTGTTGGTGTTGTGCGTGTTGCTGCTGGGTATAGTAATGCGTCGCTGATTGCATGTGATGCAAGTGATGATGATGATGCGCTTGCGTCGCCGCCGCCGCCGGAAAGGTATGCAAATAGGCATTGCCATCCTGTGCGCGCATATAGTACGTATGCGCATGATTGCTGAAGTGTTGGTGATGAAAAGCAAATGGTTGTGCGCCAGTCTGGGCAGTAGATGGCGTGACGCGACCAGAGCTAGCGGGCGAAGGCGACGAAGAAGAGGCGGACCGGCGGCGCGCTAGCAGTATTTGCTGTTGCTGTAGATTGGTGAGCGAATCGAAAATTTGCGATAAGCGCCCCGAAGGCACTTCGTCAGACATTTGTGAGCGCGCGGCACCGGAGGTTCAATGGAAAGTGTTTAGCTCAGTTGAATTGCAAGCGTTGGTGGTTAAATGTTAAATGCAAACTCAAACGTAACATGACAAAACTGCAATGAGAAAGAGGCAGAGAAAATTTGTTAAAAGTGGTTAGGTTTCTCTAAAAATATTGGTAGTATATAAATTACAAAAAATGCTTAAAAGTTATTAATATTCTTGCAATAAACTTCTGTCTTCCGGTCACTGGCTGCGGATTACGCGTGCGCAGTAGGAAGTTGCATATTTGGAATTCGAAATGAACCTTTTAATCAGTTGAGTATGGACTTACTATCTGCACTTACACTACTCACTAGAAAATTGCAATGCAGAAATAAACCAATCCCCACCTCATTACGAATTCTGCGCGATATGCTCTTTATTTGCATTGCAAACATTTATCACAAACAAACCTCGCCAATGTGACATTTCAAAGCGATTTCCGCTGCCTGCCTCAACAACAAGCGAAGTGAGCCAACAGGCTTGTCAACAATACTCTCAATGCAAAGTCTTCTCATTCACCGTATCGCATTGTCTCGTATTTCAATAACTGCCAGTAATTTTAAAATTTCCGCTGTGTTGGTAGGCTGCGCCGCGATGGTAACGGACTGACAATTGTCAATATGCCTCTTTCAGTTGTTGAAACCCTGACTCAAGGCACAACTCAAAAGCCGGAATAAGCAGTGGAGGGATGGAGCGGAGAGATGGAGTGACGTGTGAAAGAAAAAGCGGAAAATGCAGTGCCAGCACATCAAGGAATCGATTCCAGTTGCGCACACAAAGCTTGCTGTATTTGGACAATAGTTTTTATAAAATATTACATTCTTAACTTTGTCGGATATCCATCCAGGCAAACTTGATTGAAATGGCACCGAAAACGATGCGAAAGGACCTAAAATGCCCATTTGGGTAGGCTTTAGAGGATTAAGATGTATTAGAAAGAGCTCCCAGTTAAATTGTATTATACAATTCTGAGCACCAATAAATTTTATTTATTTTACCGTTACTACTTTTGATACACTATTCGCACTATTTACCCAGGTTGCTTGTCTAAGACAAGTCACTCGGTGGCCCTGAGGCTCATTGTGATAGCTGCATTTGTTTTCCTTCCATTCGGTGGCCCTAAGGCCCTTTGTGATAACTGCATTCGTTTTCCTTCCCCTAAGTTGCTTAAACCACTTAGATCTTCGCTCGTTTTGCCCAGAGGGCTTTGGATACCCTGCAGTTAGTAGTCAGAGACCACCTTCTATTGGTTTCCGCGATTTCGCTCAAGCCAATCGCAATGTATAGATCGTTTAGAGGAACGCTTATGTCTTCTACTACTCGCTGAAGGTCCAGCTTAGAGCCTCAATTCCTCCGACAGGACTTTCGTTACGCTACCCGACCATGACGTGGTAAGAATAAAGCCGCGGCAGCAGACGGACTGCCAGCTGAGCTATTCAAACATGGCAGCGCAAACTAATACGGCTGTGCAAGATGATTTTGTTCGATACCAGAAGTGCCGTCAGAATCGGTAAAGAGCTCTCGCGTCAATTGATATCAAACGAAGTTTCGGACAGGCTCGCTGTCAATTGAGTAGTAAAGTCCTCTTTGGACGAACAAAATTAACACATATAAGCCTCTCATTATGCTCGTCCTATCGTATGGCGCAGAAACTTGGCTACGACAATATCCGATGAGGAGTCCCTTGGAGTGTTTGAGAGAAAGATTCTGTGGAAGATTTTTCGACCATTGACGGCGGCAGGTATCGTATGCGATGGAACAGGTAGCTGCGTGAGCTTCACGGCAACATGTAGATAAAGTGCAGCGAATAAAAATCCAACGCCTCCGTTGGCTAAGTCATATGGTCCGAATGGATACAAATGCTTCGGTGCTGAAAGTAGGTACCTGCGATACCAGCTGGTGGTAGTAGAGGAAAAGAAAAGTATCCTCAATGTTGGAAAGATCAGAAGAAGAAGGGCATGACTTCACTTGTTGTGTCTAACCGGTGCCAGTTAGTGCGAGAAAGAAGAGGCTGTCGAGCTTTGCAGAACTAGGCCAAAATCGCTTAAGCGGACTCACCGTCAGTCAGTTTTTGTATGTCCAGTGAATAATGTAATTTATTCAGATACATAAGACTTGGTGTAGAAAAAAGTGACCGCTAAAGAGAAATATCCAGCTGATAAAGGTGTCCGTTAGGAGAAATATATCACTTTTCAAATTACTTTAAAAATTTTCTAACATTCTTTAAAAAATATTTCATTAAACTTTCCTACTTAAAGTTCGCTCATCGCTTTAAAGAATATTTGCTTCAGAAAACAAAATTCAATAATTTCAATATCGATGCCAAGGCATCATGTGCCAGTCCCAACATTGCCCCAGACATTATAAATTACCCACAGCCACACACACCTATACACCGCAAAACGCACAGTGGGAGCTTTTATTAAATATTCTTCTACAACTCAAAGGCATTCCACTTTCTACACTTTATTAGGTGCTGCAAAGCAAAGCAGGCAAGTGGTTGGCTCAAACAAAGTGAACGGCAGGAGCAAAAATTGAATTAGGAAAGAGGTGTGCATTTGTTGTCTTACATATTTACGTGTATGTGCATGGTTGTATGTTTGTAGCTGGCTCTGTATTTGTGTGAGCATGTGAATATTTTTAATATTATTAAAACGCTCGCGCGCGTTTGCCACACTAACTTCATTCACACTACTTGAACAAGGTGCCCTGTAGGGAAAATCTGAGATAGTATAGCGATGATAAGTTGAGCTTCTTAAATTCAATGCATAAAAATTGTTAGATTATTTTAGAATTTTAATTAATATATTTTAAATAAATAATATTTTTATTTTCAGGTATAATAAAATCATTGAGGTTAAAATATTTTGGTAAAACAAATTTTAGAAATTATTTTTCAACCTGAATAATCGAACCCAGTGCCATTTTAAAGTCGCGTCAATGCTCTAATCAGCCGTCTGTTGGGACAGTTGACAGCAGCATGAATTAGATTAGTGCCAGACTATCGAAGAGCAATGCAGAGGGCGTTAGATATAATTAGTCTGATTTAGTACTAGTTATTGACTAGTCAAAATTAGTACTGCATCTGTCTGATTTAGTACTCATTTCGGAATCTAAAAATAGCTAATAGAGCGTGACAGTACTCATGCATCATGAACTAGTACTAATTGCGTACTATCGAAAAAGTATGCGTGACGTACCAAATATGAACTGTCTGTGTACTAAATCACATCCGTCGAATTTAATATTAGTTTCGAACTAACAACAGAGGAATACCGACCATATAATTTAGCGTTAATTCAGAACCATCACAAAGAGATGCCGTCCAGGCTAGATTTTATGACTCAATTAAATTTTAGAAGTTAGTACTAATTCTGAAGTTTAAAAAAAAAGATGCAGAGCGTATCTACTATTTTTACTTTTTTTTAATTGTCGAATTTAGTACCAATATTTAGTACCAATAGAGTTACTTATATTAGATATTAAATAAAAATCTGTATAATTTAGTTACTAATTCTGAAATTGAGAGAAATTAGTGCAGAGCGTTACATTTTGCATCTTTATAATTTAGCACTAATTCTGAAATTTAGAGCGTACTATTTCTCATCTGTATACTTTAATATACCTATATTACATCGAAAAATTCGAAAGAAGATGAAGAACACTCTGGGCTACAGCTATTGAATTTAGTACTAGTTCTTACTTAGTAAAAATAGAAAGTAAGCGTTCTAGCTTTCATCTGGCGAATTTAGTACATATTCCAAATTACCAGAAAAGGTGTGAAGAACAGATTTATTTTTATATGTCGCATTTAGTACTAAATCGGAATCATCGGAAAAGGGAGTTTTTATTTCTATAATTTAGTACTCAAAATTTGGACAAATGGGTGCAGGAAAGAGATGTAGAGCATATTAATTTATTAGTTATCTGCATAATTTAGTATTAATCTCAAAGTGTGGACAAATGGGTGTAACGCATATTATTTAGTACTACTTCGAAATGACCAGAAGAAGGATACAAGCACAATTGTTTTTATATGTCGCATTAAGTACAAATTCCGAACCAGCAATACAGAGTCTGTTAAATTTGAATTAGTCAAATTTACTACTAATTCCAAAATGTGAAAAAATTTACGCACAGTGCACTAATTTCCATCTGTCCCAGTGAGTACTAATTTCAAAATGTAGAAAAACGGGAAAAGAGAGTACTATTTATTAGTATTACTTCCAGAAAAGAAAAATGAATGATGAACAGCTTACTAGTTTTCATCTGTCAACTTTAGTACTAGTTCCAAGTGACCAAAGAAAGGATACAAAGCATACTTGCTTTTACGGATAAAGTTTAGTCTAGTTCTTAACTTGTCGAAACGAGCAAAAACGGATGCAGAACATACTAGTTTTCATCTGTCAAATTTAGTACTAGTGCCAAATGATCGAAAAAGGGATGTAGTGCGTACTTGTTTCCACCTGTCTAATTTAGTACTAAGTACCGAAAAAGTACTAAATTAGTACTAAGCACTAATAACTACTAAGTATAGATTTAGTACTAAGTACTAGAAAGGAACTAATTTAGTACTAAGTACTGATTTAGTACTAAGTACTCTAATTAAGTTCTAATCAAAAAGAGGTATGCATACTAGCTTTCATTGTGGAATTTGGTATTAGTACAAACTTGGTACTGATGTTCTTCCCAATTTAGTACTAACTCCCAGATATCGAAACTGTTCCAACTGCTACTTCATAGGACCTCACCGCGCAAACAGTGGCGCGAATTAGTCATAGTTCTAAATTAATAATCGTTACCAGTGAAGCTTCTCCTGCAGGGTATGCTTCTCCTGCACTTATGTGTGTGTGTGTGTGTGCGCGCATACTCGTATGAATACCACAATTTTCGCTATCATTTTCATATTTTTTATTTATTCCTCACTTTATTTACTAGCTACCACTAGCTTTGACAACTACTTTTTTCAAGCTGTAGTAGTTTCGCATATTTCTTTCTATCGTATATTTTTTTTCTTCTTCTTTTTCTTCTGCTCCTTGCAACGCTTTGCTTGTAAAATATGCGCTCATGTGCCGCGCATTTTAATTGAAGTTGCGCTGTGCCGCACAGAGCGAAGGACAAGACGAGAGGGAGCGCAGGTGGTATACGTATTTATGGCGTTATGTGGCAAACGGAGTTGTAGCAACAAAAACAACTGTCAAT
This sequence comes from Anastrepha fraterculus, assembly GCA_037575425.1. NCBI lineage: Eukaryota > Metazoa > Arthropoda > Insecta > Diptera > Tephritidae > Anastrepha > Anastrepha fraterculus. Next base: position 61,383 of record JAYXIM010006299.1, on the reverse strand, counting down.
TTTATAAAAGCAGCGCGAGTCGCGCTATAATGGCCCGCAGAGTGTGTTACATAGTGTTTTGTCACATAAGTATCTGCGTATATGTGTATGTATGTAAATATGGGCATGTGTGTACCTCAAAGTGCGTGCCACATTGCTATTTTATTAATATGTTGCGCACACTGTGTTTGTATGTGTGTGTGACTTACGTGACAACGCCGCGCTCTGTGGTATTTATACGCTTATTGCCTTTGCATACGAAATGCGAATGCGACTACTTCGTCCCCCGCTCCCTTAGCCACCTGAAATCGAAAAGTGAGAAACTAAAAATAGAAATGTGAAGAAAATCGCTTATTGAAGTAAGTTTAAATTGATTTAACCTCGCGCTATTTACATACATACATACACACATTCACAAGTAAATGCAGCAAGGAAGTGAATGTGAAACTTAAAGTGGATTTAGTTGGGGAAAAATGCAGCATTTAAGTTTAAAGGTACAATGCAATAATGCCTCGGAGTTGATCGTAATATTTCTTCAGTTTCTTACACAATTCCATTGAAAGCAGAGTAAAAATTATGTAGACAGGCCTTTCATAAAAACCAATCACTTCTTTTGAGGTAAAAGAGCTTCACCGTTCAAACTCCTACGCCTTAAATTTTGTTAAAATTTCAATAAGTGAGGATTGCTAAATAAAAAATTGATTCCTTAATAACTTTTTGCCCACTCATAAATCGATTTAGCGGCCCCTAATAAGACCGCAAAAGTTTCCACTACTAAGTTTTCTCCCTTATTTTCCCTATGGAACTAAACATTTCTATGGAAAATGCGGCAGAGTTCCGCTTTTGTCGTTGATATTTCTACGATCACCGGGGATCATATATTGTACATATATATATATACATATAATATATAGGATACTCTAACTCATAGTTGGGGCATAGAGCGTCAGCAGCTCCACTTCGCCATCGTCGTCACTCTAGCTCAGGGTGTGGCCGAACCATTGCCATTTCTTTCTGCGGATTGCAGTCGCCACAACGAATTCATTAGCTGCCCTCAGTAATTCGGTGTTAGATATAGTTTGAGGCCAGAAAATTCCCATTATGCGGCGCTTGCACCGATTAATGAACGTTTGGAGACGCCTTGTGAATCATAAGGCCAGAGATATTTTGCAATAGGTTTGGATGTGCCTGTGTAAATGTGTGAAAAAGCAGCGATGCATGCAAAAGAGGTGACTCTAGAGATTTTCCGCTTACGCTGGATTTTTTTTCTTATTAATCATAGCGGAAGCTGGCCACTTAGCCTTCTGAGTTTTTTCTGACTGTTGCTACAAATGCTTTGAAAAGTATCAATATACACGCAGGAGGTCTTCCTAGAGATTCACAGTACATACTAAGGTTGTTTCCTTATTGATCAATGCTAAGGCTGGCCTCTAAACCTTCAGAGCTTTATTAAGTGCTGAGAGAGTCTGGTTAAGGTACTGTGAAAAGGGGAGCGGATAATTGATCTTCAGGTTTTATGGTAGTACATACAGTAGAGTCTCAAACAACTGTCTGGCTTCAACAACCTACTACCTGCAACTCTGCACGTTGGCGACGGCGAATATCGCAGGCGATGGAACGATGAGCTGTATGAGCCTTATAACGAAATAGACATAGCGCAGTGAATAAAGATCCAGCGGCTACATTGGCTGGGTCATATTGTCTGAATGAAAACGTACGCTCCGGCTGGGAAAATATTCGATGCGGTACCAGCTGGTGATAGCAGAGGAGCAGGAAGGCCTCGCACGAGAAAGAAACGACTGGTGTGCTTTGTTAAACTTGGTCAAAATTGCGTAAGCGCTCATCGTGCCAATTAAGAAGAAGAACAAGCCTCTTTTATTTTTTCGGCATAGTCTCCTTTTAGGCTTATACACTTGGTCCAACGCTGTTCTAGTAGGCTGCTCCCTTGTCTAAGCCTGGACAATAGATATTCCTTTATGCTGTCACCTCCTCGTTTGAATAAACTCTTTTTCCCGCCAAGCATTTCTTCGAACTGGGGACAAATTGTAGTCCGAGAGATCCTAGAGAGCCAAGCTTAGAGAAGAAATGGTATATGAAACGACCTGAAGCAAATTTCCATTAATTTTGCGACCACAACTGCTGAGGCGTGAGCTAGTGCGTTGTCGTGATGGAAAAAACTCGACTTGTTCAATTCAAACGAATGACAAAAATATACCGATCTGTCTGAAACTTGGTGTGGGTTCTTTCAAGGGATACTACTAACTAAACATAACATCGATACGCGCCAATAGTGCCATCTCTCTGACTTCACACGGACTTTTCAAGCGACCCTCGTAGTATACAAAATTTTCAGTATTAAAATGCTCGCATCTGCATCACAGATTGTTCGATGTATACAAAGGTAATCTTATACGTTCCGAGGAGCTTATACAGTTTAGTTCCGTGTATCGCTTTTCAGTAGCTGCATTCCATACTACACCACAAAGAGATTAACTTGAAGCCACAGAGACTTGTTCTGATGAACCAAAAAGAGACGAATTTTCACAAGTGTAACACTATTTCTCACAAACACACTCTTCTCAAAGCATTCATTCTTTTAACGAATTTATTATTTTTTTATTTCTAATTTTTCTTTTTTTAATAATCTATAGTACAAAGTACCTTACCGACTAGACCAAAATATAAAGAAAAACAATCCAATTTTTTTTTTAATTTTTCCGGTGAATATCAATTTGGCCCTAGAAGGACAAATGCATATCGAATTCGGACTTAGCAACCCCAAAACTGTATATATAAATTTTTTTTTAATCCTTCCGGTGAATATTCTGTGTTTGACCTTAAATTGACCTTCAATTTGCCCCTGGAAGGACAAATGCATAACGAATTCGGACTCAGCAACCCCAAAAATGCTTACATCAATTTTTTTTTAATCTTTCCGGTGAATATTCTGTGTTTGACCTTAAATTGACCTTCAATTTGCCCCTGGAAGGACAAAGGCATAACGAAGTCGGACTCAGCAACCTCAAAAATGCTTATATCCTTTTTTTTTAATTTTTCCGGTGAATATTCTGTGTTTGACCTTAAATTGACCTTCAATTTGCCCCTGGAAGGACAAAGGCATAACGAATTCGGACTCCGCAACCCCAAAAATGTTTATATAATTTTTTTAATTTTTCGGTGAATATTCTGTGTTTGACCTTAAATTGACCTTCAATTTGTCAGCAACCCCAAAAATGTTTATATCAATTTTTTTTAATTTTTCCGGTGAATATTCTGTGTTTGACCTTAAATTGACCTTCAATTTGACCCTGGAAGGACAAATGCATAACGAATTCGGACTCAGAAACCCCAAAAATGTTTATATAAATTTTTTTTTACTTTTTCCGGTGAATATTCTGTGTTTGACTTTAAATTGACCTTCAATTTGACCCTAGAAGGACAAATGCATAACGAATTCGGACTCAGCAACCCCAAAAATTCTTATATATATTTTTTTTAATCTTTCCTGTAAATATTCTGTGTTTGACCTTAAATTGACCTTCAATTTGACCCATGGAAGGACAAATGCATAACGAATTCGGACTCAGCAACCCCAAAAATTCTTATATATATTTTTTTTAATCTTTCCTGTAAATATTCTGTGTTTGACCTTAAATTGACCTTCAATTTGCCCATGGAAGGACAAAGGCATAACGAATTCGGACTCAGCAACCCCAAAAAAGCTTAGATCAATTTTTTTTTAATCTTTCCGGTGAATATTCTGTGTTTGACCTTAAATTGACCTTCAATTTGCCCATGGAAGGACAAAGGCATAACGAATTCGGACTCAGCAACCCCAAAAATGCTTATATCACTTTTTGTTGCTTATATCCCTTTTTTTCAATTTTTTCGGTGAATATTCTGTGTTTGACCTTAAATTGACCTTCAATTTGCCCCTGGAAGGACAAATGCATAACGAATTCGGACTCAGCAACCCCAAAAATGTTTATATCATTTTTTTAATTTTTCCGGTGAATATTCTGTGTTTGACCTTAAATTGACCTTCAATTTGACCCTGGAAGGACAAATGCATAACGAATTCGGACTCAGCAACCCCAAAAATGTTTATATCAATTTTTTTTAATTTTTCCGGTGAATATTCTGTGTTTGACCTTAAATTGACCTTCAATTTGACCCTGGAAGGACAAATGCATAACGAATTCGGACTCAGCAACCCCAAAAATGCTTACATCAATTTTTTTTAATCTTTCCGGTGAATATTCTGTGTTTGACCTTAAATTGACCTTCGATTTGACCCTGGAAGGACAAATGCATAACGAATTCGGACTCAGCAACCCCAAAAAAGCTTATATCACTTTTTGTAATTTTTCCGGTGAATATTCTGTGTTTGACCTTAAATTGACCTTCAATTTGACCCTGGAAGGACAAATGCATAACGAATTCGGACTCAGCAGCCCCAAAAATGTTTATATCAATTTTTTTTATTTTTCCTGTGAATATTCTGTGTTTGACTTTAAATTGACCTTCAATTTGACCCTAGAAGGACAAATGCATAACGAATTCGGCACTCAGCAACCCCAAAAATGTTTATATCAATTTTTTTTTAATTTTTCCGGTGAATATTCTGTGTTTGACTTTAAATTGACCTTCAATTTGACCCTAGAAGGACAAATGCATAACGAATTCGCACTCAGTAACCCCAACAATGTTTATATCAATTTTTTTTTAATTTTTCCTGTGAATATTCTGTGTTTGACTTTAAATTGACCCTTCAATTTGACCCTAGAAGGACAAATGCATAACGAATTCGGACTCAGCAACCCCAAAAATTCTTATATATTTTTTTTAATCTTTCCTGTAAATATTCTGTGTTTGACCTTAAATTGACCTTCAATTTGACCCTAGAAGGACAAATGCATAACGAATTCGCACTCAGCAACCCCAAAAATTCTTATATATATTTTTTTTAATCTTTTCTGTAAATATTCTGTGTTTGACCTTAAATTGACCTTCAATTTGACCCTGGAAGGACAAATGCATAACGAATTCGGACTCAGCAACCCAAAAAATGTTTATATCAAGTTTTTTTTAATTTTTCCGGTGAATATTCTGTGTTTGACCTTAAATTGACCTTCAATTTGACCCTGGAAGGACAAATGCATAACGAATTCGGACTCAGTAGTCCCAAAAATGCTTACATCAATTTTTTTTAATCTTTCCGGTGAATATTCTGTGTTTGACCTTAAATTGACCTTCAATTTGACCCTGGAAGGACAAATGCATAACGAATTCGGCCTCAGCAACCCCAAAAATGCTTACATCAATTTTTTTTAATTTTTCCGGTGAATATTCTGTGTTTGACATTAAATTGACCTTCGATTTGACCCTGGAAAGACAAATGCATAACGAATTCGGACTTAGCAACCCAAAAAATGTATATAGCATTTTTTTTTACTTTTTCCGGTGAATATTCTGTGTTTGACCTTAAATTGACCTTCAATTTGACCCTGGAAGGACAAATGCATAACGAATTCGGACTCAGCAACCCAAAAAATGTTTATATCAAGTTTTTTTTAATTTTTCCGGTGAATATTCTGTGTTTGACCTTAAATTGACCTTCAATTTGACCCTGGAAGGACAAATGCATAACGAATTCGGACTCAGCAACCCCAAAAATGCTTACATCAATTTTTTTTAATCTTTCCGGTGAATATTCCGTGTTTGACCTTAAATTGACCTTCGATTTGACCCTGGAAGGACAAATGCATAACGAATTCGGACTCAGCAACCCAAAAAATGTTTATATCAAGTTTTTTTTTAATTTTTCCGGTGAATATTCTGTGTTTGACCTTAAATTGACCTTCAATTTGATCCTGGAAGGACAAATGCATAACGAATTCGAACTCAGCAGCCCCACAAATGTCCACTTTTTCTAATTTTTCCGGTGCATATTCTAGATTTGTTCTTGAAAAAAATTAGCTTATAAGTTTTTAGGTAGTTAGTAGATGATTTCGCCTCTAAAGGGAGGTTGGAATTTGCATACTAGCCGGGATGTACTACCGTAAAAAATCCCAAACCAAATTTGAATAAATGCAATTTTTTATTTTTAAAGTTTTTCTGATTTTTACATAAAAATACCCTTATTCAAAGGCGTGTTTTGATATAATCGGACTTTTTTATTGTAGCTCTAATCAACGGCATTTTAAGAAAAAAATTATTAAAATCAGTAAAACATTGTCTTCTCTGGTACTTATGAATAAAATTTGTCGAAGAATCCCCATTGGGCGTCTGTCCGTCAAATATGATTTAAGAAATTGCAGAAAGACGCAAGAAGCAGAAAAGATTAATCACTAAAAACAACAAGATTAGTAGCTATAAAGCGACTAGTTACAAAACCATGTGGGGTTGGGTTAATTAAAGACTTAACTGCAAAATAAATGTTGTCCTTTGCATGGCATTCGAACAGTTTGAAGATGTTTGATGGCTTGAAAATCGGCCTGTAATTGCGAACATCATTTCTGCTTCCGCTTTTAAAAAGGTGGGATGATTGCATACTTCCATTCATTTAAGGAAGTGCCTATAGGTAAAGATTTGTTAGAGATAATCTTGAGAGAAGTCACCAGCGCTGGACATTTCTCGTGTAAGATAGCTGAAAGGCCGTCGGCATCTGTATGGGATGAAGTTTTTTCGCCAGCTATTTAGTTTCGCCAGATATTTAAAGAGTGGAGATACTAAGAACTTTAAAGCAGAAATTCATGAGGAATGATGATCGCATTTTCCTAGAACTTTGTCACTACAGCTGCTCTAGAAATTGTTGGGTGGCGTTTAGAATCTGATGGTTATATGACCACTGCTTCAGTGGCCGTTCGCGAGTACTCGAGTGAGTTGCTATATTTGCGTTGTGGTAGATAGCAGCACTTTCACCTTAAAAGTGAGCACAAGTGCCCTGCAGAGATCAATAATGATTCACCTCCTGTCTGCTGGTATTGACTTCAGCATTTTTCTTCATTTAGTGAAAATAAGAAATCCAGCGTCCAGTCAGAGAAATCCAGAGTAAGTCAAATGTTTTAAGACTCGACCAAGCAACGGCAGACTCAAAAGTTTTCCTCATGCCTGTCCTTGCTTATTTAAGGCATATCGGAGTAGTGATTTTCAATATTCTACCTTGGCTTTACTCCTCTCTTCCTCTCTACCAGGCTTCACTTCCATTCACTTACTTAGAGCGTATGCATTATTCTCGCCCTTAAATCCATTTGAAATATTCTTACGTGCATATTTACTCAACAAAATGCTTATCAACTCCCATTTATCTAATTTTTTAAATCTACATCTTGTCAAAAACCTTTGCTATTCGCTGTTAACACTCAAAAATTTACTGTTTCATCTTCTTAACAGAAAAATAAAGCAAACCCACAATGGCGCCACCCAAGTACCAGAAATTTTACAATGATTTATCTCACTGATAGTTCAGCTTTGAACTTTTAGCTTTGCCATAAATTCTCCAAAGTGAAATTTTGCGCACAACAACAACAACAACAAAGCAAAAAACTGCAAGTGCAAGTAATACAGTGAAGATAATGAATACAAGGGCAGAGAACTGAAAGGCGGGATGAGGGGAGACAGAGTAATGGCAGAGAGAGGACAGGAGCCGAGATGGTATCAAATTTTCTAAATTACTAGTGTCGCTGTGGAAATTTTTTGGCAATCAACTTGACATGTGTAATAAGCGTATTCATACATACACACATACTTACATAAATGCACACATATACATACGTGTATTTGTACTCGTATATGCATATAAATGTGTATGTGTGTGGGTGTACCGGCTTGTGTGTACTTGAGACATCTGCAATTTTGTAATTTAGTTCAAATGTATTCTTCTATTCCTTTTGATGTTGTCTTGCGCCTGAGATGCTGCTACACTTTTCCTTATATTTTGTTGGCAAATTTGGCCATAAGGATTTTCGCAAGGTGCTTAACAGAGCGCATGCACAACAGCAACAACAACTACAACCAGCTACTGTGTAGCAATAACAATAATAGCAACAATAATAACTGTAACAACAACAGCAAACTACAACAACATCATAGCTTAGAGCAAATGTGTGCTTTTAGTTGAGCAAATATGAGAAGTTAATGAAAGGCAAGTTCACGAACGCCCAAAATAGCTTTCCAAATTGTGTATGTCACATACACATACATAGCCACACATACATACACAGTCATATATGAATACTTATGCATATGAATTTCATATGTCTTGCCTTCTGTCTTGCACTCGACATGTCCCTGCGCCTTCACACACTTCTTGTCTGCCCTGGCGTAGTTGATAAATTGTTAAAATAATTAAATTTATTAGAGCAAGCAATGTCGTGTAGGTATGCCGTGGAATCCTTAAGGAAATGTAATTGAGCAGCAGACTTAACGGCATGTCATAGGTTTATATTAAAGCATAAGGAAGCACCTAAGGACATCCGACTTCGTTCACCACCACCACCTACGTTAGTATCCGCAAAAATAGCCTCAAACTTGAGTGGGCACTTATGAGATCGCAGACCAGCTAACCATCACGTCTCTTTTGGTTAAGCATATGCCTTAAGTGTGCTTAACGAAAAATTCGAATTGATTTTCCATCAAAATTTGTTTTTCTTACTTCTAAAGCTTAAATGCTTATGTATTTATGTACTTAATTTAAGCTTGCAGGTGAATTCTTGTACGTATGGCTTAAGCACATCTGCACGTCAATGCGGTTGTTAATGCATTGCGTATGCACTCAAAAATGTTGCTAAGTGCATTTGTCTGCATTTATTCTGTAATAAAATTCCAGCAAGTTTTCCTTGCTCTTTTCTCAGTTTGGCTTTTCCCAAAGCACTTTTCGAATTGCGCAATTTTATTACTTAATGAATTATGAGCTTAAGTGCATTTAAGTGAATTGAAAATCACTCTTAACAGATTTGTGTGAACTACATATGATAAAAACAAGTATAGGTTTTCAATTTGTGATGAGTTTAGTTTTGTAGAGTAGAGTGAGAATGTAAATCTTCCAGAGGCTTAAGTGTCTTTGAAATATAAAAAGTATCTTTTATAACTTAAATCCCAACTTAAGTGATTTTAGTAAGAATAAGTATAAGTATAAGTATAAGTATAAGTATAAGTATAAGTATAAGTATAAGTATAAGTATAAGTATAAGTATAAGTATAAGTATAAGTATAAGTATAAGTATAAGTATAAGTATAAGTATAAGTATAAGTATAAGTATAAGTATAAGTATAAGTATAAGTATAAGTATAAGTATAAGTATAAGTATAAGTATAAGTATAAGTATAAGTATAAGTATAAGTATAAGTATAAGTATAAGTATAAGTATAAGTATAAGTATAAGTATAAGTATAAGTATAAGTATAAGTATAAGTATAAGTATAAGTATAAGTATAAGTATAAGTATAAGTATAAGTATAAGTATAAGTATAAGTATAAGTATAAGTATAAGTATAAGTATAAGTATAAGTATAAGTATAAGTATAAGTATAAGTATAAGTATAAGTATAAGTATAAGTATAAGTATAAGTATAAGTATAAGTATAAGTATAAGTATAAGTATAAGTATAAGTATAAGTATAAGTATAAGTATAAGTATAAGTATAAGTATAAGTATAAGTATAAGTATAAGTATAAGTATAAGTATAAGTATAAGTATAAGTATAAGTATAAGTATAAGTATAAGTATTAGTGGAAGTATAAGTATAAGTGTAAGTAATAAGTACAAGTTTAATCAACTATCAGTCAATAGGATTTATCGCAAAATTGGGAGTCTGGATGCCTCACGAGCTACAAGCAAAAGTAAAAGATAAGTCACCTTCAAATTGCTTCTCAGCATCTCTCCCGTCATCGAGCCACACGCGGTCATGAACAACGCTTTTTATATCGAATCGTCACGAAAGAAGAGAAATTGCCCCTATATATCAATATGGAGCAAAAAAGGGAGTGGGTGGCTCCAGGAGATACGCCAAAGCCGAGAGTACAGCCGGATCTTCATCCAAAAAAGATATGTGTTTGGAGGGACTACGAGGGCATGATGCATAGGGAAATACTCGAAAAAAATGCCACGGTCAGCAAGGAGCTCGACATTGCCCATCTACACCGCGTGAATGAAGCTATTCAACTGGAAAGACCTGATCGGCATGGTAAAGCCATACTCCTTCACGGCAACGCCAGGCCTCACGTTGCGCAAGTTGTCAAAGCCGCACTCCAAAAGCTCGAAAGGGAGGAGTTCCGCCGATAATGTCGAAGGCATCAGCATATGATAGTAGCTAGAGTACTCTTATGAAAGATAGTACCAGTGCAGTTTAGCTTGGCAAAGATAGAGAATCACCTTGTTTGAAACCTCATTTGGTATCGAACGGCTCGGAGCGGTTACTCTAAATAGTGATGAAGGTCTACAGAATGAATAATCGTCTATGATTTGACAGGTCGTCCTAATTTGAATTTCTTCCTCTTTAAAAATTTATTTTATGACATTTTGCTTAGGCTTCTCGTTTCTAATCACTTTTAGAGTATTTTTTTTTTTTGTTAATTTCAGCGTTCCATCCTCTGGCATATAAGCCACGTACACACACACGCACGCATACTTTCATTAATTCGCCAGCAATTTGCGTTAATTTACGATACCGCCATATACCGTTCAATATTTGCTTAATCCCTAGCACGGGCCTTCTCGTTTTGTTCTTATCCTTACTATGTGCGCCATTTGTCTGCACCTACAGCGCCTTAATCATTGTCAAGTCACCAGCCATGAGCCACTCCACACAAACATACCAACAATCAATACGGCACTTTTTGCGGTTGGTAAGTAAAATAAAAATGGCGTATTGACCGAGCTGTCGAGCAAACCACCGCCTTCAACACGGCCTTCATTCTTTTCTGGCTGCATCTACGTTCGCTTCCTTCGAGCCATGCGCCTCACAAGTCCTTCGAGCGGCGCAGCAATGCTTTGCCTTAACCCCATTATTTGTTGTTGGTTGAGTATTATTATTATTTGCTATTGTTGTTGTTGCTGTTGCTGTTTTCGTTACATTATTGTTGTTGTTTTTGTTACATTATTGTTGCTGACGCTGTTGCATTATGCAAATTGCTGCAGCTTAAAAATGTTAAAATGCAAGCGACAAGAAATGAAGGCGTAAAATACAACAATAATAGCAAAAGCCAAAGTAGAAAATGCAAAATCCCAACAAATGAGTGAACGCACGGTTGACTGGCTTGTTGGTTGGCTGACTGGCTGGCCGACTAGTTGACTTTCGTTCGTTGGTCGTTTGGTTCGTTGATTTGTTTGCTTGAATGAATGTCAGCATGACGGCATGAATGAATTTGCTGTTGCCGCCCATTTGTGAGGATTTATGTGTGTTTTGCATCACAACGAGATCCAATAACAAATTTAAATACGTTGGGGGGAGAGGGGTGTGATTTTCAAGCTGTGCCCGATCCAAATCAGTGCTGGATTGAGTAAAACTGCATCGTCTGCTGTCTGCCGAGCCTGCAATGTTATGTAAGCCATAGAGTAGCTTACTTTTTCGAAGCTGTCTTTATGTTGCTTCACATTCGACGCGGTGGCCCGCCCCGCCACCCAAACAGTGTCCGCCACTATGTGTCGTTCATTGTCATTTCCATTCTGGGTTAATTTCAATACCGACGCCACTTTTACCACCAGCAGCACCCAGCGTTGGCATCGACACTATTCCACATACACCAGGGGACATTAAGCCGACAGCTTTGCTGGGTTCTATGTTTCTTGTCGTATTTTCGCATTGGTCTTTACATCCATTGACCTTATTTAGTTGTGAAAAATTGCGCAATTTGCATAAAGAGTAGAAAAGTAGGAAATTCATTTTGTGGAAATTCATTTGTATCATAAAATATGTTGCGTTGGTAAGGATTTTAAATTCGATAGTGAAATTTTTGCTTTAAATTTATAACCGACATACCGCACTATTCGGCAATCCATCGGCAAAATTCGGAATAATTTTACATCAGCAAATAATGCTAGACCGATTGACTACGTACAGCTCGAAGTCAATAGAGAATATTGCGGCAGTAAATTAAAGTTTTGCTGAAGACCCGGAAGAATCGATTCGTCGTCAATATTAACAACTTGGCCTATCTTATGGCCCTACTTGGGCGATTCTACGCAAATATCTTGGTTCGAAAGCGTATAAAATACAGCTAATGCAAGATTTGAAGCCGTCCGATCTTCCAAAGTGTCATAATTCCAGTCGTTAGGCTCTTGAACAACTCGTCGAAGATCCGCATTTTGGGACCCGTTCATCGATTACACCCATTTTTGGCTTACTGGCTACCAAATAGCAACTCGAAGCCATTCAAGAACAGCCATTACATCCATTGAAAGCAACTATTCGGTGCCGCCTATGGTTTGGAGGAATCATCGGCCCATATTTCTTCAAAGACGAGGCTGGCGTTAATGTAACAGTGAATGGCGCTCGCTGTCACGCCATAATAAAAGACCAAACGCCTTTCTGATTGAAGCCCGGGAACTCAACAACATTTAGTTCAAGCAGGACGACGCTACTCCCATACAGCCCATGAAGCAATGGATTTACAGCATCGTCGTTTCGGTAAGCAATTTATCTCTTGTTTCGGACCAGTAAATTGATCACCAAGATCGTGTGATATTACACCTTTGGACTTTTATTTGTCGTGGTACGTAAACTCTGTATGCTTTGTGAATAACCCAGCTTCGATTGAGGCATTGAGAGCCATCGTTACAAAAAAATTGTAGGTTGGCGAATAAGTACGTAAAGTTTTTACCGCAGACTTTTATTGAAACAAGAAACCATAATTATACCAAAAAGATAATCAATTATATATTCGCCGTAGCTGTTTACAGCCTCTTCCCACCTCTCGACCAATTTGTTGATGCCGTTCCGCCAAAAATCGCCTGGTCTGGTGTCAAAGAAGTTGTTGAGCCAGTTTTTAAGGAACTGTTTGTTATCGAAGGTAACGCCCTTCATATGGCTTAACAGGAAGCGGAAAAGATGGTAATCGGTCGGTGAAAGGTCCGGAAAATACGGCAAATGCTGAAGAACCTCCAATTCGAGTTCTTGAGGTGTAGCTTTGAAGACTTGTGCAACGTGGGGCCTGGCGTTGTCGTGAAGGAGTATGGTTTGTCCATGTCGATCAGGTATTTTCAGTCGAACAACCTCATTCAAGCGGTGTAGCTGGGTAATGTAGAGCTCCTTGTTGACCGTGGCATTCCCACCAACATGCCCGCCCAGTCCCACCAAACACATCATGATCTTCTTTGGATGAAGATCCGGCTGGATTCTCGGCTTTGGCGTATCTCCTGGAGTCACCCACTCCATTCTTTGCTTCAGATTGATGTATAGACATCATTTCTCATCTCCCGTGACGATTCGGTACAAAAAAGCGCTGTTTATGACCGCGTGTTGCTGGATGGCGGGCGAGATGCAGAAAGGTGGCTTTCTTTGATTTTTTCGTTGAGCTCGTGAGACACTTAGGCTGACAATTTTTCGATAAATTCCATTGAAAGAAGGTGATTGAGAATCGTTTTATGATCGCAATTCGTTTTTCCGCTAATTCACGACTGGTTTGACGAACATTCTCCTTCAAAAGTGATTTGAGGCGTTCTTCATCGAATTCAGAAGGCCCTCCTCTGCGAGTCGTGTCATCGACGTGCTGTAGACTCGCCTATAACACCTTCTCCATACACATCGCACATGTCCCGGTCTGCTTCGGCTGCTTTTTGACCTCGATGAACAGCAAATAAGAGCAGGCGTCAAAATGTTGATTTTTGCCTCCTGGGTATTCCATTTCTAAGCCTCAAAACTAATAAAAAATTAAATAACTCAAAAATACAAATTACATAGTTCTGTAGAGCGGAAGAATTTCTATCGGATGAATCCTTAACCTTTCCCAAACAGCAAAAAAATCGTTGTAAAATATAAGAAAATATATGTGGGCGACAATTTGTGGGGGTTTTTGGAAATTAATTTTAGCTTCTCTTAGCTTGGACGCAAATAAACGGATTCGTCCTCTGTGATACCATTATGAGGTAGAAAAGAAAGACCGATGGGATGCAGGAAGAGGGCGGGGTGGTGTTGGGATGGTTAGGAGGGTGGGTTTAGAGTGTGTGCATTACGAACGATGCCTGTGCTGCGTTTGCGTCAACCGCTTTGTGCTGCTGATGAAATACATCAGATTTTTAATGTCAACGCCAGCTGTATCAGAAGGCGTAGCGAAGAAGTAAGAGCTAAGATGAGTGGATCTTAACCCCGCCAGAGCAGGACAGCTAAACAGAAGGTGCTGGGATGATTCCACCTCATTCTCCATACATCCAGCGCGAAAGGGACTCGAGATAGTTCCAAGTCTCACAGCATGCATGGTGACCTGTGAGAAAGCCCGCAAGATTCGAGAGGTGATATTTTGTCAACCTCAGAAACTCGTCCGAGCGGCCCCGGTCCACACGTGGCCAAAAGGATTTCGCGAGGTAGTCAGGGAGATCGCAATTTTCTCCCTTCAGCTGTCTCCTTGATTGCGGCTTCCTCTGTCTGGAACACAGTGGTCCTGTAACCTGAATTTGAGTGTGAGCTCCTCGCAAAAAAACTCCTCCGCCAATCTTTCTTTCCAACTTCGATCCATCCGTGAACAAGTTCACCTGGTGCTGTCCCCAAGTGTAGTTCCCGGTCCACTCTTCCTTTGATGGAATATATGTGGAGAAAGCTCCGGTTGGACTAAGCAAGGGTATACATTGATCCGTTGACAGCGGGATGAATTCGAAGCTTCTAAGGATGCTTGAGTGCCCATAAGTGAGGTTGAGCTTATAGCCTCAGCCCTCAGTCTAATTGCAGTACGTGTAGCGGCAATTCTGCCTGCGATGTTTACGGGTACCACATTTAACATTGCGTTGAGCACCAGAGTAGGAGTCGTTCGGAGGGCCCCACTGATTCCAATGAATGCCGACCTCTGAACTATCTTCAGCTTCTTCACCAATGTCGTCCTCTCTAGTGAGTTCCTTCTTCTCTTAGTTTAACTGAAGTTGAACTGTCTTAAGATCGTCTTGGGTACTCTTTCCGGATTGTTTTCATGGCTTTTCAGAAGTTCTAGTAGGCTGAAATTTTTTCATTCCACTTCTCTATTCTCTGTAATATTCGACTTTTCTCAAATAGAACTGCCAAAAGTTTGACATGAGTATTTTTTTTTTATTTCTTTTAAATGGTTTCCCTTTCCTTCTTTAAGTTCACTCAATCATTCATTTCATTCCACACCTACTTTCAGTGTGAAACATTCCATACTTTAATTTTAAATGACAGTAGCAGCTCCTCACTGAGATCATCGCGAACGACCATTCTTCTCCACCCTTCGGTGTCTTTGAATTCTTCCGCTTTTCATTTCACGATTTCATGAATCAAATTTCTGCAGCTAATTAGTGCTTACAATAGTTTTTTTCTCGGCTCCTTAAAATTTTTAATTTCGTTGAAATTTTTCTCACACCCGTCTGTCTGTCCATCTCTTCGCTATCTTTGCTTTCATGCACCTACTAAATTACCTGCCTCACTAGCCACATACGAACATTCCTTTAGTAGCACGCCAATTATTGTTAAACTGATATGCTTGGAATCACCGGCACGACATGCGAGCGCCCTCGGGCAGCACAACACTCTTACCTAATTATAAGCCACTGCCTACTCATCTGGTTCCCTGTGCATGTGTGTGTGTGTTTGTATGCCATTACTGCCTATGTTTTCCTGCACGATTACGCATCTACGTGAACGAGTAAGCGTGTGTGTGTCTACCCGCTCAGCTGTTCATCGCTGTTGCGTCACTGCAGCATTGCTCGCCATGCTCCACATAAGTCGGTAGTCGCTGTTTCAGTTTTTCTTTTGTTTTTTCTTTTTGCAGTTGTTCAAAGTTTTTTAACCTCCATTTCTGCTCCTCACTTCTTGTGCGCTGTCAAGCAGTCTGACGCGCGCACTTCAATTTCAAATTCAATTACCGAAAATGCACGCCACCGGCAACAAAAACATGCTCGTGCACGATAAACCACACACACGTACAACAGCTAATGTAAACAATAATACAAATAATAAGCCACAAAATAACAAACCCGAACAACAAAGCGCCGCGCCGAAAGAAACTGTAACACCTGTCCCAGCTGACGAAATGTGCTGCGCTGCTGTTTTTTCGTCACAATCGGGGCTGTAGCAGTGGGAACGTCACACAGCACTTTGTTTTTGTTTCTACAATCACTGCTTGCATGCGAAGCAAACTTTTTTTTTTGCTTTGGAAGTTTTTTTTTGGTATTGGAATTTTTTTTTCAACATCATTCAAGCGCTCGCTGCCTGCGCGGTCACTCACTCATTCACTTGCTTTATATACAAATATAACAGCATATTTCGTCTTTTTATATCTGCAAAGTATACAAGTTACAGGGTGGCGCCAAATTAATCATTCGAAAAAATTTTTTAATCACTTTTTGACTAAATAAAAACAAAATTATTTTAAATAACGAAAATCTTTGTTTTGACCTTCACGCGCTCCATCGCTTGTCTGTTTGTGTACTGCAGCTGGTTAGTTAAAAAAATGTTTGGCGGGTACACTTCTGTTAGGTGTTTGGCCGCTGCCAAGTTCACAAGTGTCAAATATGAGACGCATACGACGCCATTAGCTAAAATTATAAATCTTCCCATAGCGTGATTAATTTCGCGCCACCTTGTAGTTAATTTTTTTTTTTGTTGTTGTTTTTTTTTCTTTTCCTTCTTTTGCAATTTATACGCCTTCTGCTGCCGCTGCTACTGTTTAACTTTCGATTAGCTAATCAATTTCAAGTCGTCACGAAAAAATATTCGTCTGTCACTCAGTGTTCAGGCAGTTCAACCACATTCCACACCATTCACACAATACAATCCAACTTCAATGACCCCCTTTTCAGTTTAATATTTAATTTCATGCCTATTTGTTGCTTTAACTCTCGTATTGCTCGCTGACCAATCGCAAGCCACGAAGTAGTAGCGTTAGCTTCTGTTCACATCGGTGGCATTTTGTTGTTTAGTTTTACTGTTGTTAGTGTTTTACTGTTGTTTATTTTCATCTCCTTTACTTTTAACACCTGTTGTTTGTAGTTTGTGGGATAAGTGCGAATGAGTGCATTGCTGGATGAGCCGCTTTGCTTCCCCTTTGTATGAAGTGAGTTGTGACCTTTATTTGGTGCACGTACCGTTTGTGTATGATAAATTGAAATTAGGTGGCATCAAAATGAATGATTTTTGTGTGATTTTATTCAAAACGTAGTCAACTTACAGGACAGACGTATGCTTGCTACAGAAGAGAAAAGGGACGATTGACAAAATTAGAAATCAAACTACGACTGAACTTTGAACTGAGGTAATTTTAAAATATATTCAGCAAATGCAGCGCAAGCGTAATAAAGTGGATGGAAAGGCAGGGAGGGAGTCCTTTTAGTTTTAATGCTCATTTTAATTCTGATCTCAGACGTGGTTGAGAGTTATAGACTTCCTCTTAGTTCGCACCATAGTTAAGTTTTTATCAGATTTTTAATATCCTTTTTGTAGTGTCCTTAGTGCTATTGTCAGTGTTGGTCTTAGTTGTTGTTGTTGCTTTTATTTTTGTTGTAGCAGCATGAACATTCCCAACACATGTGTGGGGAATGCTGCTAGAATGACAGTCCTTGGCCGGATACAAGTCGTTTAGGGTCGCTCCGGCAACGTAGAACTGACTGTTGCGGTCGTCGGTTGTCTTATAGTTAAAATAAGAATTATGAATATATTAAGCTCAGTCTTCATATCAGTATTATTATTAGTTTCGGTATTCGCCCCAGGTTTAGTCTTCGCCCCAATCAATATCAACTTACCTTTAGTTTCAGCTCTAGCTTTGCCTTTACATTAAATTTGTTTTAGTCTCAAACGAAACGAAACTTTTGCCAACAGGTGTTTCTTTGGGCTCAGTACGCAATTGAAAAGCAGAGCTCTCTGTCGAAGGACCAAACGACATTCTACAAAACGCTGGCGCAGAAGAGAAGTTTTGGCAGGCTTCGAAAGAAAAATTCTACGTAAGCTCTTTAGCTCCCTCTACGTAGGTCGTGAGTACCAAGTACGGTGAAACAGCGAGCTTTATGAGCTTCATAGGGCCATGGGCATAGTTAAACGTGTAAGAATGCAGCGACTAGGCTGGCTTGGCCATGTGACCCATATTAAAATAGACTCTCCGGCAAGGCGAATCTGCGACGCGGTACCCTATAAAGGAAGGCGAGAAAAAGGAAGACCACATCTTCGTTGGAAGGACCAAGTACTGCAGAACCTGTCCGCACTCGAGATTTCCAACTGGCACCAGCGAACGCGAGACAGAAACAGCTCGCACGGGACAGAAATAGCTCGCGCGCTATTTTGGCACTCCAAGTGGTAGTTGGCAAGTCAAAAAGTGGTATGGTATGGTAGTGAATGCAAAGACCGAAAACTTATACGCGAGTCTCTCAAAGATCGTAAAAAAATCCTCTTCTGCCCTTGCAGCTGGCCCCTCGGAAGAAATTGCAAAATCCGTTAGTACTCGAACAGCTACAAGAAGGCTGCTGGAAGCAGGTTTAAAAGAATGCAAAGCACGTAAGAAGCCGTGGCTTTTAGAAAAAAATCGGAAAACCCTTTGGAATGGGCTCTCCAATACCAACATTTTATGGAGGAAGATTGATCGAATATTCTGTGGTCTAATGAATCGAACTTCGAGGGGGCTTAGTTTGCTTCCAACAAGCACAGCTTCTTACCCTAGTCTAGTTTCGTGGAAATAACACAAATCTTATGATACGATTTTTATCCTATCCACCGGTATTTTGGAACACCTGACGTGACGTACGCGAGGCGACGGGTTGGCGAACAGTATCATCCAGATTGCATGGTACCCACTGTTAACCCTCCGTTGGGCATATTTTTTAAAACCTTTGGGTGTGCACCCGGGTGCGGCCTTTTTTCGACCTGTTCGAGGATCCTGTTTAAAAGATTATATCCATGAATCGATTGAAAATTAAATTTAAGGGCAACCACTTGGAAGCTCAAGTCGTTAGCTACAGTAAAAATATGTTAAATTCACGTCCAAAGTCGAAAAAGTCAATCTGACCAGACCAGGGTGCCCAACGGTGGGTTGGAGGAGACAGCATTATGGTCTGGAGATGTATGCGAGTGACGCATGGACATTTAAAAGTAGATAAATGTGCATCTCCGGCGACACTAATTTAGATGGAGTTCAAAGCGTAAGGCAAGCAAACTCAGCATAACATCGCAAATAGCCCGGAGTGCTTTAATTCACGCCATACATACGGCTGAATGTGCCAAGCTTGTACGCAACATGCCCCAGATGATTGCTGAAGTGTTCAAAGTGAAGGGTGGAGCTACTAACTATAAATGTACTAACTAATTTTCATCACTAATTCCTCTGATTTATTGACGAAAGACCATTAATTCACTTTTTGAAACGAAAACTTCAGTAATTAATTGGGTACCTAATACCTTTGGCTTCATAACTGACCTAATAGCAACTTCTTAGCAAACTGCAAAACTTTTCAATTAGCAATATAATATTCAATTAATTTCGCTTCAACATTCAAACAGCTTCTTCACCTTGCACTCTGTAACAGTCACTTTGCCTTTTTCCCCTTGCCTCTGACAAGCATAGTTCTCTTACCACGCGCTTCTCTATGTTTTTTACGTACTTACGATTTTCTCACACAGTTTCTCTTTAACGCAATGCACACCAACACAAGGGCACATTGCTGCAAAGCAATTCATTAAAATGTCTTTCTCTTATCTCGCTCACACTCTCTCTCTCACACACATTTTCTCTCTTGTCTGTATGCAACTACATTGCGAATACTCTTTCGTCAGCTGTAATAGCGAACAGCTGTTTTTGACGTGCGGTAAACGCCTAAACTTGACATTAGCAAAGTGTTTGCTCTCTCCAAGGAATAGACAGTCCTGTGGGATATAAATATGTATCCCAACACGTTTTGACGTTTAGGTCTCCTCGTTGCATATGTATGTAAGTATGTCAGATGTTTTTATGTGTACATGGATTTTGTTAATATGTAAGCAAAGTTTTCAACTCACACGCTAATGTGAGTAATTTAAGTCACTTTTTGTTACTTCTTTTTGACTTTTTTAATCACGAAAGAATTTGCTGCTGATTTTCAAATGCTACGTAGATGCAAATGTGGAATTTCGTTAGATTTTTCGTAATTTTAGAGATTGTATAGACGATGAGTTAGCCAGGAAATGTAATGCTCTTCAACTACTCAGTGATAAAAGTACCATTGTAGTACCTTTGGTCGCGAGTAAACTAATAATCAAAAACAACATTATCCAATAGGCCAATAGGTCATGGAGAGATAAAGATACATGTGTAACAGCCAGGCTACCATGGCCACAAATAAACAAGAAAAGGACAAAGGAATTGCTTAGCCTCTCAAGATATGATATCTCGAAGCTCGGGGCTTGTATAACCGGTCATCGGCTGGCTATTTGGCAGGCATTCCTCGAGTCTAGGAGTTTTCTTCCATGAATGTTGCAGAAGTTGTAAAGATGAGGAAGAGGAAGAAACAGTTGAGCACTTCCTTTGCAATTGTCCAGCCCTAGCTAAAATCAGAGCAGGTTGTCTAGGTAAATACTTTTTAACTCTCTTACAGATTGGGAATGGGATCAATTCTACGCTTCGTAAGAGCCACAAAATGGTTCCACGAAGGAAGGTAAATGGAACTCCCGTGCAACACAGTGGTATCACAACGGACCTGTATGGTCTAAATGAGTTGATCGCACAGACCGACTACCACCATAACCTAACCTAACCTAGACTGTTCGTATAATCAGATTAGTATTTTGCTACTAAAGTAAGCACATTTTTTATAGAAGTCTTTAGAAAAATTGAATGATTTGCACCTGCAATCAGTCCTCTAAAATATCTCTATCCTCTACCCTTCTATCTTAGATCTACAACATCGTGCTTCTGCCAATTTTAACGTGCAGATGCCTGGTTTTGTGGGAAGCTCTCTGAAAGAACTATAATATCACTAAACTGGAGAGAGTTCAAATAACAGCTTGTGTTGACATCACCGGAGCAAATAGAACTTGTCCTAGTACTGCCCTTAGTGTCGTTTTACACTTACTTCTCATTGACTTAAAAACAATAAATAATTATTATAATTGGCGCGTACACTTCTGTTAGGTGTTTGGCCGAGCTCCTCCTCCTATTTGTGGTGTGCGTGTTGATGTTGTTCCACAAATGGAGGGACCTACAGTTTCAAGCCGACTCCGAACGGCAGATATTTTTATGAGGAGCTTTTTCATGGCAGAAATACACTCGGAGGTTTGCCATTGCCTGCCGAGGGGCGACCGCTATTAGAAAAATGTTTTTATTAATTTTGCTTTCACCGAGATTCGAACCAACGACCTCTCTGTGAATTCCGAATGGTTATCACGCACGTTATATCCATCGCTGCTCAAAGTGCAATCAGGTTAAAAGAGCTTGGCCTTTGGAGGCAATCTCTCAAGGGACATGGTAGCGTTTTTGGATAGTTAAAACCTTTCTTCGAACTTCGAACAGATCTCTCCGCAAACTGGAGTTTCGGGGCCGTGCTAGGGCCAATCCTTTCAAGTAGGCAGGATTGGAACGAGGGCAAAATCTGTACCGAGGCTGTTACCTCTGTCTTCACTGACGGCTTCAAGATGGAAGCGGGAGTCGGAGCAGGGATTTTCTGTAAATCAACCAATTCATCTATTTCCTTAAAATTGCCAAATACTGCTCGTGTTTTTAAGGCAGAAGTCTTTGCGACCCTCCAGGCATGCAGAATGCTTAGGGATCGCAGTAGCGAGGAAGATATCAACACTTTTTACGATAGTCAAGCTGCGATCAAGGCTCTTTCGATGCCATGGTGCAGATCCACATTGGTCAACTCCGGTAAGGAGGAGACCAAATCTTTTGGGTGTGCAAGTAACATTTCTCTGATCTGGGTTCCAAGACGTAGAAACATAGAGTGAAATGAAATTGCTGTTGAGCTTGCCAGGAAGCGGTCGACTGACTTGGTTTCAGATGTCTCCTACTCGGTCATCGGCATCCTCGTGACTGTTGTTAAAGAGAAATTACACAGGTCATTTCTCAGAAAAGCACACATCAGAAGAAGAAGCTCCATTTCGTCGTGTGGTATTTCGAAAATCCTATAGCCCCAGTACAATAAACACAGGAGGCAGAAAGCCCTGGGGACACCACCCCATTCAATTTCCACACTTGTAGCAACGCTTACCGGTCTTTGGACAATCGGGATTCACTTTCTGTGAGAGCTGGATTTACCATTTAATCCCCCATGGCAGAAGTTGTAGGCAGCTTGCACAGAAGGAGACTGCTGAGCACTTTCTCTGTAAATGTCCGAGTTTGGCAGCCAGACGGTCAAGGTCACTGGGTGCTCCTTTCTTCGACAGCCTGGGGCAGTGCGCCACCCTAAATCCCATCAATCTTTCACGTTACATTAACAGCTCTGATTGGCTGTAGATATCTGCCCATTCGGGGCCTCATTTTGGTCTCAAAATTGCGCTTTAGAGCTACTTGGGGGTGCCAGTCTGGTACTTCAACTATGCGCCGGTTCATTTCTCATTGCCTTTTAAAAGACAGCGTTAGACATAGTGTTAGATCATCCGCCAAAACAAGACTTGTTGCTCTTGTTGTTATAGCATTAAACATTGTAAACTTTTCTGAAGTAAGCGCAAAGATTCTTGGAAGTAATTTTTTCATCAAATGGGATATTTTTCATATATACAGGGTCCGGCACTCGAAGAGTGCCCAACTTCAGACCGCTCGCGCACGGTCATCAGCTCGTTTATTTGGCTAAATGACAGTCCAGAGTATTGTTTACAAGCCTTCGGAAGATTTTGCCCTGAGTAAACTCGAAAAAAGAAATATGGATGGATTGAAATAATGGCGTTCAAACGTAATAGTGTAATTGCATAATATTTGGCTGGAAAATCACAACCAGCGATTGTTCGTGAGTTCGAGCATTTAAAATAAATAAGGTTTTTGTGTATGGCACCATTACTCGTTACAATGATACTGGTAGTATCACGAAACGTCATGGAGGCCGTCATCAAAAGACTGCAACGTCACGTGAAATGGCTTAAAAAAGTGAAGAAGCGATTTGAGCGAAATCCCCGACGAAGTGCCAATCAGATGGCGAAAGAGCTCAAAATATCTGACCTTAGCATCCGCCGCATACTGAAAAATGATCTCACTAGATCCAAAACGCGCATGATCTCACACCCACCAAAGCAGCAACAAGTCAGACTTGAGAGAGCGAAGGAGTTGCTTCGCTTGACCGAAAGCGGTCAATTACTGAACATTGTGTTTTCAGATGAGAAAATTTTTCAAATTGAACAATTCGTAAACTCCCAAAAGGAATGGTTTAATTCGACCGACCGTTCATACGAGAATTTGTGTCATCGATTGGCCACCAAGGCGAAGCACCCGCCACAGTAAATGGTTTGGGCCACTGTAACCGCAGATGGGCGCTCTCCAATCGTTTTCATCGAGCCTGAGGCCTCAAAGCAAATGCGAAATATTATCGGGAAAGTATTCTGGAGGTTACTTTGAAGCCGGAGGGCAGACCATGGAACTTTCAACAGGACCGGCACCGGTTCACAAAGCTTGAGTGAACCAAGAATGGCTAAAAAACAACGTTCCAAACTTCATAACATCCACACAATGGCTCAGAAATTCAGGAGACGCGAATCCGATGGATTATTCACTTTGGGCCATTTTGGAGTGCAACGTCCGAACTAAACGATTCATCAGTATCGAGGTGCTGAAAAAGTCATTGTCCGTGAGTGGGCCAAAATACCTGAAAATCACGTTCGGACAGCATTCGATTCGTTTCTGGACCATCTCAAGGCCATAGTCAAGGCAAGAGGTGGTAATATCGAGCAAAAGTAAATTGATTCTTAATTTTGTATTAGTTTCACACATTTTTGAAGTAAAACTTCTTAGGCGTCGATGGGCGAGCGAGAATGGAGAGTAAAATTTCAAGGCCATGCAACGTTTTGGGCATTTTCGTTCTGCGAGAGAGAAAAAAGATATAACGCAGAGGAAAAGGAGAGAGAGAGCTATACATACATTATATATATCTTAGATACACTTTAGGCTATTTTTCCTAAGTTTTTGCTTGTGGTTGCTAATATTTTTTCGCGCTTGTTTGTTGGTGCAAACTTGTAGGAAATATATTTTTGGCGCCTACTTTTTGGCGTTATATTTCCTCGCTGCCTACTGTTTGGGTCGTTTTTTGGTCCCAATTTTTTTGGCGCTTATTTCCGCTTCCTGGTTAGTGCTTGTGCGTACTATATAGTGCTATCCATTCCGGCGTCGGATTTATTGGTATTGCCTTGCGGTAATTTCTGCCATTGCTGCGGTCCTGGAATCGCTGCGTTTGTGCGGGTGATAAACGCTCGGAGTAGAGCGCGTTGTTGCCACGGTTTGTGTCCGGCGTTTACCAACACCGGTCGAGCCTTCTCCGTTTTTTTGTAAATTTTGTCTATTTGTATTCACCGCAAATGTTGTTAACTTATTTAGATATATATTCTTTCTCTCTCTCTCTCTTTCTCTCTCATTCACTCTCGGGTCTTTCCCTCTTTCTTTGTCTGCCTTGAAAGTTTCACTTCTGTTATGTGTACTACGCCATACGCACTTTTTTACTTTGAATTGATTAAAAGTAATTTTCCAAACTAAATTTATGGCCTTTTTAATTGGTTATACTTCGGGTGCCGGACCCTGTATTACCCAGAATTTTCTACGCAGCCACGTTGTTTAATAGTCAAACGTAGTGTTTTAGCTGTCCTGCCTTCACTATTGTTCGCCTATTTATTCACATCTTTCTCTGCTTTAGTTACCATACACATTTGTATTCTTTTCTTCTACCTTTCCTTCTCAACAATATAATACTACAGGAAACCATTTTTCCACTTCCATAAACTAAATATCTTTTTCTCGCAGCTCCATACAATCTCAGCTCCCATTTTTCACTACTTCTCCGCTTGGCTCTCCCTCTTCGCTATCATCTTCTTCGCAAAACTTCACTTCTTCGCTGTTTTCTCTTCCTCATTATTTGCTGGCCAGCACTTGTTTATCTACGACGCCCACACTCGCCATTCAATGTCCGTTTTTCTATTCATGACATAATCCATAATCATGTCATTTTCAATAAAATACGGTGAGCGACTATCCCTCTTCGTCTATGCTCTCACTCTATTTTGGCCCATTGTTGTGCGGCGTGGCCATCATTTTGCAGCATTTGTGACAGCTGCTGTCACTTCCGCACACTGTAAAAGATTTCAATTAATAGTAGAATTCTGTTTTTTTGCTCCAGTTTTTCCTTTTATTTCGTCTTATTTTCACATTCACTTCCTTTGCACTCAACTACCAGTTTTACACTTTTTACTGCTTAGTTTTGCATTCTAATTGGTCTCATTTGAAACGCAGTAATGCTCGCTATTAATTTCATCATAACGGCATGATTTGTCAGAGTGTTGCCGGGTGTTTGCTGCTCGTTTAATTACTCCTAAGATTCTCGCTTTACCATAAATTAGTGGAATGCTGCTGTCTTAATTTAATTATGTACGTAGTTGATTATTTGTTGCAAGCACTTTTGTGATCCTCATACGAATATGTGAAATTGGCTACTCTTTGAAATTTGTTCATTTTTGTGGCCAATTGAAATTCCTCAAAGCGGGCAATTAAAATTTTATGCATCCACATTAGCTTTACGTAAGGCTGAGTGAATAAGGTCAGGGTCGTTCTGGGCGGCGCAACTGACGGAGCTGCTTCGAGCGGGAAATCGAAAATTGCTTTTGAAATTAGTTTTCTAATACTAATATTTACTTATCTTGCCTTTTGTTTTTGTTATATTTTGTAGTTGTTTAAGCAATATTGAAAGATATTTTTCTTCTTACTCACGGACACTTGTTATTGAAAAGCTATTTTCGTGCGTAAGCAAAATATTTTCCCATTCAAACTTATTTATGTAGTGCAAAGACGATTGAGTGTTTATGTGCTGCAACAATAAAAGTAAAAAAGCAAGCGGTAAAATGACGCCATTGTGGGCAAATAGGCGGGAATGGCACTGAAGTGTTGCTGGAAGAATTAAATCTGATTTTCTTGTATCAGTAGATAATTTTTTTAAATACAAACGCATTTCGGCTAGCGGTAAGTTTTTGAAATTATTACTCCCATAAAACATTTTCATTGTTGCTTTCTTTTTCTGGGCACTAATTTGCAATTCAAAAGCAACGAACGAGTTAAGGGGTTAGTCTACTTTGTCACTTTAAAATTTTTCAATTTTTTTTTTTTGCATAATTTGAAAGTATATATATCCAGAAATATTGTGTAAAAATTTTAAGAAAATCCGAGCACTCTAACTATTTTTTTTTTACCTGAACATCATTTCGTCTACCTGCGCGTATAGCGTGCATTAAAAACTTTAAACGCGTTTTTCTCAAAACAACGTTTTCAAAATCTAGCTCCACTGTATCTCAAAAACTAATCAACCGATTTTCATAAAATTTGGATCACCTATTCTAGACATAATTTGCACCAAATTGACGCTCGGGGGTTTTGAAATTTTAAATTTTTACTATATATTTTTTTTAAATATGCGAAAAAAAAAACCGTTCTATCAAAAATTTTCCATTTTTATCAGCCATTTTTTTTGTCTTCATTAAAACCTAATATCCGAGGGTCATTTTGTAGCCAGTATCTTACTGAATCTGAAACATTTTGATTTTTTTGTTTCAGACAAGCTCGTTCTTGAGTTCTGATGGAGCTGCCTCACCAACCCATGTTTGAGACGTTACGCTTCACTGCTATTTTTTTACTAAAAATACTATAAAATTGAATAAAAAAAAATTTATTTCTGAATTTTAAGACTTTATTTAATAAATCAAACAAATTTTATATTACTATCATTTATAGTTTTCTCAAAAGAAAAAATCACGAATATAGCCTTTTTTTCGAGTCTCCAAAGTAGACTGACCCCTTAAGACGAAGGCAACTTAAGCTCCCTCCACCCAACAAGACAGCTGACTATCAGATAAGCACTCATATTAGCATCATCCTATCCTCATTCAACTAGACATTTTCTTTCTAGCCATGGGGAAGTTCTGATAGTTTCCCCTTGTCGGTGTGCTATTCTATCTCTCTTTTACCAATAGCAATTTTTAATAACTGAAAAATATATCTACTATTCTCTAACGGCAAGGTAACTAATCATTTTTATTGTAATACAATGTAATAACTGCTGACAACTAAACACCTCATTGTCGTCATCACAAACTTCTCAGCACTAATAACCATACTTCTCATTTTTTTTATCAAAAAGTAATCAGCACTGATGGGCCAAACTACTCATTTTCGTTATCAAAAAGTAATCAGCACAAACTCCTCATCTTCGTAAAAAGTAATCAGACTGATGACAAAAACTCCTCTTTTTCGTTAGTATTAAAAATGTACAAATATATAAAATTTATATTTTTTTGTTTGCATTAGAAAACTTGTTCCAGTTCGGTGTTTCATCCACGGAGATTCGAACTCACGAGTTTTCAAATGTTAGCCAATCATCTACTCATTCGGCTATGGCGGCTTTACAGCAAACACAGCCAAATTTCATACTAGAACTTTTTCAGAGCACTCACATTATAAGCATACAATTGTAATTAAGTAAAAAAAATTTAGAAAAAAGTTGTTCCTAGAGGGGTCACAGTAAATCGTATTTAGAAACCGATTTATAAACATTTGTCTCATCAATGATTTTTTTTATATCTATTCTTGGGATGTTTTTACAATATTTGAGGAAAAAAATTGTATCCAAATTTTTTCCTAGAGGGGCTAAGAAAACCTTAAATAAAGAATAAGTGTTAAACATACTTTTAATCGATAATTCCATTTGGATAACCATTCTCAGGATATTTTTAGAATATTTAATGTAAATAAAATTGAAAAAAGTGTTTCCTAGTAGGGTCTAAGGAAGAAAATGATTATTAAATATATCTTTAATCGATAAGTTCCTTTGGATAACCATTCTTTGGATGTTTTTAAAATATTTAATTAAAAAAAATTGAGAAGAACTGTTTCCTAGAGGGGTCGGAGGAAGCCATATATGTAGAAAATGATTGTTGAACATATTTTCATTTACAAATCTCTTTAGATAACCATTCTTGAGGTGTTTTTAGAATATTTTTACTTAATTGAAAAAATAGAAAAACGTTTTTTCTAAATGGATCTAAAGAAACCATGTACCTATAACATATGATTGATAAGCATTTGCCTCATGGATGATTTCATTAGATATACATTCTGGGATACTTTTACAATATTTAAGCAAAAAAATTTAAGAAAAATTGTTTTCTTACTGGGGTCAAATACAGAAAATGATTTATAGAAATTTGTCTCATCAATGATTTTTCGGGATGTTTTTAGTATATTTAAATAATAAAACAAAATTTTATGATCATTTTATGTATAGACGAGGTGAAGTGTTAAGCAAACCATACACGGAAAATGATAAAACTCACACTAAAAGCAAGCATTCGACTTAGGCAAGCCCATAAAAGTACCACTTGCTTTTTCTCCGCCTGTAAATACATTCTTTATTGACCCGTAACCACCTACTCCTATACACCGATCCCCACTAAAAGTGCCCCAATCAAGACTAGTTTATAAAAATTAACCCAAAGTCAACAGAAATTCTTAAAATACCACTTTAAATGAACTTTTCTCTCAATACGCCATCTGTTTCCACTAAAACTATGTATGCGCCACTTTCAAATGACGACGTCATTCACTTGTCCCAATGCTCGCACGCTGACAACACTAATTACTGCCCTACTGCGCTACACAACACGCTGCTCATTAGCGAGCAAAGCACAGAGCAACAAAAACAACAAACACACACACAAAGAAAAAAAGAGAATACATAAATAATAATAATAATAAAATGTGTTATACTTTTAGGTGTCATACCCCATGCATTCACACGAATCAACAATATTTTCGTTAGTGGCTTGAACTTTGCATTTGTGCTTTTTCCCCCTCGCATTTGTCATTCAGTGCTTTGTATCCACCCACTCAGAGTACATGCGCATGTGTGTGTGTGGGTGTGTATGTTTGTGATATTTTGTGTGCACTTGACGCTTTTCTAAAGCTAAACAAATAGCTAAGAGTTGCAAAAACAAAAATAACAGCATTACACACAAGCATTTTTCTATTCACACACTCAGGCATACAAATATTTGTATCTATTTTGGTGTGATGGAGAAAAAACGGCAAATGACGCGAGCATGTCAAGTGAGTATATGCATGTGCATGTGGGTGTGTGTGTGTGTGTATATATGTGGGGGGGGGAAAGCTCAACAAATATTGCAACATGGCTAACGCTGTGCAACGCCAACAGACTACGGCCCAGAAGCGCGTCAATGCCAACCGCATGTCTAGTTTTTGTCTTTGCGGTTCTACAAGTTGTTGTTGTTGTTGTTACTTTTGCTGTTCATATGCAAAAAATAGTGCACGGCTTGCCTTCTCTAAGTATCTAACTATCGCAAATCTGCTATAACAACAACAACAAGCACCGCAACTTGTTATGTTGCTTGCCACTGACATCATGCAACTTTGAGGAACCTTCCACACCACCATCGCCAACACGAACAACAACACTCACTGCCCTGCACTACTTAGATGCCTTGCCTAGCCTCCGATATAGGAGGTGTGGCTAACAAATAATGAAACTGGCGCTGCTGTAGAAGAAGTACGCCAGCAGCCGCCAGCAACCGCCAGCTGTTTAGCGTAAAACCTTCTCTTTCGACTGTAGTATCTCTCGCTTCGGCAAACTATTTAATTAGTTGTTGTTGTGTATTTTTTTTTTTCGTTTGGTACCCTGAAAGTCTAAATGGCGGCCGTCGTAGCCGAATGGGTTGGTGCGTGACTAGCATTCGAGTCTCCTTGCATGAAGAAAAAGTTTCGTATAGTAGCGATCGCCCCTCAGCAGGCAATAGAAAACCTCCGAGTGTATTTCTGCCATAAAAAAAGGCTCCTCGTAAAAAAATCTGCCGTTCGGAGTCGACTTAAAACTGTAGGACCCTTCATTTGTGGAACAACATCAAGACCACACCACAAATAAGAGAAGGAGCTCGGCCAAACACCTAACCGAAGTGTACGTGCCAATTTTTTATTTATTTTTATTTTTGTGTTTGTTTTTAAGCATTCAGGCTGATTCACGTACAGATCGCTTCAAGCGGTGGTGATTTTTTTCTATATGAGGGTTTCGCACATTCACTAGGCTCCTGAAGCTGAGACTACTGGACAAAATTACCACATTCTCTGGTTCTGACTGAACTCCGTGAAAACGTAAAAAAATCACATCAGTTTTGGAACAACATACAAATGTTTTCCAGCAAGAGAATTGCTTGACTCCATCAGGTGTCGGTCATTGTCATTTAGGAGGTTTATAGCCACGTTTAGTGAACGAGGAAGCGGCACTCGTCCTTAAGCATTTGCCATTCAGCATAAAGCTGCAAGACCCGCCATTTGTAGCACAACATCAAAGCGCATACCACACCTCTTCTTCTTCTTCTTAATTAGCGCGATAACCGCTTACGCGATTTTGGCCGAGTTTAACAAAGTGCGTCAGTTGTTTCTTTCTCGTGCTAGCCGGCGCCAGTTGGACACACCAAGTGAAGCCAAGTCCTTCTCCACCTGATCTTTTTAACGCAAAGGAAGTCTTGTTGTTGTTGTTGTTGTAGCAGCATAAACATTCCCCATACATATATGGGGAATGCTGTTGAAGTGACAGTCTTTGGCCGGATATAAATCCTGGTCGTTCCGGTAACGTAGAACCGACTGTCGTGGGAACGCAAAGGAGGTCTTCCTCTTCCTCTGCTGCCACCAGCTGGTATCGCATCGAATACTTTCAGAGCCGCAGCATTTGTATCCATTCGGACGACATGGCCCAGCCAACGCAACCGCTGGATCTTTATCCACTGCGCTATGTCTATGTCGTCGTAAAGCTCATATAGCTCATCGTTCCATCGCCTGCGATATTCGCCGTTGCCAACGTGCAAAGATCCAAAAATCTTGTTCAGAATCTTTCGTCTTCCCACACCACTAATTGGAAGAAAAAGCTCGTCATCAGTTTCGTTATTTAATAGCCCCACCTCGTAGTGTGAACACCAGCACATCAACTACCCATTCGCCCATTCAAGCAACTGCATATTAGCCTGCACATTACCCTCTCACTGCATCACCTCATTTCTTTCATATTTCTTATTTCCATTTTGCCTTCCGTACTCTTCCTTTCATCCCCCTTCCATCCTCCTTCCATCAATTACTCACCCAAGCAGTCTCACCAGCCTTCCCATTCACCACCAAACGCTACACTTTGCTGCATTTACGCCTTTACCCCTGCACTGCACTCCGCCATTCTGCAATTTTGTGCATTTTATTTTTTTACCCACTGTTACTCTCTTCCACTACCACCTCCACTACTTATTGTTAGATTGCTACTTTTGCTTTCCCTTTGCTTCCTTTCTCTGCCGCCAAAAGTATCTTCAGCATCTCTGCTTCTTTGGTTGCCTCTGCGTCTTCAATCTGTCGGCTGCTATAACCATCGCCGTCGACATCATTGAGGCTGCAATTTTCTCCATCTGCACGTGACATGTGACCGCCGCCGCAACAACAACAGCCTTTGCTCTTTGGCGTCACTTTCGGCTCACTGGCACTCAAAAGTCCCAACTGCCAGCAGTTTGCACGCCTTGATTTAACTTGCCTTTAGCGCCGCGGCCGCCCAACGTCTTGGCTTTGTGGTGTTTCCGCTTTGGCTTGCTTGGGTTGCTTGTTTTCTATTCTCTCCCCAAATGGTGCATGCTTTGCCATTTTTCTTCAATCATTGCTTTTGCGGTTCGGAGTATTGTTGCTGTTGCTGTTGACCTGTTCCGCTCTATGACCTCGTACCCTTTTGCGGCAATGCTTTGTTTGGTTCCCCCCTCCCCACCAACTCAATATGTAGTGCCCGACACTGCAACAGCAAAATAACTTTTTAATGATTTTATCTATTTCCCGACTGCATTTACGAGTACTTGTTTGTCTCATATTTGCCGGTTCTATTTTTGTGTGTCGAGGTGTTGCTTTTTCTTTTAATTTCTTTTATTTTGTTGGCGGTTTTACTTCAAAAACTTACTTGGACCACTTTTGTGTTTTTAGTTGTACGTCGCACTGACTTTTCGCACTGCAGTGCAATGGGAGGAGCCGGGGTTCTAAGGTCACTATAGAGGGTTACCAGTTGAGATCACTCTGCCTGTAAGATATTGAGTACTTGAGACTTTGGAATTCTTGAATGTGCCTCTGATGAATTGACTAACAAAAATATCTGAAATCGCGCTGCATTGATGGTACTGGATACTAGCATAAGGGTATTGAAGAGATAGACCGATCTCACTCCCGGTATTCTTCCTAGACAGCCAGATTGTTATCTAGGTTCCTAGCTCGGTGAAGATCAACTCAAAATTTGTTCAAGAAAATGGGAGATCTCTAGAAACTCTTCGTCCATCTGTACGTGGTTCCGAAAGATAGCAGAGTTTTGAAGCAACCAGGAATGCAACAGACTGAGAACGGACTTGCAGAATCAAGCACCAGCCTACAAGCAACGAGAAACGTGCAGGAAAATACTACCTCAGCTACTATAGCAGTTGAACTCAGCTGAAAACTTGCAGAGCTCTACTTCCTCTTTGGTTAACATAAGACGAGAGATGAAGGAAGAATACGGAACTTTCTGATACACACAAAAACGAATGTACGGTTTTTCAGGGGAATACAAACGGGGCACCATTGGATACTTGTTCACTAGATTCGGTAGTTTGTAGAAGCTATGAAAATGAGGAGATAGAGTGCATTCAATTCTTACTGTGCTTCAAATCTCCCTACTTCGAAGATCCAGACCCTTAGAACACAGTCTGCATTCGCCTAAAGTTCGCCATTTTTAAGATCAGCCATCAAAGCTACGGTTAGCAAACGGGTTACTTCAACCACAAACGAACTTGGCAGGCTGAGAGAGGTTACAGATAGACAAAACTAATCTTACCTGTCATATCCGACCGACTGTCGCAGATCCTTCTGTCATTAAGCAGAAGGGATTGTTTGCTGATTGGACTGATGACGCGCCACTTTCATGGAAAAGGTAGGCATCACAGACAGTGCACTCTGCACCGCATATGGAGAGAAGGATGAGACGGCGCACCACTTTCTGTGCGCTTGTCCAGCTTTTGTTCGAATCAGGCTAGAGGTTTTTGGCACTGATGTGTTAAGAAGCGGCCACCTCGTCTCCTTGGCACTACAAGATCTACTCAGATTTCTTCGGATCTTGGATAGATTTAAAGAAAATTAAAAAGGGAATCCGATTGCAGTACAATGGACTTAATGATGTCTGGGTGCTGTATTTGCTAGTTGTGCCACCAAAACAAAAGGTCATATAGAGATGGGACTCAAAAAATCTTTGCTCAACCGCACAAACCGTCGCTATGGCCTGCAAATGAACTCTACACTTAAGCACAAGTCGTTCAACCTAACACAGCTGGAATTATATTTTCTAGCAAAGCATAGGAAAGGCACGATAGACTGCCGGCAGTAGCGGTTCTAAAAAACAATGTTCTCGGGTCTACAAAAACGCATAGTTGGGAGTATTGAAATGGAAGAAAAAAAGTAGCCAAAACACAGCCACATCCTACCCTCAAAAACCAGTTGTCTGTGCATAGCCTAAATGACTTTCTCAGCTGTCGCAACAGATTCACTTAGAGACCGAAACAAATACAAAATAACAACCAAAACACAGCATCAAAAGACGCTCACAGTCTTTACGAATGCAACGCCAGTGTTGTACATTTAATTAATTATTAATGCAAGACGCCGATACGTGCTGCAAAGGCAACATCAACAGAACAGCAGTTACAAAAAAAAAAAAGAAAATCAAAGCGAAAAAAACATGCATTCACAAAACATAGGGAAGAAAGGAATAGTGACAACAACCACAATAACGGCGTACAAACACGAAAGACAGGACATACGACGATTTACGACACAACAATTTACAACAAGCATCCTCAGTACCGTTACAGGTATACGAGTACATAAGTATGTTAGCAAGAGACGCTACGCAGTGGTGGGGTTAGTTATACAGCCGTTATATGAGATGATGGTGAGTGCAATAGCAGAGCGCTTGCTTGCATTCTTCTCCTTCTCATTCATACGCAGCCCGCAACACACACAGACACAAGGCAGTGTGCCTTTATTGTTTCTGCTTAGTGTTCGTGTAGTCATCAAATAACGTCGGCAGTGGTGGTGGTGATACGTTTTAAAGGTGTTCATTTTTATTGTGAATCATTTTTTGCATAATTGATTAAATGACCGCCTATAACGGTTGTAACGGTAAATTGGTTAACTTTGCTTTAGCCCTGAAGCAAAGGTAAGCACGTGGCATAGGTACGTGATAAATTTGCTGAGCACCATGCGGGAGGCGGAAATAAAAAATGAATGTGAAGGCTCGAGAAAGGTAAACAAAGGACAAAAAGGCGAATTAAGTAAAAATCATATAAAGATGCCTTTGTTGGTAGCGTGCAAAGGGAAAAGGTTCTGTAAAGGTTTCTGGTGTACAAAAAAAGCAAGAACATACGCGGTTACCTTTTGTTTTAAAAATTAATTAAGTAATTATTCGTGCTTATAAGCTTCATAAGCGAGCTGATTAACTATGTAAATGTTTCTGCGGCGACTGACCGCAATAATAGTGTGACTCGACTTGTTATGGTAAGAAATTTATGAAGTTAGGACTAAATTTGGTGAAATTAAATATTGAAAGAGGGGAATTTGAAATTTTGCATTTATTTTTTAGATTATTATATACGCACTGTGGAAAAAAAATTTTAGTAAGTAAATTAAATTAAAATATTGCAAGTAAATTTAAAAAAATTTTAACCAAAATAAATTGAAATTAAATTGAACTGAAAAAAAGAAACAAAACAAAAAAAAAACAAATCAAAAAAAAATTTAAATAAAATAATTAAAAATAAATATAAATAATGCAATAATCTCCCTAGGGACTACGAGAAAATACATATATGTATATATACCTATATCAGGTCAGCCTATAAGTTCGTGCGTTTTTTAAAGGTGGTTTTAAAATTAATAAAATATATATATTTTCCTTCATTATTTACAATGCCTTCCCAACGTTTAGGCAAATTTTCATTTCCCTGCTCAAGAAATTGTTTGTCCTTGGAGCCAAAATACGCTTTGATATCACTTTTTATAGCTTCTTTTGAGGAGTACTTCTTGTTACTCATATGGGATTGAAGTCCACGGAAAAGGTAATAATCACAAGGTGCAATATCCGGAGAGTATGGTGGATGCGGCATTAGCTCCCATCCAAGCTCGTTCAGCTTGCCTAATGTTTGCCTTGCGGTATGAGGTCTTGCGTTGTCGTGGTGAAACAAAACTGTGCGTCTTTTCACTAAAGACGGTCGATTTTTTTTAAGTGCCTCATTCAAGTTTGATAGCTGATGAGAATAATAACACTGCCCTGCATCGGTTTTGCGAATAAGATGGGACCTAGTGATCCCGAAGGGAATTTTCGCGCTAAGCACGAATCCGAGTTCAAAAATTTTCCATCACGTCAGGTTTTCGAAAAAAAATAGCGTATTTGGCCATTTTTCAAAAATTGTGGAGCAGAACCCTGACGTGCTACGATCTTCGTTATTGTCAGTAATTGAAGGTTAAACTTTGCTCTTTGAAATAAGCCCAAACCCAAATTGTTCGCATGCACCCTTAGAGTAGGGGGTGTACTTATGTCTACGGGGGTAGAGAAAAAGATGAACATAGGAACTTACCTACACCCAAGATAAGATATAATGAAAAGTGCAGTGTTCCTAAGGTATTTAGTGTCGCTGATTACAAATCTGAAGTCAAACATTCCCTATAAATAGAAATAAAAAAAATCAAATTCAAATTTTCCTATGTTCATTTTTTCCCCTACCCCCGTAGACATAAGTACACCCCCTACTCTAAGGGTGCATGCGAACAGTTTGGGTTTGGGCTTATTTCAAAGAGCAAAGTTCAACCTTCAATTACTGACAATAACGAAGATCGTAGCACGTCAGGGTTCTGCTCCACAATTTTTGAAAAATGGCCAAATACGCTATTTTTAGGGGTTTCAACCCCCTTTTTTTGAAAACCTGACGTGATGGAAAATTTTTGAACTCGGATTCGTGCTCAGCGCGAAAATTCCCTTCGGGAACACTAGGTCACATCTTATTCGCATCAGAAAAATTGAAATTTGCAGGGCAGTGTAATCAGCAGTTATCGTCTGGTTCGGTTCCAGAAGTTCATAATAAACAATACCGGTCATATCCCACCAAATAGACAGGAGAATCTTCTTGGGCTGAAGGCCATCTCTAGGGGTCGGTTCTGGTGTTTCACTTTATCTAACCATTGGCATTTGCGAACAGGATTATTGTAAAGGACCCATTTTTCAACACCAGTAACGATACGGTTCAAAACACTTTAATTTTCAAGCCGTTGCAGCAGCTGAGAATACACATTCACTCTCTGCTGAAGGTTGACTACGGAAAGTATATGCGGAACCCATTTTGAAACGGAATCCGATGAATTTAACCTCTGAGCTATCATATCGACTTTTAAAAGTGGCTCAGCTTCCACGAGTTCGAGCAAGGCGTCAGAGTTAAAGACTTCACGACGACCAGCGCGCGGGGCATCCTCCACGTCGCAGTTACCACTTCGGAATTTTGAAAACCACTTTTTCGCAGTCCTTACACTCACGGTTCCTCCTCCTTATTTCTGCAGCAGCAGTTGTTGCATTTTTACCACTTTTATAAAAAAAATACAAAATATGCCTCTTATACGCGTTTGAAGACTATATTTGATTTTTTCACAACACGTGCTTCTATCCGCGATTAAAATCACTTGTTGAATGCACAATATATCAAAGAAAATATAAATAGTTCCGTTATACCTTCTGCTCAAATATGAACGAGACGTTATCAATAAAACGGTCCGCGGATGACATATAGCAAAAATAAATTTTTTGTTTTTTGGTAGGACTGTTATAAGCTTACATGGCAAATTTCAGCGTGATATGTCACATAGTTTGTTTTCTGTGCTACTGTAAACAAGTCAAGCTCGAGTGTGTTCTTCGAATTTAACGATGGAAATTCAAGTTGAACAAAGAATTTGTTTGAAATTTTGTTATTCCAACAAAATTTCGGCTTCAGACGCCTTAAAAATGTTGCAGACAACCATATGTCATCCGTGGACCGTTACATTGATAACGTCTCGTTCATATTTGAGCAGAAGGTATACTGCGAATAATTTTTTGTATGCAAAAATCGCACAAAAGTGAAATTATGGGTAAAATACGCACGAACTTATGGACAGACCTGATATAAATAATAAAAATTTTAAAACTAGCAGCGCCTATTTTTATTTTTGCAATATTTGTTATCAACTTTTGAGCATAAAAAAAAACAATTTATTAGACTATAATTCTAAGAGGGTATATAAATAAATTATAGTGCATTTTATAAAAAAAGGTATAAAAAAATCATTAAATAAACAAAAATTCGATATGAATATTTCTATATGAATTGAAAAAATATATATTTTATCAGAATATAATTTTTAAAGAGTTAGCAAATAATTAAATTGCATTAATATGTATAATGTAAATTTAGAGTACAAGAAACCGTAGATGCCAAAACAATATTTCGTTTAATAAAAAAAACTCAACAGGGTTACCAAATGGTGAACACAAAAAACTAGTTAGTGTATTAATTAAAAGGCATACAAATTGGAAATTAGGCAATGATATTAAGAAAATTATTTATATGAAATATAATTTTAACAGGGTTGCATTAATTTTCATTCAATCGATTAAATAGTTTTGTTATGTAAAATGTAAATTTAGAAAAATAA
Organism: Anastrepha fraterculus; assembly: GCA_037575425.1. Lineage (NCBI taxonomy): Eukaryota > Metazoa > Arthropoda > Insecta > Diptera > Tephritidae > Anastrepha > Anastrepha fraterculus. The sequence goes on along the minus strand of JAYXIM010006299.1, from coordinate 23,324 downwards.
AAAATTTTATTTTAATAAAAAAAACCAAATGGTGAACACAAAAATAACTAGTATGTTAATTTAAAGCGATAGAAACTGGAAATCAAATGCCGATATTAAGAAAATAATTTTTTTAGAAATTAAATGCAACAGGGTTGCCAATTATTGGTAAGAAATTTATTTATTTGTAGATTTTCCATTATGGAAAATGGATACCAAATCGAGGGGCATTTAAGATATCTTAATAACGGCAATAATTTGTAATGGAGTTGCCAAATGATTTTACATTAATTTAATTAATTATTATTATTTTTTTTTTTGTTTCTACTGTTTACTAGAAGTAAAGTATTCCATACTAGATGAGATGCTTACGCTTGTCTTCGTCGTGCAATGAAAACTGCTTGGAGAAGTACCAATTCGGTTTAAAACTTCTTCTTTGCCATGAACTACCAGCTCCAATAAGTGGAAGTAAGGTAAAATGGTGCAGTAATCCGTTATAATACTTGTGAGGACGCTGGTAGTTGATTTAATGAAACCAAGCAGGCATTATTGTCCTTTTAAGATTCAGTTTTGGCCACAGCGCTTTGGAGACCTTGTAGTTGGAAGTCACAGACCACTTTCTACTAGTTTCCGCGATTACGCTCAGATCAATCGCAGTGTATAGTTCGTTTAGAGGAATGCCTATGTCCTCTACCACCCGTTGAAGGTCAAGCTCAGAGCCTTTCCTTGCTAACTCATCCGCTCTCTCACTTTCCTCCACTCCAGAGTAGCCGGGAACACCGCAAGTGTGGTGCTCTGTTGTTGGATAAGCGAGAACGGCCTGCTGCATTCTTTACCATTTCTTGAATTGATGCGCGCTGAGACCAGTGCCGTGATCGCTGCTTGACTATCAACAAAAATGGTAAGACTTGCTGGAGGTAAGTCGAACAGTCTTATTGTGTTTTCTGCTTTGTCTATAGCGTAGATCTCAGCTTGGAAGACGCTACACCGATCTGGGAGTCTAACCAATTAATTTAAGGATAATTGTTCATCTTTTTCAGAGGAGGTTGAAATCGAAACATCATCAAAGGTGCCGTCAAACCAGTCGTATGTGTGGCATGCTCCCACTGCAATGGCAATACTATAGGGCATTCCTTTCCTCTCGGCTGATTCCACCCTGGGACTGCTAAAAGCAATTTCATCAAGATGGAGCCGTGTTTATGCCTTTTAGACACACCAGGTACCGGCGTCCAGGTTCCTCTCTTAATTGCGTATTGGGGTTATACGTTATCGATAGCATCCATGGGTTTATCACCATTGGGGTATCGAAAAATTGTAATATTTTTACTCGATATCGACTTGTCGCCTGTTTGAGTTCGTCTTGAGGCTTTACCCCACGCGTTTGTGCTAGTCGTCTGTTCCGTGAATACAGTCATCTGCACAGGAGACCTGTTTCAAAAAGGCTTTTTTGGGGCGACGCATTTGGGCATCTGTTGGGTATTCTACATCGGTCGCATTCGCATTGCGCTCCCATTCTAAGTTTCGCAGTTTTAATAATATTCTTGTTGCGAACTGTTTTACTGCCTCCCATTTCTCTTTCGAGTTCAGCGTTTGCGTTACAAGGTTATCTGATGTGGGAACGGCGCCGAGGACTTTTGCTAGCTCGAAGCGCTCTTCATAAAATCTGGCGCAGTGAAAAGTCACGTGTTCTGCACTCTCATCTTCGCTGTAGCACTCTGCGTAGGTCGAATTATCTGCTAGATTAAAACGGTGGAAGTACGCAAGAAAGGCACCTTGTCCGCTGCGGATTTGGGTTAGATAGTAATACGTTTCACCGTGCTTTCTGCTTATCCCGTCATTGAAAATGAAAAAAAAATCATTTTAATTATATTTCGGTGACACAAATTCTACTTGAACGACTTCTAGAAGGACTACGTTGGGATCAGCAGACTGATCTGACTAACTAAAGATCCATTTTGACAAATGCAAAATGAATCACTGATGAAGCCAAATACCATCAGTGACCACCCCACGAACTCAGCTTGAAGGACTGACAGTCTCTTGAAGCGCATCAAGCAATCAAAGTCGGATTTTGTTTAACCTCAAGAATTTATCACTCGAATTCGACTCATGAAGATTCGAGTAAAATTGAGAAAAGTTAACAAAGCTTAACTCCAGGAATAAGCTTGGAGAGTGGCTCCATTTCGAATAAAAAAGTTTGCTTATCATCACTGCGAAAAGAAATTTTTCGTAACTACAAAAATAAATTGCTTTTCAAATAAAATTTAATTGGAATAATTTTACATAAATTGGGGCAATACAATAAATCTGATCTTACATACATTTCCCCATAGTAAAATTCCATGTTTCGTCAAATATTTTCTAAGTACACGATTTTTATTTAACAAACAGAAGGCACCACTTAAATGCCAAGCCCCATTGACCATTGCCTGTGCGAGAGACCAAAGAAGTCAATGCATGTGCGTTTTTGTATAACAACAACAAAACTTTAAATACTATTTGTATTTATTGCAGTGCCACGCCATTTGTATGCAAAATACGAGCAGAGTGTGTTGATACCAGAAAATTCTGAGTATTACATTTTTGTAAGTCCACAAAACTAAATGCAGAAAGTGCCATTACATTTAAATGTGTGTTGTTGTTGGTATGTACATATGTAAATATATATATATGTATATATTTCTATACATATATTAAGCAACATCCTGTCAAGAGTAAATTTAAATTTATGCCATGACAAAAACATATGCCAAGAAAAACGAAACATGTCAAGAGCAGAGCAGAGCTGAGCGCGGCAAAACATTTCCCTGGGTCTACTACGAAAAAAGTAGTATTTTGTTTTTTGGTTTGTTTTGCAAGCAACCATTTGAAATTGTTATGCTGCAATGGTTTCTGTCTGTCTGACTATACCTATAAATGATATGTGCCATGCAGATAGATACAGGGTAATCCACTCATAAGTGATGCAAAAATTACAAATGGCTTTAGCACTGAAAACACCATCGCACAGTGAAATAGCAGGGGAGGAAACAACCTTTATGAATATTTAATATCCTTAATGAATATTGAATTAAAAGAGAACAACAACTCCATTTTAGAGGCAAGTAACTTTGAGCAACAAAAAAAAATAACACCAAGTGTGCGGCTGCGGCAACTGCCATCACAAATGTAAGTCAATGATGTAAAATGCTATAAAATTGATCTCAAAAAATTCTGTTAGAGCTTTTGTATTTAGAACTTCATAATTTCTCGCTCCCTTGGAATTGCAGTCTCTTCAATTTCTCGCATCAAATATTGATCAAAACACTAACTGAAACCCATTAGCAGCAATTGCGAGCTAGTTAGATTTTTGTGTGATGAAATTTCCTACCCAATTTCCTACCCTACTATCTTTAGAATCCCTTAAATTCATTAGATTTGACTTAGAACCCGTCAGAATGCAGTTAGTTTTTGGTGTGGTGAAATCTCAAACCCAAGTTTTGTTGCAGAAAACTACGCAGTTTGCAGCTTATGGTCGTTAGAAATAGTTATAGCCAATTAGAATAAATTTCAAACCAATTAGAATCAATTTAAAATAAATTTTTGTTTGTGTGGTAAAATTTGTATCTAAGTTTTGTTAGAAGTAATGAGCAGAAGCAGCTTCTGCCTTTAGAATCAATAAAAACTAGTTCGATTGAAGTTAGAAGCCATTAGCATGCTTTTCGGGACAATTAGTCTTTACTGTGGTGAATTAATTTCTGGTGTGGTGAAATTTGTTACCGAGGTTTTGTTGGAGAGAGCCACCAAAATGGCAGTTTATGGTCGTTAGAATCAATAGAATTAATTTCGATACCATTAGAAACAATTTAAAACAAATTATTGTTTGTGTGGTGAAATTTCCTCACTAACTTTTGTTAGAAAGAATTACCGGAACTACATCTTCTTTAGAATCAGTAAAAACTAGTTAGATTGAATTTAGAAGCCATTAATATGCTTCTCGAACCAATTAAGTTTTACTGTGGTGAAATTTTCTACCCGAGTTTTATTAGAGGAATCAATGAGGATTACAATTTATTGTCTGTAAAGTCGATTACAACCATTTAGAATACATTTCGAGCCTGTTTAACAAATTTTTAACAAATTACATATTTATGTGTGGGAAAATTTTCTAGTTAAATTTTTTTGTAAGGCCACAATTTGTTAGACCACAATTTAGTATACCGAAAAATACCATTTTTCTATATAAATTATTTTTAAATTATTTTACATTTGAACCACCCTTTATACAAGTATATATGTATGCGTGCATAGACATTCGTAAGTGGGTGTTTATTTTGGTTTTTCGCATTTTGGCCAAGTTTATTGCCTGCCATATGCAATTGCAATATATTTTCACAACGACTGCAACAACAGAAACACCAAAAATACACCAAAGCAAAGTAAGCCCACAAAAATTGTGCAGCGCGCCGACAAAACGTGCATGGAATGTGGGTGTAGCAACGAACCAAAAAAAACCAAATAAAATACATACATACACACATATTTGCCAACCAGTGTACTAAAGAGATTACGAAAGTCCGTTGGCTTAGGCTAAAAGAATTTGAAAGGCGGGCGGTGCACGTTAGCGCTGGGCTCGCCAGAGAGAGAGCGAGAGCGGGAGAAGAGGCCGCTGCCTTGTAATGTCTTGCAAATAATGGCAATAATGAAGAACAGTTAAAATGGGTGTTGATGTTCGATGTGGTTAAGAAGCAGACGAAGTTGCAAGAACAAAGTAAATCCAGACAGACCTGCATAAGTTCGAAATGGAAGCAAAAGAAAGCAGCGCAAAAACGACGCGACCGGAAGCGCCGGCAAATTCCCCAGCTTGGGTATTTATATAAAAGTGGCGATAAGCGTTGGAGTCTTGTTATGCCAAATGCAAATAATTGCAACGCCAACAACAACAAAAACTGCATGAACAATGAAGAAAAGTAGTAAGTATAACAACAACAGTATAAAGAAGGCTCAGGAAACGTAAAACAACTGCTGTGGGAATTTTCAAGGTTGATTTTACTTGCCATGAAATTGTGCAGACATTGAGGTAGTAATTGTTTTTGTTTTATGAGTTCGGCTAGTTGTTAGGACACGCGATTTCAAAGGAATTTTTCGCGGTATGTCGTCGGTTATATTTAATGTTGGTGTTTTTACGTTTCTGTTGACTTTTACTAAATTAGTTTTAGTCAAAAGAGGAAAAAAAACTGAACAGAACAAGAACAAAAACAAAAACTATGAATTGACAAACTGTTTTAAAAAATTTGGATATTAAAATTTTGTAAATAAATTGAAGAAATTAAAAAAAATTGCTTTGGAAACTATTCTAAGAATAATAAAGTTAGAAAATATCAACCAATACAATTAATAATTTCTTATTTTTTAGCTTTTAAATTGAAGAATTTGAGAAAATGAAGAAATGAAAAAATAATTTTTTAAAATTAATAAAAGTAAAATGTTTTAAAATTTTTTAGCTTTTATATTTTAAAACATAGGATTCGAACAAAAGTATTTTCGAAAATAAGATTTAAAAATTTTGTACAATATATAAATTGAAGAAATGATAAAAACTTTTAAATTAAAAAAGAATTATTTAAAAATTAATAATTTTTTATTCTTTGGATTTTATATTTAAAACGCTCTTAGGAAACTATTTGGAAAAATAAGATTTTAAAATTTTGTAAATAAATTAAGAAATTAAAAAAAACTTTAAATGAAAAAAATTATTTTAAAATTAATGAAATTAATAGTTTTTTATTTTTAGATTTTATATTTTATAACTCTCTGAAAAAATTAACTTTTTAACTTTGTAAAAATTTTTTTAAATAATAGAACTTTTAAGTATTTTGTATCCAAATCTTATACAATATGTATTTAAAAACAATTTAAACTATGAAACTATGAAAAATTCATTCGGTTTTAGTAAAAAGCAATTTAATTTATTTTTTATTATTTTGCAGGCCATTGAAGAGGATGTCTTAATTAAACAAAAATTGCTCACATTTTTGGAATCGATTAGTTCTTTTTCTTTTTCTTTTATTTTATTTCATTTCATTTCATTTCATTTCATTTCATTTCATTTCATTTCATTTTATTTCATTTCATTTCATTTCATTTCATTTCATTTCATTTTATTTTATTTTATTTTATTTTATTTTATTTTATTTTATTTTGATTTATTTTATTAAATTTATCTAAAAAATGTAAACAGAATTAAAAAATTTAAAACATAAATATTAGAAAAAAATCGAAAGAGTTCAAAAAATGAAATAGAATTAAAAAATTAAAAATATTAAAAAAAAAAACAAAAAAATTAAAAATAATTAAGAAAAATAATAACAAAAAAAAATTTTTAAATACAAAAAGTATTACTAGGTATATTTAAATAGTTTCTTAATTTTGCTTTGTACAGCGCATTAGAGGAAAGTTCAATTTTTACTACTTCATCAAATATTTGTACTTGAAACTATATGGCAACTCTTGCTAAAATTATACTTCACGAACAGCCTTTTCGTACACTGTCTAAATTTTTCTGTTCTGCAAAAATTAAGTACCGTTCATTACAAATACTTTTATTAAATTCATCCACCTCTGCTCTGCTCCTTTCCTTTCTCCACGCAAGTCTTTCAAAAATAATTCACTAGTTCTACTATTTTTCAACGCCCCAGCAGCTCGCCAGCATCCCAAAGGGCCGTCAATTGTTTAGTTGGCAACACCTTTATTGCCAACATTATTTAACTAAGCCCAACAAACTGTAAAGAGCCGCCAAACAGCAGCAGGGAAAAGGAAGTACCTATGCAGCAGCGATAGGCCAACAAAAAAAGGGTGGCAACACACGCGCTATTGCAAAAATAACGGTTGAGTATACTCACTGCTAACTGCAGCTACGGCTCGGCCGCATTAGCATAAATTTCAGCGATGAAAAAAAAACAGAAAACGGAGTAGTGTAAGTAAAGTTCGAAGAAGCGGACAGACCAAGACGGCGGCACCACCTTCAAATGACTGGTTACAGCAGAGGCACAACCAGACAAACGCCGAAGTTAGCCGGACGCACGGCAAAGCAATAAAGTGACAACAGCAGCTACGAGTCCATTGAAGTTGGCACAGACACTGGCAATTCCCGCAAGAAAAATCAATGGCAGTGACATCGCTGAATGGTCTGACAACTTTGTGTGCAGGCAGCGACAAGCAGCTGGCGTTTGCTGGCAACTTTTGTTTTTCGACTAGTCTTTATCCATTTCCTTTTTTTCTTTTTATTTTCCTTTTTTCTTTTTATTTTCTTTTTTTCTTTTTATTTCCTTTATTCTTTTTATTTTCCTTTTTCTTTTTTTCTACCCACTTTTTTATTTGTTTCTAGTCATTTTACGTTTTATTTCTTCACCTTTTCATTTTGGCACTGTTCTCTCTTTTCATGCGCCACACTTCTCTGCTTTTGCAATCATTTGTTTTTATTATTCCATTGTTTGTGGTACTTCGGTACTGTGTGGTATTTAATGCAAGTGACACAGTTTCCATTTCCTTTGCAATTCATTAGTGAATGGGAAAATGTAGTTGAAAATGGGAAAAATAATTAGAATCTGCAGCAACTACCTTTGGTAGGGATTTCCAATGGCAAATTGATGTTAAAAAATATGTGCGAGAATTGGTTTCCATTTGAGATGCCCTAAGGTGGTTGTAGACGTTAAGAAAAAATCCGCTTACAATGGAATGGCAAGAAGAGATGTCTACCCTTAGACAAGTAATGAAGAACCAACCAGCTGGGAGAGAAGAAACAACAAATCGGTACTCATAATAACAAAACCGGGACACTAGAGAGATGATACTTAAGTATTAAAATGCATAGAACTCTGGACCTTAGAGAGAAGATACTCAAGATCTCAAACATTCAAGCTGGCAATCCATACGTCTATCCAAGTCCAGTGAAATTCTGTTTTCCATAGAAACACAACGAGTTTTACTAACTCACCTTACTCGTGGCAATTCCTATGCCCCCATAAATTATTACAGACCTTTAAGGAAATTTAGGATATTTAGAATAAGTTTTGATCTTTGTGACAACCAACGAACACTTCAAAAGCTCCAGGAAGCTAACCAGCAGCAAGCAATTAGCACCAAGCCATACTGAGATGATGGAACTCAGACTTCTATGGCACTCGATTTTGATACGCGCATATCGAAATTCTTTCGAAAGTGCAGTAGATGAGGATTTGACTAAAAAAAAAGTTAAAATAACCTTAAATCTACGTTCCGAGACATGCAGTTTCGCGCAGTTGTTTAACCTCTTCAAAATATATTTTGAGATTTAATAGCCCTTGACGACTAACAGCTCTTCAAGTATGCTGAAATTTGGCAACGCTGCAATTACATAATGGGAAATAAGTTGGTTTATATGCAGTTCACTTCAGTCTTGTTCAAGAGAATCTCTCCTCACTGAACCAGGCGTAAACAATCAGTCCACCACAAGAAAGAAGTTTCTTGATGAGCGATGGTGAAGGAAGGTCTTATATTTATTAAAAACAGATGGTATAAAGTTCGTTGACTGGGACAAGCAGATAAACCCTCCGTTGGGCACCCGCGCCTGGCCAGACTTTTTCAACTTTGGACGTGAATTTAACATATTTCTATTACAGCTAACGACTTGCGCTTCCAGGTAGCTTCCTAAATTAAATTTTCTATCGATTTATGAATATAACCTTTTAATAAGGATCCTTGAACAGAACGAAAAAAGGCCACAGCCGGGTGCCCAACCGAAGGTTTTAAAACATGTGTCCAACGGAGGGTTAAATCCCACAGAGGAATTGAATGTGATCTGTTTTTATTTACATTGTTGATGATAATCGAACGGCCACTGAGTTACGGCGTGTTAGCCGCTTCGTACTGCTCATGATGCCCATCAGGTTTTTAATATCAAGGCCTATTATATTAGCACGCGTAACAAAGATATGAGAACCAGGATATTTAAATCTTAGCCACACGAAAGGCAGGTAAGGAGGATGCACTAAAATGATTCCACCTCATCCTTCATACAACTGAGAAAGAACTCGAAGTTAGGACGTCTCACAGAATGTATATCTTGCTGTCACGGTCTTAAGGCCCATCCACGAAATTGAGAAATTTTGTTAATCTCAGAATATCCCTCGAGCACCACCGATCCACTGGTGGCCAGAAAGGTTTCACGACCATCAAAGTTTGTGTACTTGTCAAGCACTCGCTGAGTTGACGCAAAGCCCACGTCTTCAGGAACAGACGGCAGGTAGGATCCAAATCCTCTCCTTTCGCGGGAAAACTACTTCATAGGTCCCATGTCTCGCCGGCTCAACCGCCTCTCAGGTAGCCAGCAGCATCCCAATCCACTGATTTGGCAGAGAAACTACTTCATATGTCCTCTGTCTCGCCGACTCATCCGCCTCGCAATTTCCAGCAAAACCGCTATCACCATCATCGAGTCCAGGGATCTGATTTCCGCTTGACTGTCGGAGTAGAAATCAACCTCCGTGACAGTTATTACACAAGTAAGCAGCCAATCAGAGGATGGTTCCATACGAAGAAATCCACGCAAGTGGGGAAAGTCTCTCATCGCCATGCACTTGGGAGTGACCGGGACGATTCTTGTGCATATGATCCAAGCAGCTCACAACTTCCGAGGTTCGCCCAAGTATCCTCTGGTTAGCTTCCGAGCATCCGTTCGAAGGCGAACTAATTTGAGAAGGCGCAACAACCCAGGATATCTGGTTGTGCGCTGGGTTTGAGACTCGCCACGTAAAAATAACCTCCCCCTCCCATGAAAATCGTGTAAGTGGTTATCGAAGAAGAAGAGCTGCCAATCACCTGCTTCTTTAATTGGCGCTACCTCTATTTGGAGCACACTGCAGTGGTCTGGTTACCTGCACTTGAATCTGATGGTTAGCTCTTCGCAGAATAATCCTCCGCCAACGCTTCCAACCAACTTCAAGCCAGCCGTGAACAGGTTCGCCAGGCTCTGCCTCCAAATACAGCACTCCGCCTACTCTTCTCTTGAGGAAAGTGTGCACCCTGTACTATTCACTGAACGTCTAGGAGCATCTTTATTTACGGACAGTTCCTAAATGAACTGTGGATTACGTGCGGGCATATATTCGACAGATCTTGCGAACGAGAGGTGTATGTATACAGCGACTTTAGCAGAGGTCCATGAAATACTAAGTTATATTTTACTACTCAAAATGAAGGTCTTAGAGTTATTCCTTCTCAATGGACGGAAAAATATATTAAAAATGACATCTCTTACTAGCTAAGAGCATTCACATATAAGAAGTTCTTAGCATACATATCTGTAGATGGCTAAAAATCAAATATCTTTACTTACCTTTCACTTAGAAATTCTGCTTAAAAAGTTTACACCTTTTTTTTTGTTTTTGCTCCTCTCCACTCATAAATACTGCAACGCACTGTAACCGGAAACGTTCAGATTTGCAAGCATTGCAATGACGCCGGGGCTTCAGCTACAGCACAAGCACAAGCACGAACTAACTTCCGTTTGCATATATCCATATATTTATGCTTGCGAAGAAAAGTAAATTATCCACTTAAAAGTATGTTGCGGTGCAGCAGGAGCAGGAGATTAAATATTTGGATGTGTGTGCAGATGTACAAAGTTTGACTGAAGACTACTAAATCCCAAATACGGCAGACTGCTGCTTGCTGCTACTTGACAGTTGATTGCTTAGGCAGAATAACGATATAGGTATGTATGCTTGCATATGTGATTATGCGTGTATGTAAGTCTTTGCTTACGCTGCATGGGATGCTGCTGCATAAACTATTTTACAAATACTTGTCTTCTGCTGATACTACTTTTGCTGTCTTTTGCTGCTTTCGTGTACGTTTGTTCCCCCTTGTCACACAGTTGAAGCACCTTTAATCCTTAAGCCTTAATCCCGGCTGATAACGAAAACGTGCAGACTGAATGGCGTCTCTGTTGGCCTCATTGAAATGCAATGGCAACAACATCAACGTTTAACACGCCGTGTTAGCAGAGCTGATTTGGAGTGGGAGGGAAGAGAAAGCAAGTTGTTAGTACATATTGTTGCTGAGCGACATCTAAACGGAGAGAGAGAGAGCAAGATACACAGAAACAAATTGAGAGAGCGCGCCACTCTAGCAATGCGAGAGCATGGTGAGAGTTAGTGCAATGCACCGTTGCATTCAAACGTGGGAATTTCACTTATCAAAACGCGATTTGTTGGCATTTTTCTAGTTGTTGTTTTCAGTTGTTAGTGTCATAGAAAAAAAATAAAAATAAAAAACAAAAGAAAAAATGTTTGTAGTTAATAAGCAACAAATTAATGCACTTTCTGTTGCCCAACAACAAAAGGCGAGCAGTAAAAATGCCTACAGAGGGGCATGGATTGTAATGATTTTAATGCTGTTGCCGATTGAATGCAACGAATGCAGCCGGTATGGACAAAGGCTTTGAACTCTTAGCGCTGCGCTTTGGTGATAACAACAATGCGAACAACTGCACCAACCGCGCGAATTTAATTCATGTACTTGTTGTTGTAGTCTTTTTTTTAGTGTCGCATTATTCACTGTGTATGCAATAACAAACACATTTATGTATATTTTTATCGTAAAATTTCTCTCCTTTATCAGTATAGGTACAGCTGTTGTTTTGATGCAACGGTTGAATCAGTTTTTGCCTGATTGTTGTTTATGTTTAAAATAATTGTAAAATTGAAGTGCATATCTTTCAATTTGTGCACTTATTTATTTTAAAACTTTCTCCACTAATTTTTTTTATATTTAGTTAATAATTTTTAATTGCAAATAATTTACTCAACAAAACTTGTACTACGTTCCTAAGTTAGTGAGAAGCGAGACTCGGATCGTAAACAATTTTCAATCATTTTTTTGAAGCGAAATCGATACACGAAATTCAGATCGAATGTTAGAAATAATGATTTTTAAAATCTTGAAGGTGGAAAGGAGTTTATACATAAGCATATTCGGCCTTTTTCGTCCTATTGGAGGATCCTTTTTAAAAGACTATATCCATAAATCGATAGAAAATTAAATTTTAGGAAGCTACTTGGAAAGTTAAGTTGTTAGTTATAATAAAAATATGTTAAATTCATGTCCAAAGTCGAAAAACTCTGGCCAGACCCGGGGGCCCAACGGATAGTTAAATATGAAAGGACTCACAACACTTTATGAATGGATGTATAACTCCAGTTTCGATTAGTAGATAAGCAAAAGGCTACCCTATCGCCGAGTTTTGGATTAAACTATAAAAAAATCAATAATTTTCGATTTGTCATTGAATAATTATAGCTGCTAAGATATATTTATAGGATTTTAGTTTTTTTAATTCCAATATTTCGGAAGCTCCATACTTAAAGTAGGACTCTTTGTATTCTATCTTTAAATATGCGAATTTCTTTAAATTAATTTGAAAGAAAAAGGTTTTTCTAATAGCGCTCGCCCCTCGGCAGGCAATGTGTGTTCACCCCCTAGTGTGTTTCTGCTCATTTGCCGTTCGGAGTCGGCAAAAAACTGCAGGTCACTCCATTTGTGGAACAACATCAAGACGCATGCCACACGATAAAGAGGAGGAGGAGTTCGACCTAGCACCTAAAAGAAGTGTACGGGCCAATTATTATTATTTTTTAACTTATAAGATTTATTTTATTTTATTTAAAGCATTTTGCTCTATTTAAATTAGCCCAATTTATTTTAAGTTTAATTTTAGTTCATTTTTCATTATTTTTATTTCATTTATATTTAATTATTTTTCATATTTTCTAATTTTTTATTTTATTTGATTTTCAACGTTTTTTTTTAAATTATTCTAATTTATTTTCATTTTATCTTATTTCGTTTTTCATTATTTTTATTTGATTTTTTACTTAATTAATTTCTATATTTTTTAATTTTTATTTTATTTTTTATTTATTTATTTTTTATATTTTTTAATTTTTTATTTTGTTTGAAGTTTCAATGTTTTTTAGATCATTTTTTCTTCGATTACATTTTGTTTGTTTCACTATAATTATTTATACATTATTTTCATATCCCTTTCCGTAACCTTTATAAAATTTTAACTTTTTTTAACAAACTCGTTTTCAGCGCTGATTTGCTGTTTAATATTGCCTTATATTTAGAATTTTTTCATAACTACTTTATCGGGCTAACAATATTTAATACGATAAATGTTCGTGAACTTTTTATGCATTTTATGTCCCGCTATATTTTATTTTATTATTATTTTATTTTACTTTATTTTATTTTATTTTATTATTATTTTATTTTATTTTATCTTATTTTATTGTATTTGACTTTCTTCTTCTTCTTAATTGGCGCGATAACCGCTTACGTGATTTTGGCCGAGTTTAACAAAGCGCGCCAGTCGTTTCTTTCTCGTGCTAACCGGCCAGTTGGGCACACCAAGTGAAGCCAAGTCCTTCTCCACCTGATCTTTCCAACGCAAAGCAGGCCTTCCTCTGCTACCAGCAGCTCGAATACTTTCAAAGCCTGAGCGTTTGTATACATTCGGACGACATGACCCACCCAACGTAGCCGCTGGATCTTTATTCGCTGCGCTATGTCTATGTCGTCGTAAAGCTCATCAGTCTGCGATCATTCGCCGTTGCCAACGTGCAAAGGTCCAAAAATCTTACGCAGAATCTTTCACTCGAACACTCTAAGCGTCGCTTCATCGGATGTTGTCATCGTCCAAGCTTCTGCGCCATACGTTAGGACGGGCATGATGAGAGTCTTGTAGAGTGTTAGTTTTGTTCGCCGAGAGAGGACTTTACTGCTCAGTTGCCTACTTAGTCCAAAGTAGCACTTGTTGTCAAGAGAGATTCTACGTTGGATTTCAAGGTATTTTCAAGGTATTTTCAAGTATTTGACTTTACTTTACTTTACTTTACTTTACTTTACTTTACTTTACTTTACTTTACTTTACTTTACTTTACTTTACTTTACTTTACTTTACTTTACTTTACTTTACTTTACTTTACTTTACTTTACTTTACTTTACTTTACTTTACTTTACTTTACTTTACTTTACTTTACTTTACTTTACTTTACTTTACTTTACTTTACTTTACTTTACTTTACTTTACTTTACTTTACTTTACTTTACTTTACTTTACTTTACTTTACTTTACTTTACTTTACTTTACTTTACTTTACTTTACTTTACTTTACTTTACTTTACTTTACTTTACTTTACTTTACTTTACTTTACTTTACTTTACTTTACTTTACTTTACTTTACTTTACTTTACTTTGCTACTTTACTTTACTTTACTTTACTTTACTTTACTTTACTTTACTTTACTTTACTGCTTTACTTTACTTTACTTTACTTTACTTTACTTTACTTTACTTTACTTTACTTTACTTTACTTTACTTTACTTTACTTTACTTTACTTTACTTTACTTTACTTTACTTTACTTTACTTTACTTTACTTTACTTTACTTTACTTTACTTTACTTTACTTTACTTTACTTCTACTTTACTTTACTTTACTTTACTTTACTTTACTTTACTTTACTTTACTTTACTTTACTTTACTTTACTTTACTTTACTTTACTTTACTTTACTTTACTTTACTTTACTTTACTTTACTTTACTTTACTTTACTTTACTTTACTTTACTTTACTTTACTTTACTTTACTTTACTTTACTTTACTTTACTTTACTTTACTTTACTTTACTTTACTTTACTTTACTTTACTCTACAGTACTTTACTTTTATTTTATTTTATTTTTTAATTTAATTTAATTTTTTTTCAAAGAAAGGAGTGATTTATATTAATTGGCGACAGCTTTGCTGCAAGCCAATAATTTATAACAGGTACAAAGATTACAATTAAATGTATGTATATAAATATTATATAAAATAGTTAACAATTTTACAAACAAGAAAAACGTTTACTATTTTATTTTATTTTATTTTATTTTATTTTTTTTTTCGCTTGACAATGCAAATTGGCTGCGCTACTCCACCCTAACAGTGCACTTCATAACTACTTCTCTCTCCCTTCCTTTTGTTGTTTATTTGCATATGTGCTCTCATCACATTAATCGTTGGCGAGCACTCTCTCAATGTTTCACTCTCAGCTCTTTTGTGGGTGGCTGCTCCAGCGTTTGGGCTGTGCCAGCAGGTGGCCGTGTAGTTGCTATTACTTTTATTGTTGTTTTTACTGCTGTTGTTTTTGCAAAGGCGTCAAAGGAAGTTGGGAGTTGGTTTTCGTAGTCATTCGTTCACATTTTTTTCCACGCAACGAAATTCGATTTTCCGCACAAATTTTTATTCTTTAATGAAGTATTTGCATTTAATAGTTTAAACAGAATTGGCAAAGTTTCAATTCACTTTTATTTAGTAAAATAATTATGGCAAGACTTAGCTTACTTGCCACACGCTTGGGCCAGCAGCTGCCAAAAGCACATTTTCGTCTGTTACACGAGCCACTTTTTTCTTTGCCACGGCGCCGCTTTCAGATGTTTTCGCATGTGAATGTAAATATGTTAGGATGTATGTATGTGTATTTTGGTTCGCAGTTGTCATAGGCTTTCAGCGAATAAGCATGTACCTACATGCCTATGACAGTATTCATACATAACTACACATATACTAAGTATTTTTTCATGCAAATGTATGCCAAATTGTGGCCCCTGTACGTCAATGCACTTTATAACTTTTAACCTTTTCGCTCCCCTCTCTTACACTGCAACAACTTGCTGGTCGCTTTGGCAGCTGCGAATTTTTCTCGTACATACACACACATACTTCTCAAACTTCGAACACTGTTGCTTGCTTGCAGCTTAGTATTTTTAACACAATTTAATTTTTCTCACATACATACGTATGCACGTATATTTCATATTTAAACGCGTTTCACACATCCACAAAAAAAATTCTAATGCGAGTTGTATTTCAATACAGAAAACGAAATTAAAAAAACAACACAAATAGAAAACCAGCCCAATCGTATGGGCAAAGGCAATGACAACGGCGACGGCAACTACAACGCGACGACAATGACAACACAACTTTACTGATAGATGGCAGCAGAAAAACTGCTCTTCCCCAACGAGTTCCATCAGCGCCGCAATGTAAGCCGAAGCAACAGCGAGCAAGCAAAGCAAACGAAATTTATCTACGGTAAATGCAGGCCGGGAGATATACCCATGCGAATGCAAGTTGTGGCACCAACAGTGGCAGGAACAAAGTGCACACACAGATACATATTCGTTTTACTCTTACCTCGCAAATATTCGTGTACTCATGTACTCACTTGAATACATTTTGGAATTCATGCTCTTTGAGGTCAACACTAATACGCGCTCTGCATTTATGGCAAGGCTTGCACACACACACACATAACTATTGTGGACTATTGTGTGCTATTTATTAGTATTGATATGCTTGTTTACTGCGCCAAAGTAGTTAGTCGTGAACTGGTGGCGAGCTAGGGGCTTGGCAGTGAGTACGCCTTGTATACCTGTGCTCTTTCGTGAGCACTTATGACTTAGGGCGAATACTCTTTACGTGGATTGGCCAGATTTTTAAGAAGAGTAAATAGCGAGCAGCTGGCGCGGTTGTTTTTTATTTGCGCACAGGGTGTATCGAAATCTAAAAAAATTAACTTTGTAATATATTTCTTATTCACCAAATCTAAACAAATTAGTTTCATAATAAAATTTGTATTCATAAAATGTAAATGAATCTCGATACATGAAAATGAAATAAAAGGTAATATTGCCATAGAGGTACTAGAAAATCAAAACTGCGTGGGTTTTGAATCGGCTAGAACCAACTCGAACTGAATTTTTCTAAAACTTTTTCATACTAAATTTCTTATTATCAAACTATTTAGCTGATTACTATAGATAATTATCTTATTAGCCTTTACTACGAATTTGTTCTAAAATTCGGAAATGAAGAAATTTGTAGTACTTACTCGGCTTTGTGAGCTTTGAACTCAATATCTACTGTCATTTTGTCTCTCATAGAAATCCTGGGATCATCGATTTTCACAAGCTTCTCCTGAGTCAATTTCGTAAGTAAAATTATTCCTAAGTATTTTGCGCTGGGTCAAATTGCGAAAGTTTGGTAGGGTAAAATTGGGTACCTTGTATCTGGTGGTAAAAAGCATTCTGTGAGTTCGTGGGTTCAAACTTAAGTGACAGCCTATAGCCCAAGGGTTAAGCTAACCTAGCGCCCTTTAAATTATCCCACTTATCGTATTAGGTCACAGTGCTCATGCCATTATCACCACATCATCAGCAAACGCAATCACTTTTACCCCACCTGTATAAAGTTTAATCAAGATTTTGCTTATGACACTTAACCAAAGAAGTGGAAATGATACCACTGCCTATAGAGTTCCCCTACTGAACAATTAGCTATGTTGATATTTCCCATATTAGCCTTAATGATCCTGATTTCTAGGATAGAGATGGCCCAACTGCTAAAACAATTGTCCACCCCTAAGTGTATCAACGCCCGTTGGATGGTATCAGTACAAACGTAATTGAAGGCGTCTCCTATATCCAGAAATACCGCCATGGTATACTGTTTGTCCTCTAGAGAGCCCGCTATTGTTCGGATTACCTCCTGAAGTGCTGTCTCCGTAGATTTACCTTTGAGATATGCATGTTTTGCAGTTGATATGCCAAAGCTTTCCAAAGAGAGGTGTTTATCCAAAAGTCTTTCAAAGGTTTTTAACAGCAAACACGAAAGACTGATTGGCCTAAAATCCTTGGCTGACTCATATCCCCACGAGCCTCTTTTTGGTATGAAGACGAACATAACTAGTTTCCAACTTTCTGGAGTATGGACTAAGTTTAAACAAGCTTTAAAATTATCCTCTAGTCATGGTAGGATACAGTCCAGGGTTTCTTGTAATATCTTTGGAATGATCCCATCTGACACCGGAGATTTAAAAGTTGAAAAAGATTTGTTAGTCCATGCAACTTCCTCCTTGGTAATTATTTAATTTGCAAGATGCTGTGGATTATATTGGCTCCGCCAATTGTTTCTCCTCCGACTTTCGTGGTCAGTGCATCCCGGAAAATGAGTGTTCAGCAGAAGTTCAGTAGCAGTCCAAGTGCAATCAGGTTTCTTGACTCAAGAAGCCATTGAATGGTTTTTGGAAAGAACACGGTTAAGCCTAGAAGAAGCCCTGGTGAATTCGATTGACGAACAAAACTCCCTCCAGCTCTCTTTCTTGGCGGCCCTAATTTCCTTCTTGTACTGTCTCCGACTTTTTCTGAACAGTTCCCAATTTCCTGTCGAGTAGCTGAGTTTAAAGATTGACTTGGATCTTTCTCTCAGTTTTAGGAGCTCACTGCTCTACCAAGGAGAGCGCGATTTTTTTTTGTTTTTGCAGTATTTTATCCTCCCTCTTCTCCTATCCCCTCCAATTGTTATTATCCTTACTGAGCAGTTTTCATCCCCATCCCCTGAAGTACTCCATACTAGGAAAGGTGAAAGTGGGAGTGTTACCTCTGTTACACACCGACTAGGAGACTCACCTCGGTCGTTTGTTTCAGAACTTCCCCATAAGGCGTGCCTCGCATTGGAGTCGCATCCGAGTAGCAGGGTATTGTTTGTATTTTCGTGTACAAGCCTGCGGGCCTCCTCAGGCGGTGCTGGTCTATCATGTGGCATATATAGTACATACATTGAAGCCAGTATTATTCTAACTCCGTCAGTGGAGTTCACCTCAACAGCCGTCACATCCTGTGAACTATATAATGGGATTAAAAATGTATTTAAATGTTTTTTAGCTACAGTGCATGAACTGGCACCAGTACTAACGTAATTAAAGGTGTCTTCTATAACCAGGAACGCCGCCACGTTACACTGTTTATTCTCTAGAGAGCCCGCTATCGTTCGAATTACATAATAATTGAGATAATAACACAGTTTTATTTTTATTAAATAATATTTTAATTTTATTGTAGAAATTCGCCGAATAGAAAGATCAACCGGTCTCCATGAAATAAAATAGAGAGTGAGTTTATTGAGCAGTTTGCTTATTCATAAGTAACGGAAAATTATATATGTAATTATGTTTTTAGGTACTTCAACACTTCCTATATACTAAAGAGAAACATTCTTGGAAAGTATGAAAATAACTGTGAAAACGCAAATGGAAGGAGATTGGGAGAATACGCTGATACAATAAACAGTAAGCGACTTAAATATTAGGACGCTTAACATTTATTTTAATGCATTTATTAATGTCAATTCAATGCATACCCTCCCATTACCAACGCATTCCATCTCATTCCTTCTCACTGCATTCAACTTAAACTCACATGGCATTTCGTAACGTCACACCATTTTTAAGTACATTTTAAGTCACTGACACCCAACTCGCGCGTACTTTTATTGCCCAACATCACTCTGAAACGCTTCATTTAAACTGAAAACTACTTTTCATCAGCTTTGATATGTTTATTTGCTGTGATTATTTCACTCCAGCACTCTCTCACTATCTCACTTACTCTACCCAACTTACTACAACAAGTTACGAGCACAAATCTGAATTTACACGCTGATGCACTGTTGCACCTGCAACTTTATGCAACTTTAAATGCCATTAAATTCACTTAGACGGCAGATAAACTGGCGTACCAAAAACACACAGCCAACTCCATGTGTGGCACCGATTCACATATCTCACTTGTGTTGCTGAAGATGTCCATTTCATCGACAGACCAGCCAAGTACTTTGCCAGTTTACAAGTCTTTTATTTTGGCATAGACATTGCCGGCGAGGTGGGTGTGTGCGAGCGTTATTTATGGACAAGAATTTCGCCTGCAGACTGCAAGTGAAAAACGTTTTGGAATTTTTGTAAATGTGCGCAAACAAAACAAAAAAGAATATACGTTGTACAAGGTCAAGTCCAAAATAAACAAGACTTAGCTAAAATAGGAACGACAGGAGTTTATTTATTCAAAATAGTCTCCTCTGGCCTCAATACACTGTTTTACGCGATCCAAAAGCTTTGCGAAAGAGTGTTTCAGGTCATTGACCGGAATGTCGGACAGCGCTAACGTTTTCCTTTCATGGCCAAATGCAATTTTCCTAATAGGTAGAAGTCACAGGTAGCCATATCAGGCGAAAACGGTGATTGATTGATGACGACGGTGATTAAAATGCGATTTCTAGTCAAAAAACCAGTCACAAGAGTGGATCGATGAGATGGCGCATTAGGCAATGCAATAAGCGCCAGCTTCCTTCTTCGCGGTATTTAGGGCGAATTCGACGAATGCGATGCAACAAACGCTTCTAAACGCCAAGAAAATTGCATTGACGGTTTGGCCCGTTGGCACAAACTCCTTGTGGACACTTCCATTGGGATCGTAAAAATAAATGAGCAACGACTTCTTGACTTCTCCAAATGGTGGTAGTTTTTAGGTGGTGGTTCATCTGGGGTCTTCCATTCGGCACTTTGACGCTTAGTTTTCTGCTTCATGTTGGCAACTCCACCTTTCATCACCAGTTACAATGTTATAAAGGAAGTTCTCGTCTTTTCTCGCCTCTTTAATGAATGTTGAATTCTGTGCAATTTTTGATCCTCAGTTAACTTGTGCGGAATGAAACGTGCACAGACCTTCCGTAAGCCCAAATGATCAGTTAAAATGTGATAAATCGATGCCTTGGAGATATTCAACTCCGATTCTATGAATTTCAACGATGATTTCGGTTCATTTTTGATAAATTTACGAACAATTTCGATGGAGTTTTCGGTGATTACTGATTTTGGGCGGCCCGTATGTTCATTGTCATTTATGTCCTTACAACCATCTCTGAAACGTCTAAACCCCTTATGAACTCTGGCACGAGATAAACAATCATCGCCATAAGTTTTTTTTTCATCCATTCAACTGTTTCGGTAGACGATTAACCGATTTTAGAACAAAATTTGATATTAGCTCTTTGTTCGAAACACATTTTTGTACCGATGACACAAGCATACTGACACTTTAGACGCAATAACTTCGCTTCCACTGAACCGAATGTCATCAAGCTTTCACTGGAAGTTAGCTAGGGATGTACCTTCCAACGCATTAAAAAGATTGTGCTATCAAAAACATTTTTATGACGCCAGTCTTTTTTATTTTGGACTTCAACTTGTATGTTGTTGCCTGTAACTATTGGCTGCTGGTTGCTTGTTTTTGCTTTCTGCATACACTCAGCACAAACACTTTCGGTGATATATCAGCCTCAACCTTTCGCACTGTTCCCGCCTGCTGGCAAATAGCTTTTCGACGTATTGAAATTGTATTGTTTGTTCTCGAACAATTGCAACCCTGCGGAAGGCAGGCATTCATTCGCAATGCATTTCAACATAGCCAATTGTCAATTGCACGCAATGGACACCTATCAATGGTACACTCGTTACAAATACCATAAGGCAAACATACGTTTTGTAGGCAACAATTTTCGGTCAACTGGTATTTCCGTCATACGATTGCCAGTCCATCCAACTATTCACATAAATCCAATTTCACATCAATCTCAGGTGCCTCAAAAGATGTGTTTTGCCGCCATAAGCATCAGCACACTCATCGTCATCATCAACATCAGCATCAGCATCGATATTTTCATCAGTGTGGCCTCGCAGCACTGTTAACTCCATGATTGCTACGGACTTCAGGCAGCAGATAGCTACTCACTTCTTGACTTTCTCATTTAGCACGTACGTTGATCACATAAATTCCTGGCAGCCAGCAACATCTTCACTTCGGCCAAGCACTTTCTTTCGCAACGTCTGCTCCCTTCACTCCACCGCACTGCTGTCTACGTGTATGTACTATAATTTCACTGATTTGTCCCGTGTGCAGGTGTACGCTAAAGCGAGCTAAGTATATACTTACGTCCTTACATACCTTGCGAGCTTTCGTTTTCCCAGCCATTACTACACTACACAGCACAACACGACACTACAAACTCCAAACTCCAACGTCCAACATTCAACTTCAACTTCAGCTGAAGCTTCAATATCTCTTATGTTTATGCCTGTGCCTTTGCGTGTGTGCCGGCATTTATTTGCCTCTTCAGTACGTCAACGATATTTGTCCACCGTGATATGTTCTTTTCCATGTCCTTCTGTCTGAGCAGCGTTGTTTAATGGCTTTATGTAAGTATATACCCACATATGAGCACATATGCGATGACGTTCTGGCATGTGATGGAGATTTCTTGGCGTGAGGTTCGGGTGTGCGAAAATTGCAGTCAGAGCGCAAATGTGCAAGGATTTAATTTATTATTGCAAGCATATGAAAGGTGCGAGTTGCGAAAGCTTGAGACTTGTGATTTTTTCTGTGGAACATTCGCTGCTTGCACTAGATACTATAATTAAATAGTCACATTAGGACAGTTTTCACAAGGTTGGAAGCTCACCACATTCACGGAGAATGCACCGGTTATCCTAAAACTTACGCGCGTCTCTTAACTTCTAAAGAAACTCAGTTACAGCTATGAAGTCTAACTCGCCAAAGTTCCTTCTCAGATAGTGGAGGAGTGAGCTGCGTGCCTTCTTCTTCTTAATTGGCGCGTTAACCGCTTACGCGATTTTGGTCAGGATTAACAAAGCGCGCCAGTCGTTTCGTTCGGCGCCAGTTGTAAACACCAGATGAAGCCCAGTCCTGCTCCTCCAACCTCCATCTCCATCCATCCAACGCAGCGGAGGGCTTCCTTTTCCTCTGCTACCACCAGCTGGTACGACATCGAATACTTTCAGATCCGAAGCATTTGTATGCCTTCGGACGACGTGCCTTGATAGGACTAAGTAAGACGCAAAGTCCGTGTAAACGATATATGGTCACCATAGCCATCATCGATGATCCACTGTGTACGAGTTTTTGGAAGGATAAGGCTAGGATAGTTCATTTTCTTTGCCGCTATCCAGCTTTCGCCAGACTTAGTTGGCACATTTGTGTTGTCGGATGTATTGAATTGAAAATGTAGCCAGCCCTATTGAAAATTGACGAGGTACATTCCCTATCTCTTGAAAAACTTAACATCAAAACGGCGCTTCAGTGCTACTTGAGGAGTGCCAGTCTTCACCTAACATTCTAAAAAAAATCTGAGAAGCTTGCAGAGAAGCAATTAATCTCAACCCCACTCGTTTCTCCCTATTCGTCAATCCCTTGCAGTCCTATGTCTACTCTAAGCCACCAAAGCTTTCTTACCATTCCGATCATATACATACCTACTCCCAGCCACCAAAGTAAGGAACCACAATTATTTTATACTGTATTTATTTTTAAAAATAAAAATAATTCTTTTTATCCTTCATAGTATTCTATGTTAAGCATCAT